>JAHRHZ010000268.1:33755112-33836679 GCA_024137785.1 Ginglymostoma cirratum | reverse complement strand
CCTCCGGAAGGCAGATAAGGGTGGGGAGGGAAAAATGTCTTTGGTGGTGGGGTCTGATTGCAGATGGCGGAAGTGTCGGAGGATGATGCGTTGGATCCGGAGGTTGGTGGGGTGGTATGTGAGGACGAGGGGGATTCTTTTTTGGTTCTTATTGCGGGGATGGGGCGTGAGGGATGTGTTCCAGGAAATGCGGGAGACACGGTCGAGGGCGTTCTCGACCACTGTGGGTGGGAAGTTGCGGTCCTTGAAGAATGAGGACATTTGAGACGTCCTCTTTACCTTTGTCTATCCAACTGCTCTTCTCTCTCTGTGGGCTCAATCTTATCATTTAGTCCTTACTCTATCCTCCTCCCTATTTTCTGCATATAAACTGACATTTTCCCAGCAACCATCAGTTCTGAGGAAGGGTCACCGGACCCGAAATGTTAAATCTGATTTTTTCTTCACAGATGCTGCCAGTCTCAAAATTGAGCAGTTTGTGAACCCTCTTCATAAAACATATAGTAATGTTACTCCAGGGTAATTCAATACTACAAGTTTTGCTTAATTTAGTTAGAAAGGATTTGTAATTCAATGGTGAAAATTTATTTTTGCATAAAATCTACAGCACAACTGTCCATTTGGCCCAACTGACCAATGCCAGTGTTAATATTGTAGATGATTCTCCTCCCATAGCTCATTACCTATTCCCACTATTCTCCTAAATTTTTTCTCTCTTCTCATGCATGTACGCATCAAGGCTGCCCTTAATTCATTAATGTTTCCTGCTTGAGTCAGTGAGTTCTCAACATTCATTTACTTCTATTTCTCTAAAAGACATGTCCTTTTTTTTTGGCAAGCAGACTCAGTTTAAAAATGTCATCATTCCATAGTTGCTGTTCCCTCTGAGATGCGACAACTTCCATTTCTTGTACACTTTTCAATTACATTGAATGAGATTCTAATCCTCTGCTGGCCAAACCACCCCCTCAAATAATAATGTATCAGAGATAATAGGTACTGCAGATGCTGGAGAATCCAAGATAACAAGGTGTGGAGCTGGATGAACACAGCAAGCCAAGCAGCATCATAGGATGAAGGGTCTCGACCCGAAACGTCAAGCTTTCCTGCTCCTATGATGCTGCTTGGCCTGTTGTGTTCATTCAGCTCCACACCCTCAAATAATAACCCTATTTTGATTTTTCTTTGTGACTAAAACAACTTGAAAAGTTAATTCAGGTATACAAGAGATAATTTGCTAATGTTTAAAGAATACAAGTCCCACTTATAAATTTTAGCTGATCCAAACATGGTCAGTTTTCCATTTGGTGCAATTACTGTCACAATTCTTAATTGAGACAGCAACTAAAAAGGAAACAAAAATAGAAATTGCTGAAAAATCACAGCAGGTCTGGCAGCATCTGTGGAGAGAAATCAGAGCTAACATTTTGGGTTGTGTGACCCTTCCTCAGAACTCCAACTCAGAATTAAAAATGAATCTTTTCTGGCAAGTTAGTTTCTTTCAATTGAATAGTCAAATTGGTTGAAATTAAACTTTTTATCAGAATTCTCTTTTCAATCTTAGTTTCATACCTACAAGCACCAAATATGGTAAAGACGAAAATAGCAACATATCACATATTCTACCTTATTAAGCCTTTGTTATGTGACACACCCCTGTAAATCTGAATATATCTCTAGAATGAGAAGGTTAGTATTAACTACTTAATCCATTTCTTTAGCGATGTCTAAAGTTCGTGGATGCATTTTCACTGTTTTAAATTTTCGATAAATTTACTGGAATAATTTGTGCGCACGAGAGTAAGGAATCCAGGTCCTAAAACTAACAATGTGCTGTTGTGTATTCCAGGAAAAGAATCAACTGCTATAAATATGAACAATTACCCATAAAGATAATTCAACTTATGGGTCTGCAAACTTTCATTGCTGCAAGAGATAGAACAGAGCAAAGGTTATCTCCTCTTTGAAAGATCAGAAGGAAGTGCTGGTGGCTGGAAAACTGTAAAATCAAATCCAAGAGCACCCCCTCTGGGTAAGAGGAGATTTACAACTGATTGTATGGTCCTGAGTCAAAAAGAACAACTGAGGAAAAAAACAAGCTTATTTCTTTATTTATACGCTGTCTGTTGATTTTGTCTAATACCATGGAGCAGTTGACCTTAACACCTCTGGGTTAGAGAGAGGCCCTGAGCAATATCTACTAACTTATGTTGAAGCTAGTTTAGTTCACTTTCAGTAAGATCCAACATGATCGACATACACAACTTGACAGCAATAGAATCAATGATAATAAAAACAAAAATTGTCATTAAATCTTTCCAATCTCAATCGCTGAAGCCAAGGCACGAAATCAGAGAACTTAATAATAACTCAAACTTCTGGGATTTCGTAAGGATTGTCCTAGTTGACAAATTGATAGTTCAGAGCCCAAATTGGCTTGGTACTGTTAATTTATCAAAGTGGCAAATGAGACACTTTGTAAAATTTTCAGAAGTAAATAGTAATTTAATGTTAATTGGCTCCGTATGAGGACTGAGTCATTTTAATTTTTCAAAGGCAGCAAATAACTTAAAATAAAGACAGGATATGCTAGAAATACTCAACTCAGCCTGCATCTGTGTTTGGAACAACAGAATAAGGTTGATAATTTTCTAACGAAAGGCTATTAATATAATCCTCAATTCAACATGATTCAAATGTAGGAGTTAGCAAAAACAAAGCAATAAATATATTAGCAGAAATGTGATCAAATGATAAAGTAGCACTTATACTCACAGTTTGATGTCTGGCCAAATGGTGGTGTACTTGCTAAAAAAAAAAGAGTTCCAGCAGAGAGTAGGACACAGGACCACAGATTTGTCCACAATAGTTGTTCAGAGATAGTAATAGTGGAGCCTTCTTCTTGAACCACAGCCATCTTCATGGTGTTAGACAGAGAATTCCAGGATATTGATCCAGTGACAAAAAGGGGATGGTAATAGTTTTCTGCATTAGGAAGGTGACTTCAAGAAGAAGGGATTTTGAAACATTTCAGCTGTTGCTTTTTCGTAGAAAAGGCAATACAGCAGAAAGGCAACAAGCTGATGTGAGATAATCGCTCAGTTTGTCACTCCAAGTTATGTTCTGAAGACAAGGCTAACAACGAATGTGGTAGTCAAGGTAAATGCTGTTTACGGTATCTGGGTGATTTTATAAACCTCTATAAGTTCACCCCTCAGCCTTGATGCTCCAGGGAAAAAAAACCCAGCCGATTCGGCCTCCCCAAATAACTCAAACCTTCCAGTCCTGGTAATAACCTTGCAGATCCTTTCTTGCACCCTCACAAATTTAACGTCTTTCCAATAGCAGGATGACTAGAATAATATGCAGTATTCTACTCCATAAGTCACTAACAGAACCAAGACAAATAATGTTGACAAGAGCTGAAGGTTGTACACAGAACATTGTATTGGTGTTCCTCAATTTACAATATCTGCATTGTCAGCATAATACAAAAGGAACAGATCCAAATTTAGTACTGGTCAATGCATTAGCAGGCCTTGATTCCCATCATCAGCGTCTCAATAAGACAATGGAGTCTATGGGGAAATGAAACCCAATCAACGGGTGAGAATTAGAAAGGTACCCAATCAGATCTGGAGTCAGGCAAGGCTGTCCTCTTTCTACTGCCTTGTTTATGTTTTGGATAGAGACTTTGCTGAGTCCATCAGAAGGATGTGAGCCTGAGACGGGTGATTATCCCAGGCAATGGAAGCCTGCAGGTTAAAGCATCCCTGCAAGTGAATGATGTCGCAGTTTTCAGCTCAGATCCACTGTTAGTGCACATACTCCTGAGAATCTGTGAACAGTTCAAAGTGGCTTCGACTGCAAACGTAAATCAAGGCAAGAGCAAGGCCGGATTTTGCAACTGTAGAGAAGCTCTGAGAAATATCAAATTTCCAAAGCGTTGTTTGTTTTTCCTTCCTCTGCAAAGTCTGTACAGCACTGATGTAAACATTCGTATGTACTTATCGGTGATGATACAGATAAAGTATATTTTTGTAAAATAAAATATAGGGAAATGAAACTATAGCCTGCTCTGAGTTTGTCCCATCCATTTATTCTGATGGTTCTCTTTCAAGCTTAGTCAGAGAGAGGAGCACACAACCACACAAAAGAACTACACACAGTTGATATCTTGTAATGTGAACTCAATCTGAAAGTGTGTTTGAAGTCCAAATTCTAACATTTGCTCCTTCTCCAGTTATTGGATGTCTGGAGGAGTAGCTTGACAGCATTATACATATCCCAGAGTCAAAATCTATTTCCTAGTTGTCTTTATTGCTTGAGCATCCTCCCTTACTTTGAAAGTTTTCTCAAAACCTGTGGTCACCATAAGCCTAAGCCTTTAACAAAAGCTCTGTTAAATATCCAGAGATGTTTTTCTATATTAAGAAAAACACTATATAAATACAAGTTATTGTTATTACAGCCAGTTCTCCAGTGAATTAGAAGGCATTCAGCTGGATTATGTTCCATTTTGCAGTATTCACAGTTGCAGCAAAACCATTCTTTAAAATGATCCTATGGAGAAAATCGTTAAAAATTGCAATCAGTAAAATTGGAAATTTAAAACATATTTATAATCCTCAGAAGATTTGTTCACATGGGTTTCCTTAAATGCATTTAAAATGGCTGAATGGAAGGTTAAATTCAATATGTCTTAGATGATAGAAAATTGTTGTCTGGTTAACTTTACTTAATCAGTTTTTAAATGAAGCTTTCACTATTTTGGGTAAGAGCATTTTAGGCCATTCCAGAAAGACTTTCAGACGATGATTCCACACAGTAGGAAGATGCTGAAATCTAGGCAATGATTTTTCAATCTCAAACAACAGTTTTTTGCCAATCTCAGTCGTAGTTTTGACTGTAAAATTGACCTTCCCAGTTGAATCTCCTTGTTATTGTATTTAGCATTTCCAGACTTTATGTTAAATTTTAAAGCAATGTCATTGCCAGCAATAAAAAGGTCATAGGGCAACAGATTGTTTAATTTGTGGGCGGGATTCAATCACAAGGGACATGGTTTTTATTTGACTGACTGGGATTTTAAAATGTTCGGTCAACTTTATCATGATAGTACATGAAACCAAAGCGTACACAACTTGAACATGAAGACCAGCAAGACCTTTTCTTCAAATTTGGAAAAGACCTTCAGCAACTTCCAGAATTTCAAACAGTTTTTAATGTAAACTTTTTGTCACACATTGAATTAATTAAGACTAATTGAAATTTGAATCACGTCTTCATCTCAGTGGTCATATTTTCACATCTTCCCTTTAAATGTTGTGATTTTTCAAGATATTTATTATTACTATAGCATGAAAGGGTAACACTAGAATCTGATGTAATGAAGCATATTTGTTCGATAAATACCAGCAGCTGAGATTTATTATATAATAAAAATAGTCTGTCTACATCCTTTGAAGTTGAACTGCTTTCATTTTTCTTTGATTTCTGTTGTGTTCATTTGCAATTGTTACACTATTCCCCAGACTCCATTACCTTTACAATAAAGTATTTGAGGTGCAGAAGAGAACACAATTTAGTGTGTTAAATTCTCAATCCAGCAAGTTTACAACATGCACCACAAAGAGTCTCATCAATCCTTGGGTGTCAAACTCAGCTCTTTGGTTCAAACGTCCCCAAATAGACATTATCGTCTCTGAAATCTACAAGGAGTTGATTACAGTGAGACACACCCAGGCCTGTGGGATGCCCCCATCAGGACAAACAAAAGCTGAAAAGCCAAACAGCAGCAAGGACCCATGCAATTTACCCATCTGTGATCCTTAACTGGGGCCTTCTAATGAAGGTAAATAATTAGCCAAGGTCAACTTTGCTTAAGACTATCCTTACTTAATGTAGAACTAGAGATGCCATTTCTTGAAAGTTAAACCATTATTTCAGCATTTTAAATATGTACAGACATTCTTCAGGCTTTGAATGAGTTCCGTTTGAGTCCATTTGCAAGTTGATATGCATGCAACTTGGAAAACAGTGTAAAACAATACAAGATAGCTGTTCATAAGGATAGGAAGTTATCATATGTTAGATCTTTAAAATTATACCCCTTGCACTCAGCCCTATGAGCATCGTAAATTGGAGACCCCCTGTAATGAACTTATAATGCTGAACCATGAAATTTTTCAAAGACCTATGAATAGTGGATCTTTTCAGAGGACCAGCAGAGGAGACCACATCAGAACCTGGCAGCATGGTCCAAGATCGCCACTTGTGTCAGTGTTTTATCCACAGTCTGAAGGAGTGAACAACAGTGCCACAAGAAATCAATTACCTTCTCCACTCCTCCAGGGTAAATACATCACTCTTCCGTCATCCCAAACTTGCTCTCTTTCTCTGCTACTACACCCAAGTCCCACCAAGGCTCAAGCTCTACTAGTCTCACAAGTATAGGCTACATCATCCCTCACTCACTATCATTCTCTTCCCAATTCCTCCAGTTCAATCCATGTTCTTCCCACTCTCAACTGCCCATGGCTTCAGTGCTGCGCACTCAGCCACCCAGGACATCTCACCACCTTTACACTCACCTCTATCAGCCCCAATGGCTGTACAATCAATGTTAACCTCACTTAATCCATCTCCCCTATTCAGGAGAAAACAGCCCATTGCAGGGCAGAAAGTGCCAGGGTGGGTGGAGGGGTGCCTGAATTAGCTCCTCACTCATTACAAAACCACGCTGTCACAGGACAAGATCAAGGCAACTTCACAAAATATCCATGTCCTGTCAAATGGGTACGTACCACTGTTTGTTCCACCACAATTCTCATTAATCTCATTCTCAATGTCAATCTCTGCACAACCCTCCTAACCCCCGACAAGGAAACCTTTTCTCTCCTCCTTTGGCATGGCCGTGGCCCCGGTGGAGAGCATGCTGTTCAGCCAGAAGACATCTCCTTACCCTCTGAGGAAGAGAGTGCTGAGAACATTAAGATGCAGTGGGATGGAGAGAAAAATAAATCCTTTTGAGGGAGCTTTGATATACAGTGCAATATCAGCCATGCCTCCAATGCCAACATTAATTGTTAATGGTTTTGCACTACCAGTCTCTGTCTCAAAGCCTCAAACGTAACTGTACCACCAGGGTGTACCATGTATTGACATCTATGCTGAGACCCTGCTGCAGCATGTGGAAGTGAGAGGGGCAAGGTGATAAATAGGGCAATGGTTCATGCTGGCACCATGGACTCTCCTGATCAAACATTCGTACTTATTTGCCGACCTCTGCGTGCAAAGGTTGGTGTTGGTTGAAGTGGGCAGCAATGTCTGAGACAGGGAGTTGTACAACATACAGGGAGCCAATGCATTTGAAACGCTATAGATTAGGGACCTCACAATTTGCTGTCTGGTACAATATATGGGTTTGTGTGTAATGATCTTGCCCCCTGTAGGGTCTCCCAGCAGGGTCTTGTAGGCCTCTCCTTCACAGTTTAAGACATTTACCCACTCAATCTGGATGTTGATATGTCCATTTTCTTTCATGATTTTCAGTGTGACGGAAGGTGACAGTGAGGTCACTTTGGACAATGGTTTTCAGCTTGAGCTGGAAAGAAGCCAAACATTGATATCCCTTTCCTGGTAACTCTTTCTTTGAATGGTCATCTTCCCCCACGACCAGGCCCTGGTAGATTATACACTGTTCCCCCTCCACATTGAAACTCCCGTGTTCCTGGCAAACTTTAAAGGTCCCTTCCACATGAACAATTCCCATCCACATCTTACCATATGCCCCACTTACAAATCCAGATCCACATTTCACAATCATCATCCCCTTCCCCTCAGCCTGCTGCTCATAATCCCCATGGATAGGTTGCCAAGTCTCATATCTGCAGCAGTGACCCCTTATTGTAGCCCTTCCCATTTCGACTGGTTTCTCTGGATGGACCAATGGACATCCTGAATGGGAAGTTCTGAGTTGCCTGGATGATGCCTGTACATCTCTCCAACTGTATTAGCCCTATGCCCCCAACTGGCTGCTATTGAGTCATAGGGCTGACTGTGACCTACTCCTCAGATGTCAGAGACATGGTCTCACTAATCAAGAACACCCCAATGTTAATGTGCATTAATCCCTTGGACTGGTGCCAGAGATTGCCCTGGACTTACTGTACCTGACTAACAGGTACATTCATGCACTTGTAAGGGCTGCTCCTCTAAGATTTTGAGACATAGCTGCTTGCTTGCTGCAGTGTGTTTGCAAAAAAAAGCTTCTGACGCATGGCGCAGGTGTCAGCTTGGAGAGGGACAATGCTGTACTATCTGCCTGCTTGACTACGGACTGCTGACCAGCAAGGCAAGCTGCCTGGTCATGGCAAGGCAACACAGAGATGCTGTGACCATCCAGACTGATGTTATTCAACAGAGTGCTAAGGCAGCAAGTGGGGAGCCCTGAGATGCAGACAGGTCCAAATATGACAGCTGGGTCCTGTCCATGTGCATAAGTGTCCTTTTAGCAAACTTTCAATTTTGGTAGCTGATGCACCCTGGAATGAAAGTCTCAACTTCCCAAGTATCCTGCAAGTCAATCAGACAGGTTCAAGGAGGATCCTAAGGGGTTAGCAATTATTGCATGTTAATGTCTGTGCGATGCAGGATGCACGCAGCTGATGTCCTGGGATACTGTTATTTGTTGACCAACATCGAGATTCTACACAGCCAGTGGTAAAATGAAATCACCAGGTACCTGATCTGATTTCCAGATTGAGAATTCTCTGTGCCCAGTTTCCTGAAGGTATGGGTAAGATAGGAAGCTACATATTAATTACGTGAAATGTGCAGTTAATAAGATCATTATTAAGTAAAAATCCCCCTCAATAGGCAACTTGCCATTACCTAATGAGAATCAAACCTCAATTATGGAGTTCAGTTAAAAGATGCAGCAAATTGTTTCCAATATCGAGATAGTCTTCATCAAATTTCTCGTTTGATTCTGCCACAATTCTCATCGTCACCCTTAATATTCAGGTCCTTATGAGGTTCTGCTACAAGAGTTGTATCAATTGCAGCAATCATGTGGAAAATCTGTTCCATAAACCGCAATGAAATAAATAGTTAATTAACTTTGGTGGTGTTGGATGAAGTATTAAAGTGGTTCAGACTATCTGGAGAAGTCACCTTCTCTTTCTTGCATTGTGCTGTGTGTGGATGAAGTTTTACACCTTGCCATATAGCTGCCCACAATGGAAGACCACCACTCTTTAGGAAGCATGCATTCATCTCAAATATAGTGCTATATATTCACCAGAATTAAACCAGGACGTCAAGGTAAAGCTACAAGGAATGCTTGCATAAACTAAGGCTCCACTCCCTGGAAATTTGATGATGAGAGGATTTTATTAAGGAACTGGTGGCAGCTATGCTGATGTTTCCAGGACCGTTCTGGTTTTCACTAAGTTTCCAGAGTCCTGACAAATCACTCAAAATAGTTCAAAGTCCTGTCATAAAGCTTTCTCCCCCTCTTTATGTGAAAGCATATCAGAGATTTCTATCAGCACCTCCGCTTTTTTCACAGGAGCAGCATCCCTTCACTTTCCTTCCTTTCACCTCTCCTTTCCCTCACATTCCATTTAAAATTGGCAAACCCAGGAAAATCACCAACCATTGAGCGACAGTGCTGGGTTGCTCTGAATCTGGTATGTAGAGCTGGTCCCAAGTGCAAATTATTTCTTCTCCCAAAACTCCTACCCTCCCACCATGCAAAAAACTGGTTCTCAATAGGTTTTTGCTGCCTTGGATGGTTTGTGGATTTCACAAGTTTCAAAATCTCCCCTCCCCCAACCGCATCCCAAAACCAGCCCAGCTCATCTCCACCTCCCTAACCTGTTTTTCCTCTCACCTATCCCCTCCTCCCACCTCAAGCCCCACCCCCATCTCCTGTCTACTAACATCATCCCGCCCCCTTGACCTGTCCGTCCTCCCTGGACTGACCTATCCCCTCCCTACCCCCCACCTACGCTCACCTTTACTGGCTCCATCCCCGCCTCTTCGACTTGTCTGCCTCCTCTCCACCTATCCCCTCCTCTATCCATCCTCTATCTGCCTCCCCCTCTCTCCCTATTTATTTCAGAACCCTCTTCCCCTCCCCCATTTCTGATGAAGGGTTTAGGCCCGAAACGTCAAGTTTTCCTGCTCCTCTGATGCTGCTTGGCCTGCTGTGTTCATCCAGCCCCACACCTTGTTATCTCGGATTCTCCAGCATCTGCAGTACCTTTTATCTCTATTGGGGGAAGCATTGGTTTACAAGAGGTTTTGCAGTTGCTCATAGGAGCTACTGCAGGTTATTTTATCCATATGACCTCCTAACATCATGATCATGTTTGTTTGCTCTATCTTGTCTCTGAAAGAAGTGTGAGAATCATCTTTGCCTGGTAAACCATAAACTTAGATTTGAGGTGAGGTCTGGATTTATCTTATCTATTCATTGTAAATTAGTGGGGAGGATACAAAAAGTAAAATGAGTACCCCCATTATTCTAAAACATCATATCTTTAGACTGAATGTGATCAAGATGACAGAAAATTGGCTGTACTATTTTTTGGAAAGTAAATATTGTACACACGTTTAAAAACAATGATATTTATGCTTTGGCTAAATGTTGACAAGTGTTCACTTTACTTTTTTCATTACCAACAATTGAGCCTTTGGCAATCACAAAAGCATTTTGTACAGTTTCCAAAAATAATAGAGAAGCAAAACCTTCAGTAGTATACAGTAAACAAACTTGCTGAATTCTTTTCATACCGTATTCAGTTATAATTTACTAAGTTTACATGAACACACTGCATCATGTTTGACAGGCATCTATGAATAAAACCATGCTCTTTCTTACTAGCACATGGTTGCAATATGTCATATTTTTTGCACACTTTATGGCCTCTTATACAAGTATAGCGATTGGGTAGATCAGTATGCAGAAGATAACTTTCTTTTCCAAACTTTGAATGAGGAGTAAACCAATTTATTCCATGTGCCTTGGTTACCGTTAGCTGATCTGTGACCTAATTCCATACATTTAACTAAAACCCATAAGATTTAATATCCCTCAGTAGAAAACTCCATCAACCTCAGATTTAAAATGAATGATTAACAAAATATCGATTTCCTTTTGCGTAAGGGAGTTCCAGTCTTTCAAGTTGCAAATAATAATATAGCCTCTTTTTGACGAGATGCGAATTCCTCGGAATAAAGCTTAGAAAATAAAAGCATACAACTTCTCAATAACTTGTTGTGTTTATTTTTTTTTCTAACTTATATTTTAAGTTATATTTTAATACTGCATTCCATAATTTATCCCAGCTGCATTAAACAACAGAACGTGGACCAATGTGAGTACAGATAGAAAATAAAGACTATATGTTACAGTTCTTCTACTTCAGAGCACAGAAAGTATCTACTCTCAATCCTGCAGGTTGGCACAGCGAATCCATCAGACACAGTTCTCTCCAGTGTCTGTACACAATACTTGGTTCCCTGTTCCTCTTCTTCCCATATGTTCCAAAGGGGCAATATGAATGGATAAAGATCAGTTGCTAGAATGAAGCAGACAGAGATACTCACCAAGAATTAGTCATGAGAGAAAATGAACAAATGAAAATGATCTCTATTGGATTGTAAGGGAAAATAATAGACTAGCAGTATGCCATAATTAATTTGACACTTTTAAACTTCAAAAGGATCAACTATCTGCTGCAAGGCTGCTATTCATTATTTCATAGAATTCCTACAGCGTGGAAGCAGGTCATTTGGCCCATAGAGTCCAAACTGACCCTCTGAAGAGCACGCCACCCAATCTCTGATTTCCTATGGCTAATCCACCTAGCTTGCACATTATGGACAATTTAGCATGGCCAATCCAACAAACTGGCACATCTTTGAACTGAGGGAGGAAACCAGAGCACCCAGATGAAACCCACGCAGACACGGGGGAGCGTTCAAACTCCACAGACAGTCGCAGGAGGGTGGAATTGAACCCAGGTCCCTGGGTGCTGTGAGGCAGCAATGCTAATCACTGAGCCACAGTGTTGTGCTAATGTTCGTCATACCTTGGATATTTTTGCTATTTGCTGAAGAAAAGTGAGAATGTTAATAAAATGTGCAGTATCATTTATTATGAACATGAATGGTCCATAATTTCCATGTCATGCCACGTACAAATTACTTACACATTTTAAGGGCTTAATGAACCGAATAGTTGAAAATCATGGGCCTAGGCTCTATTCTGAACTCTAGCATGAGGTAGGTCTACATCCAGCTCTTTACATACGCTGCAGCACATTTTTGGGGAAAACCTTACTTAAAAAATCAGGCAAATCAAACAAAAATAGGTGCCCATTAACATCATAAAATTTTACACGTTAAATTTATTCTTGTTTTTGCAGAAGAGTAATTCAACGTAACAAGCAAAAAACACATAATGCAAGCACTATAACTTAAATGAAAACTAGGGGAGCAAATCAAAATGTCAATGTTAGGAATAATGCAACCCAGGCCTGTTGTTCCCATCTGTCAGGAAAAGTTTAACATACTGAACTATAATTAACAAATCAATAGCCAAACCTGTTTGCCTCATTACCTTCAACCAAGAGGTATTTACTATGTAATGGAACCAACGCTGCTTGGCCTGCTGTGTTCATTCAGCTCCACACCATGTTATCTAGAAATGACTAGATTCCTTTTCTGTATAAATTAAATCAGTCTGTGAAACTTCATAAAAGATGCAAATAATAAACAATCAAATATTTAACATATTCCATTTCTCCACTTTTTGAAAACAAAGGACCTTCAGAAAGATGAATAAAACAACATATCAGTTGTTACTACAAATACAAGTGTCTCCATATCTAAGGTGCTTTTGACTAGTGCATTTTTTATTATTATTTTTCGATTCGAAGTTAATGGACAATATTTATTATTTCTTTCCACTGAAAATATAATGAACCTTATTGTATTTGCATAACCATCAGGAGGATTAACACATGAGGTGTCACTAAAAATGACTAATACCATTTCTTCTGGGCCACTAATAGCTGCAAATCTGAATGTACACTGTCTGAACTTAATTTCTTCAGTTCTATTTATTTTCAGCACGTTCCTAACAGCAATATATTTCGGCACAGTGTTTAATTCTAATATATCATAGCATGCATCCTGTCCAGTTAGTTTGCATAACCAATGTCCGACTAAGCTTCTGAACTGGTTTGCTTCTTCTTTATTGGTGAAGTTTTGTTTTTGAAAGGGATCTGGCCCAAGTTATTAGAACCCTGCTAACACTCTCTTGATATCAATGTTGATCAAGGATTATTTCCAACTTAGTCTGTCTAATGTTCATCTCTAAATATTGAAAAACAGCTGAAGCCCAACTTCAAGTTTTGAATTCCTTTACATTTTTAGCCGTCACTAATTTTTCAAATGCCTTGGATCGTCCCCACGGCAAATTGTCTATGTGCATTAAGAAAACACCTTCCATTTTCTTGTTTTTATTCTTCACAGTTCCAAAGCATCTGGATCCATATGGAGTTGAAAACAACCTATTCTAAATAATATGGACTGAACTGAAAAATATTGCATGTGTCATTTAGTCTGTACATATATACTTGTTTGATCTCCGTAATTTGCCTTCTGATCTCCAGCTTCCTTAGGAGGCTTTAAAATACTTATTTGAAATAGTTCTTGCAACAATGCTGCTTTGATACCAGTGGATTCACATTCTAGGACTTTGTTGTGAAAACTAGTAGAAAAATCTTGCAACTTTTTTTTGCTATTGGAGAGTCTACTTGGTTTCCTAGTTCTTCCCCAAATTTGCTACAAGTCTGGTCTTAATTTTATACATACCTTCGGGAAGTAGTTTCTCCATAACCATCTACCTATAGAGCATTGCAGTTGTCATTTAATTGAGACCTCCACGTATACACCAACCCTCTTCAACTGTCGAGTTTTGTTTCTGTTACCAGTTTACATCTCACTTGTTGGTAGCCTTCTCTATTGTAAGGGCTCCTGCTTCTTGTGGCACTCCTTGTTTGTTCTTCAATCTTTAATCGTGCGACACTATGTCTCCTATTAGGTTGCCTGTCCTGATTTGAAATCCTGCTATTCAATCTGTGCCTCCTGCCACTGGAGCTCCTTTCAGAAGTTTCAGATCTTTACCTTGGGCTATGATTAGAATTAGGCCCACTGTCTGAATTTACAGTACATTTCCCTGCTTTCCATATTTAAACTTCCTCTGCCAAATCCTAGACCTGATATTCTGCCCCTTTTCTTGCTCATTTAACCAGTTTCTGTATTCTCCTGTGATCTTTCTTGCCCTTCCGAATACGGTGGCTTCCATCACTCACTAGCCCCTTCTGGCATATGTTAGCCTAACGATAACTTTTGGTAAACGATCATGTAATTAACGACCTTATCCTGATCTTCACTATCACTTGATCCGTTAGGTCATTATCTGTCATAAACTGATGTCCATAAAGGGTTGGCATGCGTCAAGTGTATCTTTCCATTATTTGTTTGGGTTCCATCAATGTGTCATCAGTACCAGAAGTTGCTTGGAATGTACTCTTAAAAATGTTTTGTTACCATGTTTTGAGATTTCTATTTTACCATCAGTGCCTAAAACATTTCTACAGTCTCGCTATTCCTTGTGTAGTTCCCTTTTTTAATGTAACTGTTGTGGGATTAAAATTATTATCTAATAGTCTGACATAATGTTGCAAAGCTTTCCTAATCTTTTTGAAACCTCTGCCTTTAAAGGATGTTCACCAAATAAATGATATTTAAGTGTTCTGCAGAAAGTGAACGAAGTTTCAATGGCCTGTGGTGGCTGCAGCACTGAGATTAATGGTTTTGGGGAGAGATGGCCACTTATTGTACAAAGATGAGACTAACTTATGAAGCTATGACTTTTAAACCTGGATGTTTTCACCTTTCTTTTAGTCTCCTTTCTTTTGTATTTCTGTTTTTGTTTTTTTTTAATTCCAGTTTTTGTATCTTAGATAGTTTTTTTGATTTTTGTATCTAAGATGGTTGTGTTTTTAAATTCAGGATTTGTAACTAAGATGGTGCTGGAAAATGAGATAACAAGGTTTAGAGCTGGATGAACACAGCAGGCCAAGCAGCATAAGAGGAGCAAGAAAGCTGACGTTTTGGGCCTAGACCCTTCTTCAGAAAAAATTTTTCTGATTTCAGATTTTTCTGAAGAAGGATCTAGGCCCGAAACGTCAGCTTTCCTTCTCCTCTGATGCTGCTTGGCCTGCTGTGTTCATCCAGCTCTACACCTTGCTATCTCAGATTCTCCAGCATCAGCAGTTCCGACTATGGTGCTGGAAAATGGTGACTTCCTACACTTTTCACAATACTCCTGTACATCTATACTTGAGCACATGTGACAATAAAACCTAATTCTAATTTTAGTGCTTTCCAAAGCCAAGGGATAATCCTGTATTATTGAAGATATTTTTGGATTCCTGCTCTAAACTAATTGACAATGGCGGAACCTACCACTCCCTTGTTTTTTACACGTACTGCTCATGCTAAAGCACTTATCAGTTTACAACGCGGTTCAACAGCTAAAATTTTTTGAATGATTCAGTGTGATTTCTCTCATAAATCCGAATACCGCTGCGTGTGTTGCTACAATATTCCAATTAGCACATATCCAGAAAGAAACAAAACTCAGTTAAACCAGGAGACAGAAAATACTGGGATGACTAGTCGTGTATACTTCGAAATGGGGGCCCAATTAATACTGATATAACAAGGTGTAGAGCTGGATGAACACAGCAGGCCAAGCAGCATCAGAGGAGCAGGAAAGCTGACGTTTCAGGCCTGGACCCTTCTTCAGAAATGGGGGAGGGGATGGGGATTCTGAAATAAATGGAGAGAGTGGGAGAGGCGGATAGAGGATGGATAAAGGAAGAGATAGGTGGAGAGGAAACAGACAGGTCAAAGAGGCGTGGTTGGAGCCAGTAAAGGTGAGTGTAGGTGGGGAGTTAGGGAGGGGATAGGTCAGTCCAGGGAGGACAGACAGGTCAAGGAGGCGGGATAGGCTGGTAGTTAGGAGATGGGTGTGGGGCTTGAGGTAGGAGGAGTGGATAGGTGGGAGGGAGGACAGGTTAGGGAGGCAGGGATGAGCTGGGCTGGTTTTGGGATGCGATCGGGGGAGGGGAGATTTTGAAGCTTGTGAAGTCCACATTGATACCATTGGCCTGCAGGGCTCCCAAGCGAAATATGAGATGCTGTTCCTGCAACCTTAGGAGTACATTGTCAGTCAGGGGGTCTTTGTTACAGTCTGCAAGCAGTCCAAAAACTTGGCCACAGTCAGTCATTAGTTTGTGAAACTCAAAATCAGGAGATCTGTCCAGCTACAATCAGGGCCTAGGCAATGGTCCGTCCTGTAGGGTCAGCATGAGCAATCAGGAGAGTCCTGTACCAGAGTGAGGATTTGAGAATTGGAGCAGAGATGTTGTGATACACTTGTACAGGACCTTGGTGAGAGCACAACAGAATATTATGACCAGTTTGGTCTTTTTATCTCAGGAAGGGTGTTCTTGCTATGGAGGGAGCAGCAACAACTTAAAAAGGAAGTGAATACTGGTCAAAATGTCTCAGCAGTTGTGGAACTTCCAATGGGTGTCGAAGGGTGAGCGGTACATCACTCCATTGTGTCTCCTGTAAGTACAATGATGGACTCTAATGATTGCAATGGAATATGGAAAGGTTGAGGTGGGTCTGCGATGGGAAAGGGGGTTAGAACACAACAGGAACAACAGGGGAATGAGGGTATGGTGCGGTAACAGAGATAAAAGCTCCAGTATAGTCCACATTCAGTATGCTCCACTATCCTGCTGTGCTGTGTTCTGCACAATTGGACCAGACCACAAGATGATGTGATAGATGCTGAAGAGCCGAGGCTGGGAGCAGACATCCAAGGAGAAGGAAGATGTCGTTGAGTTGGTGGAAGGTCTCCTTGTGGGTGACAGATCTCAGCTGCACCAGGCCCTACAAAACAGTTGGGACCTGATTAATTCCCATTTCCAGTCAATGCAAGCTAGATGCAAAACACCATCATGGAGTGTCATGGTCATGATTCCAGTGCTTGGTTTAAATTGTGTGGATGAACTGCAGCCAGTATTCATTTCCATCGCATTCCCTTTTGATGACTGTCAATAAAAAGCTCATGTTTGGACTTGTCTGATTGCTTACCTGTCTGTGATCTTCCCCTACTGGACAATAACAAGATGTGGGTGACCAATGGGCACTGGGGAAAGAGAATTAGGGCTTAGAGGAAGTCTTCAGATAGGATGTATCCAAGAACAGGTCAACCTAATGCCTGGTGGTTAAATGAGACTAGGTTGGGAGAATGGGGTTGCATGCTCAAGGCAGTGTGAATCATGACACTAACTGCATGTGCATTGGTGCAGCATAGATTTGTGGCTACCCTGTCAATATGTTGCTACTGAGGGGCAATACCAGACTTTCTTATTCCCTCATGTGACATGGGTGTCACTGGCTGGCCAGCGTTTATTGCTCATCCCTAACTGTCTGTAAGAAGGTGGTAGTGAGCTGCCTTCTTAAACTCCTGCAGTCCACATGCTTTAGGTAGACTCACAATGCATTTCAGAAGGGAATTCCAGGATCTTGACCATTTGCCAATGCTTGTCTGTATGTATAGCAGCCTCTCAAAATGGTGTGGGTGAAAAGGAAGCCGGTTGTAAAGTGGATATTTAGAGGATGTGTTGCTTTGGGAATGGTATATGGTAAGGTGGGGATAGAATCGCTCATGAGGGACATCATATCAGCAAGGTTGTTGATGAGTTTGGCAAGATACAGTGAGTGATCCTGCTGAGGATCGCAGTGAGAATCCTCCCAAATGGCACAATAGTTCAGTGGTTAGCACTCTGCCTCACAGAACCAAGGACCTGGGTTTGATTCCACACTGGGGAAACTGTCTGAGTAGATTTTGCACATTCTCCCTGTGTTTGAGTGGGTTTTCCCCAGGTGCTCCAGTTTCCTCCCACAGAATAAAGATGTTCAGGTTAGGTGGACAGGCCATGGGAAACACAGGTTTAGAAGGATAGGGTAGAGGGGAGGGTCTGGGTGGGATGGTCTTTGGAGGGTCAGTGTGGACTTGATGGGCTGAATGGCCTGCTTCAACACTATATGGATTCTATGAAACAAAAAACTCAACCCAATTTGCACTTAGTCAATAAAATGTAAAATTCAGCCCAGTGTAAAATAGAAATAAGCATCATTACTGAGCTTGGGGTCACCTGTACAACATGTCAACAGCAGTCAGCATAGGTACAGAAGGAGAAATCTTGTCTGCCCAGGGATGTTTTTCTTCATGAAAAGATTAATTGCTGCACAGAATAAAATATCAAAGAATGATGACGACAAAAACCCTGGAATCATTTCATAAAGAATGAGGCTATTTTCTCTGGATAGGTGAATTAAGATGTGGCAAATGGATCATTGTGGACCTTTCCTGTCATTGCTTAGCCTTGCACCTTTCCTGAAATTATTCCAGTTTTGGATGTATAGTCATTAACTTGAAACATCAAACTCGGCTCTCCCTTCATCCACAGGATTTGAGCTGCTTAGTTTTTATTTGTGGTATTTTCTGCTTTTTGTTCAGTAAATGCACACATTTACTAACAATTTAATTGCAACAGGCAAGGCCACTATTGGGCAGCACAGTGGCTCAGTGGTCAGTACTGCTGCCTCACAGTGCCAGGAACCTGCGTTCGATTCCACCCTCGGGCAACTAATTGTGTGGAGTTTGCACATTCTCCCTGTGGATTTCCTCTGGGTGCTCTAGTTTCCTCCCAAAGTCCAAAGATGTGCAGGCTAGCTGGATTGGCGATTCTAAATTACCCATAGTGTTCAGGGATATGTAGATTAAGTGGGTTATAGGGGGATGTGTCTGGGTGGGAGCTCTGAGGGTCACCATGGACTTGTTGGGCCAAAGGGCCTGTTTCCACACTGCATTGATTCTATAACTATGTTGATGTTCTGATGTAATGCTTGCATTTATGAAACCTGGAAACATAGCTTTACAAAGAGCCAACCAAGCTACAAGAATGAAGAAACCTTTTAACATTTTGTAGATCTTACATTGCTGAGACATTGAAAAACATACAACTTAGTGCAGCAACCAAAGCAAAAACAAAAAGGATAATTCTTTACTTCACCCTGTGAAAATTGAGTTTGTCCTAATTGAAAATTTTGTGTCATGTGTGCTAATTGCTTTACTCAAGAATTCATAAAGAACTTCCAAGCAAGTGACATTTAGTCCAATGTCTGAACTGAGTGTTAAGTCTTTTAGAACTTTTCTTGTGTTTGTTTGACCAAAACGGAAGAAACAAACATATACAAGAACTAAATAAGTATGCAAGACAAGTACGCATGACCTGCAAATAAAATGGGTTGTTATTTTTTCTGGTGATTTTTCAGAATTTAAGGCTTTACAGAGTATTTGAATTTACGAGGCTTATACAACTAAAGAAATATATGTCACCTTCACAGTTTTTCCTAGGATTGCACTGAGATTGGAAAGCACTTGTAACTAAGGGTGAAGCAGCTATTCTCGTCTCGTTCTGTGCCACACAATGTTAAGCTTAAAAACAAAGTGACTGAATAATGGGCTATGCCCTCCAATTATGTTAAATTCCAACTGAACTGACTATTTCAATTCTAAAGACACCCATTAAAATGGTAATAAAACCAAATAGTTTACTGGATGTGATAAAAGCTGAAACAGAGGAGGTTGTAGATTTGGAGTTTGACATAGTGCATTCAGGAAGATCCCAGTGGGACAAAGAAAGACAAAAGATCAGTGATACAACACGCCAACAATGGCCAAGGGATTGTACTGAACATGTAGAACACCAGAGGAAAGCTGTGCTGGTCAAACCTCAGACACTACAAGCTGACCTGTCAAATCAGATTTCCATTTGTTACTCTCCAAGTCATAGAGCTGCTAACTCCAGAGAAAACAACAGAATTAAATAAAAAGTCTTATGTAGTTCATGCAAATTAAAGAATTTATTAGAAACATTATTTCTTGAAATATTACTTAACTATGTTGAAGTCATTCAACTTAAGTGTTTTATATTCAGGTGATATGCAATAATAACATCTAAAATATATCTTTGTATCCCCTTTGCAAGTTTCTTTCAGATTTCTAATAGCTTCAAAAACCTTCTTCCAAAAGTTAACACATAGAGCATGGATAGTTACCATTTTAAATGTTTAAGAATCAGTATCTAAAATAGAGCATTTCTTTCAAGTCTGTGGTTTAAACACATCATTTTGTTTTCATCTTAAATAGAGGCTATACCTCAGGTATAATAGATGATAATCCAATATGTATTTGAACGAATGTTTGAATTGAAGCCCACAGCATCCCAAATCCCAAAAAATCTTTTACAAGAGAAAAAATTGCATATGTATCATGATTTTCATGACTATCAGAGGCAACAAATGGTTTGTAACTAAATAAATAACGCTGTGAAATATAGTGCTGTCTTGATGTCTGAATAATTCTTACACAATTAGTATGGTTTTACTTTCCTAGAGGTTGTCTGGATGCTAACAAGCTGTTACAAATTATTTTTGGACACAGAAGTTCTGAAGATTTAACTGGCTATTTAATAAACAAGTTGAAAGCAGACTTTGTTTCCTCTATAAACCAATTATTAACAATACAGGAACTAAATTGGAATTCAGGAATGACTTCCTTCCTTGAAATCAGTTAACACATGATGTGGAGTTCAAGGCTCCTCAATATTATCAGCAAGGCATCGTATGAAATTAACTTTACATTCAAGATCAGTTAATTTATGTCATTTGACAGACCATGTTGCAGCACTACATTCACACTTGGTTGTACCATTTATGCTGGTTATTTAAAATCTTTGGTATTAAAATGGCATTAAATTATCAAGGTACACTAAACTATAGCAACTAACTGGATAGTGCATTTATAACTAAATGATGGTTAATTATTAGAGGACCCAAGGTGTTTAAGAGGATGTGAAGTTTTCATAAATAGGAAACAATTATTCCTTTTGCAAGTGTGGCAACAACTAGAGGTCACAAATGGAAAAGCAATGCGGAAAGAAACCCAGAGGAGAGTTGGGGAAATGGGTATCTGGATCTGAAATAGTTGGTCTGAAAAAGTATTGGAAGTGGATTCCTTAAATAATTTTTAAAGGAAGGGATCTGGACAGAATCTTGCACCACAATAATTTATAAGGCCTCATCTAAAAAGCCAGGATGTAAGATTAAGTGTGTCTGATTTTCAAAAAGACCAGAATAGCCTCAATGGGTCAAAAAGTCATCTGGGTATACTGTAAATGTCTATGATTATAACGTTCTAATTGCAATTTTTCTTCAATAAAACACAGTGATGATGAAGGGTTAGGAAGTAGTCCAAAGTGTGACTGCAAACCAGGATAATATTACAATATAATTTTACAGTCTAGCCATTATCTGGGAAGTTCTAACAGACATGATTCTTCAATGTAATCGTTCTGGTTCTTGCACTTTTCACCTTGAGAACATTTAATCCCTTTGAAACTAAATCCTGCAAATTAAAGGCCATTTAGGCATTCCATTCACACTAATTGATAAGTTAGTCCTCAGCTCATTGAGGCTTCTTACTAATAAAGTCAGTAAACCACGACCACTCTTCATTTGCATCAACACAATGGAATAACGTGGCTTCTAATGTGTCAGTTTAGTGCAGATGTTTTTGTGTTCACTATGAAAGTAATAAACTAATTCCAGACAAAAAGAACTCAACTCCATATCTATGTGCCTGCTCATTAACTAGGGTCATCAACTATGAGGTATAAATTCCTTTAAGTTGGCCTCATTTCCAATTGTTACTGTTGCCTTTGTCTTCCTAAATGCTTCTAAACTGCACCACAATTACAGCTAGTTAATACATATTTACAGCTCTGTAAGGGTGAGCCTGGGGAAAGTGTGTTTCCTGCCGTTTTATTTGAAACGTTTCATTTCAGTGATAATAAAATCATTAACAAGTCATATATATAATTGTCTTGAGTACTTATCCATCTCTATAGCTTCTAAAAATCAAGGGAGGCAGATGGCTGTAGTTACCACATACTGTGAGGGAAACTAATCAAATACCATGAAATAGAAGCGTAGATACACCATGCATTTATTTTGAAGAAATGTTATGTTTCATAATCAAGAGATGTGAATATTGCAAAATAATGAATGTTGTATTAATATTAAATCAATTTTCTCTCAATCTCTAGAAGGGTTAATGTGTGGAAAGGCATTGGAAGAGGCAGGCAAAAATGAAAAGGTTGAGCAGGGAGCACAGGGAAGATGTGCAGAAACTAAACAGATCTTCTAAGTTGTACCAGGCAACACTGAACTCATCACTGGACTCAAAATGTTAACTTTGCATCCTCTCCAAAATGCTGCTGAACTTGCTGAATTTCTCCAGCAATATCCCGTTTGCGTTGGTGAAAGGTACATAGGGGATTTGAATTTTTTGAAAAAAAAATAACTAAATCTTCAAGGCAGTTTATTCAATCACGGTAGTCAAGGTCAACCATGCTCCTTTCCAGATATGCAATCACAAAATGATTCAAAATCTCACTTCATCTCCACTTCGAAAAGCAAAAGACAGACCTTGATTTTCATTCTCTCATTATATAGAATTTTTCTTCCAACATGTTTAAACTCTCAACATTGAGTGACAGGTGCTGTAAGAACAAGTTCTGAACTCAAACATACATTCACAAAGTTGGTAGCTGCAGGAGAAGCCATCAGAGCTATGAGCAAATCTAAACTTACCTAATACTATTTGCATGCATCATTGCTCAATGATTAGAAGAACCACTGTCAATTTTCCACCTTAATCTGTGGGCATTAATCACTAATATATGGCGTACTTACCTAACACACTACCTGAGATTAGCTAGCTCAGTGAAGAACTGGAATTGAACCCAAAAGATATCTGAGATAATAGGAACTGCAGATGCTGGAGAATCCGAGATAACAAGGTGTAGAGCTGGATGAACACAGCAGGCCAAGCAGCATCAGAGGAGCAGGAAGGCTGACAGGGTCTAGGCCCGAAACGTCAGCCTTCCTGCTCCTATGATGCTGCTTAGCTTGCTGTGTTCATCCAGCTCTACACCTTGTTATCCCAAAAGATATCTGGTTTTCACGGTTCTGCTATTCACTTCAACCAAAGTAGAAACTTGCAAAATCATTTTACAGCTATATTTAAATCTAAACCAGTTCAAAGTGCAACCTTGTACTTGGATTCACAGTGATACTGCGGTACTGTAACAGCTACCACCACAATAATTTCCTCCCCCATTTATCTTCTAAAACCAATTTGAAGAGACTTTACGTATAGTAGATGTGAATATGTATAAATTTGAACAATGAAAAATTACAAAAACACTGTTCACATAGTGAAGGGAACATGAACACACTGTTAACATTTTTTGATGGAATCTCTTCCAAAAACCAAAATCAAAATGAATCACTTAATTTTGGATTTTGTTCATTCTGAATTTGGTTTTCACATCACGCACTACCAGCGATAACAGAATACCACAATCAATATGGCACAGTATACAATTAGAAGGTAAGGTCGATCTGGACTGTTGTTCTGCCATGAGATTTGTAGCTTAAATGTAGTAATTTTTACAAGAAAATGGAAAATGGTTAATGTTGCATCGCCCTGGAGAACATGTAGAATAATCGTGGGTAGAAAGGAGGTTACAAGAATCTAATGCAAATTATGTGTTAATGGAACTATAAACTAACAGAGCCACGTTTGTTGGTTTATCATAGTTAATTGAACTTTTGATGTACTACTGTATAATACTGCAACTAAAATTTATACTGCAACAATAACAAAGTAAAAGCTTTTATATAGGGTATTTCACACCCAACAGGCATCTCTCAGCATTTTACAGCCTGTGTAGTATCTGAGATAAGAGGTACTGCAGATGCTGGAGAATCCGAGATAACAAGGTGTGGAGCAGGATGAACACAGCAGGCCAAGCAGCATCATAGGAGCAGGAAATCTTGACGTTTCGGGCCTAGACCCTTCATCAGAAATTCTGTTGTAATTTAGGAAACAGTTTGATGTATGACCAGATATCCTGCTTTTGTAAAGTTGATTGAGGGTTAAATATTGCCTAGACATCGCTCTCCTGATCTTTTTCATAAATAGTGCCATGAATCTTTTACAACCACCCAAATAAGCTGATTATGCCCCACTTTAATTTCTCAGTACGCAAATAAATGCCAACCAAGATTTTTGTACTCAAGCCTACAACCTGAGTCATGGTGAACACTCTTGAAAATAAGAAATAAAAATAGCTTTCACATAAATGGCACCAAGGATGAGGCAAAATTTACCATGGTGTTTTGTGACAGCAAGTGAAGTCAAACAGTTTTTCAAAGGGATTTTGATGATGGGACAGATCTGACAAGATAAATGGATGTACAAGGGAAGTTTGAATGTATAAAGGTGTGGATTATGTTCAGGCTGGAATAATGTATGCATGTTCAACACAGATTTTAGGAAAAGAGGGAAGAGTAAGTGCAAGTTGACTGGAAGTTAGTAGATTGGAAGTCATGAATTAGGACAGTTGCAGAAGTTGCTGAAATCAAACCACTCATGGGCTTAGAGACGACCAGAATCCTAAAATTAATGAGTTAGAGATAGGGAACCAGTATAGGAATACTGGAATGTACAGGAGTGGAAAAGATTATCAAAGCTGTCTGGATAATGTTGATATGTATATAAATATTATGACCAGGTTTTGGATGCTTTTGATAGACAAGGTCTTAATGTCATAGTGCAAACTAATGAATATTTATTGGCCATTTCCACTGTTACAGAGACATTGTGGAATCCTGCTAAACTAAAACTTTGTGCCCTCTGGCCTCAGTTCCATGTAATCTGACATCATCAATGACACAATCTAACGATTACATAACAGTGATTAGCCATGTACAATAACATGCCTTATACATCCATATCAATCTCTTTACCAAAATAAAACAAAGATCTACAGATGCTGGAGATCTGAATCAAACAGAAATTGCTGGCAAAATTCAACAGGTCTGGCAGGATCTGTGGGAAGAAAACAGGGTTAACGTTTCAAATTTGGTGATTCTATATCAGATAAATTCTTCTCCTCTACAAATGTTGCCAGACCTGCTAAGTTTCACCAGCAATTTCTGTTTTTGTTTCTATCTCTTTACTAACTACTTACCCAGATCAGTTTTGAATTCACTAATGGTTATTCCTTCTCCTTTACCTTTGGCAGTCTACATCATGGATTCACTCCTTTGTATAAAAAGTAATTAAATCTAAATTTTCGCTGTATTTCCTATATTTTCACTCTCCTCTAAGTTCTAAATTATTCATAGATTCTACAGCACTCTGGCAAATGTCAAATCTATCATTTGTGGTCAGGGACCCATGACCTCTAAGATTGTTACAGAAATATTGACATTGTTTTCATGAGCATGGATAAAAACTCAAAAGTATGGAAGCCCAGCTGAAGCCTAGTCAGACTCTGCAATTTACAATTTAGAGCTGGAACAAACAGTATTCTTGCAGCCAGGCCTTGGACAGTCAACTTCCCATTGAAACGAAACAGCTCAGGAACAGCCTGACCAGGTGCTAATGGCCACATTGTTTCAGAATGAACCATTATTGACACCTCCAGTGAACCCGTTCTGTTAGAAGATTGTTACACAGATTTGTGGCATTCTGCTCTCTAGGAGACCAGAAGTATAGTAGAATAAGAATAATATTTGGTAGTTAAAGATTTAAACCATGTTCTACAACTTCCAAACAGAGAAAATAGTCACCTCATTGGATCTTCCTGGCCTTGCCTGATGATAGAATTGGACACAAGCTACAGAATCTTTGAGAAGGATGCAAAGAGGGGATAGAATGGACAACATAGGTCCCGAGCTCCGTCTGCCTTTGTACCTTCTTCAATTGTGTCTCCAGGAAGCACCTTCACCTGGCTGCTGAGCTGTACACCATCTCTAGATCCTTGTACCTCATGGTGAACATCATCAGATTGAATTGACCCAGAAGACCACCTTGGTGAGATGACCCAAAGTTCAGAACTAGCTCTGGATAGAGGGGAAGGCCAAACTGATGACAGCAGATCCTGAAACATCATCCAGCCCTCAAAAAGCAATGAAAAGCCTGTCCCAGCATCATTAAATGTGTATTACCAGTCTTTTCAGACAAATAATTCAAATACAGTGGTAGGGACATGCTTATAGGATGTAGCAAATCTCGGAAGAGCATGTCAGAGGTAGATAGCTAGTGTAGATTTGAGACTATTGAATGAAGAGTCCTGTAAAGACATTAGTTAAACTCTATCAAAGTAGAATAGTAGAGTCTGATAAATATTTTTTCTCTGTGATAAACTGTTTAATAATATTGTGCTGGGCCTCCCCTGGCTCTTGTCCCCGTTGTCTGTCTCACCGTGTAATGCACTTGAGTTAAAAAGGTTACTGCAAGCTGGTCAAGGCTAGTCAGGGTATATTTACCCATCTTTCACTTTTTAACAATATTCATTTTTAATCACTTTTATCGTTTAACTACTTTGCTTCTAAAGTTCCTGTGGTCAAGTGTAAACTGAAATTAATGCTCCCATGATGTGTCAACACTTGGTGTCAGTGCAGTAGACTTAAATAAATAGCAAAATATATAGCTTTTATGTAAAGTCGGGATGTAATGCTCCCTTCCAAATCCAATAGATTTGAAGAACTCATCACACCACAAGCATAAAATTTACTAAATGACAGTTAAGGGAACCTGGTGTACTAGTTGGATGATTTAAATAATTAATATATTTTAAATTCTGTACTTTAAATAGTGCTAGTTGTTGTCTCACATGCACTGAATGGTTAAGATAGGGTATTCACTGGATCTGTACAGCCCATGCTAAAAGATCATGAATCATAATCAGCCCGAGAAGCTGCTTGACATCATGACCAGTGCAAAACATTCCTGTGCACATCATTTGGAGAATCTTTCCCTCCGTAACGCTGCCACTCGAGGATATAGAGTCTAATTTTACAGCCAAGACCTTATAGTAAGGAAGAAAAGTTGGACCATCTCATCCCAAAAATCTGTGATGCACATTTTCTTTTAAAGAATACAACCAACTCAGCTGGGTTATTCTCTGGAGGTTAGACTTGAGCCCAGGCCTTCTGTCTCTGAGGCATGGACATTACCAGTGTACTACAGCACACTCTGTATTGAATATGGATTTTCTTAATCTACTTGCTCCTGTATGTTATCACACACATCTGGAACCGGTGGGACTTGAACCTAGGCCTTCTGGCTCTGAAACAAGAACACAATCCCGCACCACAAGATCCCTCTATCAGCCATGCTGGAAATCTAATTGCTGTGTCTTAGACCATTGGCTCTTCTACCATTCTGTCTTGAATATAACATACACAGCTAGATTGAATACATGTGTTATTCTGGCCTGGACATGTGATATTAATTGTTCTAGCATTAAACATGTATGCTTTCACAAATATACATATAACAGAACATGACAAAATCTAAATAGCAACGCAAAGATCAAGTTGCAAACATCTGTGCTGTGATGAATGCACTGGCTAAATCAAATTCCCCGATTATATTCAATGCTCAATACCATGTGTTGCACAGAACCTTTGAAATAATTTAGATGCTATGCCTTCTGCTAATTATAGCAGAAGTCAATCAGTCTGCCAGGCAAAGCCATGATTGCAATGAAGTCTGAGCAATCATGAGGATAACTTGTAAAAATACCTTTCTGCTCATTGGAATGTTTAAAGAAAAACCTCAAAAATACTCAGTGGTGACAACTTCAGTTATGAGGATAGAGTGGGGAGGTTGACACTGTTTCCTTGGAGAGAAGACTAAGAGGAGATCTTACTGATGTTATAAGAATCACAAGGGATGGATAACATTGATAGTGTAACTGTTACCACTTGTAAAAGAATCAAGAACCAGAAGATATAGATTTAAAGTGATTTCCAAAAAGAAGCAAACACGATGTGAGTTTTTTTTTCACACAAGTGGTTTGGGTCTGGAATGTGCTGTACGCCTGTGTGGAGGTATATGCAATTGTGGTATTCAATAGTTATTAAATAGAATCAATGTCTGAGGGTATGGGCAAAAGACAGGAGAGTGACACTAAGTCATGATAGTCATTTGGACAGCCAGTGCAGACATGATGGGCCAAAAGGCTTCCTCCTGCACTGTAACAGTTCTATCATCTGTGGGTGGAGGCCTTGGCCTTTTGTATTCTGACTCTTTTTATAAGACCATAAGGTATAGGAGCCGAATTAGGCCATTCGACCCATCAAGTCTGCTCCACCGTTCAATCATGGCTGATATATTTCTCAACCCCATTCTCATGCCTTCTTCCCCTTGACCCCCTTATTAATCAAATACCTATCTCTCTCTCCGTGTCTTAAGTACACTCAAAGGCTTGGCCTCCACAGTCCTCTGCAGCAATGGGTTCCACAGATTCACCATCTTCTGGCTGAAGAAATTCCTCCTCATCTCAGTTCAAAAAGCTTTTCTGATGCTATACTCTTTCCTACTATGGAAATACCTTCTCCATGTCCACTCTATCCATGCCTCTCAGTATTCTGTAAGTTTCAATCAGATTCCCCCTGATCCTCATCAGCTCCATCAAATACAAACCTAGTGTCCTCAACCATTCCTCAAATGACAAGCCCTTCATCCCTGAGATCAGTATTGTAAACCTCCTCTGGGCTCCCCCCCAACATCAGCACACCCTTCCTTAGATATTCGGCCCAAAACTGCTCACTATGTTCCAAATATGGTTTGACCAGAGCAATGTGGAATGCGGAAAAGTGTGAGGTGATTCATTTTGGAAGGAGTAACAGGAATACAGGGTACGGGACTAATGGTAAGATTCTTGGTAGTGTGGATGAGCAGAGAGATCTCGGTGTCCATGTGCATAGATCCCTGAAAGTTGCCACCCAGGTTGATAGGGTTGTTAGGAAGGCATAAGGTATGTTAGGTTTTATTGGTAGAGGGATTGAGTTTCGGAGTCATGAGGTCATTCGCAGTTGTACAAAACTCTGGTGTGGCCGCATTTGGAGTATTGCGTACAGTTCTGGTCACTGCATAAGAGGAAGGATGTGGAAGCATTGGAAAAGGTGCAGAGGAGATTTACCAGTATGTTGCCTGGTATGGAGGGAAGGTCTTATGAGGAAAGGCTGAGGGACTTGAGGCTGTTTTCATTAGAGAGAAGAAGGTTAAGAGATGACTTAATAGAGACATACAAGATGATCAGAGGACTAGATAGGGTGGACAGTGAGAGTCTTTTTCCTCGGATGGTGATGGCTAGCACAAGGGGACATAGCTTTAGATAGAGGGGTGATAGATATAGGACAGATGTCAGAGGTATGTTCTTTACTCAGAGAGTAGTAAAGGCGTGGAATGCCCTGCCTGCAACAGTAGTAGACTCGCCAACTTTAAGGGCATTTAAATGGTCATTGGATAAACGTATGGATGATAAGGGAATAGTGTAGGTTCGATGGGCTTCAGATTGGTTTCACAGGCCGGTGCAACATTGAGGGCCGAAGGGCCTGTACTGTGCTGTAATGTTCTATGTTCTATCTCTGACTTTGTATTCTAACCCTCTTGAAATAAATACTAACTCTGTAAGTGCTACCTAATTGCCAACTAAACTTGTATGTTTACCTTAGGAAAATCCTGAACAAGACTCCCAAGTCCTTTCTGATTTCTGAAGCCGTTCCCCATTTAGAAAATAGTTTACACCTCTATTCTTCCTAACAAAATGCATAACCTCATACTTCCTCACATTGTATTCTATCACTTCTTTGCCCACTCTCCTAACTCATTCATGTCCTTCTTCAGCCTTCTCATTTCCTTAACATTATAGGTTCCCTTCAACCTATATTTGTGTTGTCTACAAACTTATCAACAATGCCCGCTGTTCCATCATCCAGATTGTCAATGTATAACATGATTTTTTGTGGTCCCAACATGGATTTCTGCAGAACTCCACTCGTCACTGGCTGCCATCCTGGGAAAGACACATTAATCCCAACTCTCACCCTCCTGACAGTCAGCCAGTCCCCTATCCATGCCACCATGTTGCCCCTAACACTATAGGCTCTTATCTGATTTCGCAGCCTCCTGTGCTTCACCCTGTCAAAGGCTTTCTGGAAATCCAAATGGATCACATCCGCTGGCTCTCCTTTACCTAAATTGATTATCTCTTCAAAGAATTCTACCAGATTTGTCAGGCATAATCTCCACTGACAAAGCTGTGCAGACTTTGTTCTATTTTACCATGCACTTCCAAGTATTCTTCAATCTTATTCTTATCATGGACTCTAACACCTTACCAATGACCGAGTTCAGGCTAACCAGCCCATAGTTTCCTTTCTTCTGTCTCCCTCCCTTCTTAAACAGAGGAGTCACTTTAGCCATTTTCCAGTCCTCTGGGACCCCCTCTGACTCCAGTGATTCCTGAAAGATCATCACCAATGCTTCTACAATTTCCTCAGCTAATTCCTTCAGAATCCTGGGGTGTAGTCCATCTGGTCCAGGTGATGTATCCACCTTCAGCCCTTCCAGCTTCACCAGGCACCTTCAACTTGACAAATAGAACTTGTAGGCTTCTGACTAAATGTGCTGCTGTTTTGGCTGCAACATTTCTGCACAAAGTCGAATCTTATGTGTTTGCATGTTGCGGATAGTGACAAATTGGCAGCTAGTTTCGTCTGATTTCAGTTTCTATTGACTCCATGAATTTGTCAAGGATTTGTCAGCATCAAATTGACTTAATGGATCCCTTAGAGAAAGTCATCAGATTGGTGGATAGTTGTATTTATAACAGTTGTCTATTTAGATCTAGATTAATAAAATTTCAAAATGCAGTTTATTAGAAGAAATGCATGGAGTTAGAGATCATTTTATGGCACCAAACTGCATTGGTTTGGAAGCATTGGTTTGACGAGAATAAACAAATGTAATCAGGCATGATGTGACTAATGGTGTATGAATAAAGCTAAGGTAAGGTAAAGTGAATGTGGTCTTGCAGAATACATGTCATCTATCCTTCCAACCATGAGCAGTTGTCAGCTGTGATTCTGAAGCTTGAATAACATTCCAATTTGCGGTGAAAAGCATCAGTGCATTGTCCCATTCTAAATCTTCTCTAACTCACAACCAATTTAAAATTTGTAAAGAATGAGGTTGGAGCCTTGATTTTAGAGAAAAAAAAGTTTAAAAATTAATAACTCAGTGTTGGCTCTTCAATTAAAGTTCTATTTTGGGCATAATTTACATTAAAAAGCAAAGGAATTTTACCCTCTTTGGAACAATGTGGACAATATGAACACCTTAAAAAAGGACACGGTTCCGCCTCTGGAATTAAGCCTTCCTGGCAATATTATTTCTGATACCAAATACAAATCTTTCCCTGCCACTGTTGCGCATTTCATTTTAGATGTGACGCTGACTAACCAGGCTAATTCCAGTACAGGTAGGTCAAGTTTGGAAAAATAGCATGTTTTGACAATCAGAAGCAAAAAAGCACACCATCCTCTCTACCACCCATGCACAAGTACCTTCGGGCCCCTGATTTGAAGTGGGGTGCCAACTTTGCTTTCTGGGTAATGTTCACAAACTTCAGTGTGACGGCGGGTACCTGGTCTATGTCTGAAATGGTGTGTAGTTGGGCTTTAAGTATGGTGCCAGTGGCATGAATGCCAGAAGATCCTGGCAGTGGTGAGCACTTCTGCTTTTCCTGTTGCCTGATTTCACAGGAAAGACACATGTAGTCCAGATGCATGTTTGAGGTAAAGAGATTGAATAAACATAATTCACTCAAGGCCCTACCAGATTGGATGCCATGAAGCTCTCTCACAAAAATATCAACTCAAAAATGGGAAAATCCAACCCATGTTCAAATTTGAACATATAGCATACATGAAATTACCAAAAATTAAATAATGCACAGTCAGGAAACAATCTTTTGTGCATTAATAACTAACATTTTTAAGATAAACGGTTTGAGTTATTTTCACCTAGCATCAGTCAGGCTGCTGTTGGAAGTAAACAGAAATTTTACACTAGGTGTAAGATCCAAGATATTCAATTTGCCAATGTAATGCACGGTGTGGCAGGAAAAGGAATTTGTGGCTATTATGTAAAATAAATTGTTTATTATTGTAAATCATCACGAGTGAAAATGATATATCCAACATGTAGAAATGAACACAATTGTTTGCCGAAATGTGCTACAAGTTCAATAAGTGATTACCTATGTTTGTGGCAAAGGTTCATTGTTTTTAAAAGTGACATTTGGTATCAATAGAATTGGAATGAAACTGAGATACCACATGATATGACATTGAGGACCCTCTTTGCTGATGTTATCACCAAAAAGGCCACCAGCCCTCCCAGACCTGCACATACAGGATTTTCTTCATTACTGATATCTATCCTTGACAGTTGGATTTTCCCTTTATTTTGCCATCTACTAATTAAGCTTGCTTCCTTAACTGTGATATTCATTATTACACAGGCTGTCATTTTTCCTAGGGTCTCATCTCATGGATAGAATGGAGAATGATACAATAATTTTTCAAAGCTTTGATCTGACGAAATGATCATTCTCCAGCTGCAAATATCTGCCAAACGAGATGAAAATCTATTTTACTGAGTGGCTTTTGTTGATTCATGTTTCATGGTCAATATGCCTTTAAAGTACAGGCTCATGATTTTATCACTGGACTGTATTTTGTGACGCAAGCGTATAAAGATATAATGTATATCCTAAGGGCATAACACATGCCCACGCAAGGATATAACGCAAATCACTTGCAACTTAACAGGATTAAAGCAGCATGCTGCTTTATAACCTCATAGTTGAAATTTAGTCCAGGCATTTATGTGCCTGTCAATATAATGTTTGTACATTGTAGTTAGCCGTAATTAATGTCTGTTAGATTCTTTTATATGTTATCACGTCCATTTTCTTCAGGTTTGAGGTATACATAAACATTGCTTCATCAGGTATAGCACCCTCTTAGAGGCAGACCCCACATCCAATTGTGTCCTTTCTTTTGCCATGTAATTGCCAGAACATTTCCTGATGAGCAGCATGCGTAAATCCAACATTTACTTACAGAACAGGTAATTGTGAAGCAGGAAAGAAAGTTCCAGAAAGTTCCTTAATTGTTTGATTAACACAGGTGCAGAGGAAGTGTAAATAGGGGACAATACCAGGCTCAGGATCATTGGAGTGAACATGACAGCAAGGTGAAGAGAGAAGAAAATATAACTCTTCTTTGAAATTATCTTTGAATGAATGAGTAAATGAATGAATGGATGATTTATTGTCATTTGCATTTAAGACAAAATGCAGTGAAAAGGTTCAACTGTAACCATACTCTGGCCCGTTTTGAATAACTGAAAAAACAAACATAAACCCAGTCGAAACTTAGTGTCTCAGGTGGAAAGGGCAGGGTGGTGAGTCTGAGTGGGATGGTCTTCAGATGGCCGGTGTGGACTTAATGGGCTGAATGGTCTGCTTCCACACACTTCCACATAGGGGTTCTATGATCTATGATTTATGAAAAGAAAGAAATAACTGAAAGAGAGCCCATCTTTGTTCTTTACCCACTGCTCCTGTTCAAGGGTTTATGCCGCTGGTGCCCAACTGGTTTTCCAGACCCACCAACACAGGAGGTGTCACTCTTCAGGCGTTGGCCCCACCCGAGAACAGGAGCTGAAAGCCCGAGGCCTATAACTGGGCCCACTCCCCTTTTTAGCCTTGGTATTTTGCATAATGCTCTGCCAGCATTGAAGTGCCAGCACTCCGAGTGGGCCATTTTACTCATCTTGCTTCCTAGGGAGTACCCCACACCTGTGATCATCATCACCCAGAAAAGCAAAGGCAGAAGTACGTTGGAACATTGCCACCTTGGAGTCTGACAGCATCCTCAGACAAAGAAATGACCTTTCGTCATTTGTTTTTCGGTCAACACAATGGAACAACATTCTGGGAGTAGGCTTCAGCCGCTCAGGAAAGCCAAACAATATCTTCTCAAAGGGTTATTATATATGCCAGCTTTGCCAGCATTATCAACATGCCTAAAATAAAAGAAATAAAAATCACAATGAGCAAACTATTTCCAGCTCCCCTCATCCCCATCCCACCCTACTATTTTCATCCCATTATCACCTTTCGTCCAACCAAAACAGAAGACTAGGAGGAGGAAGATCAGCTCCTATTTTGTGACAGCAGGAAGTGAAACAGAAAGTGCAATAACATGTGCGTTAGTTCGAAACTAAAGAGCATTAAGTGACACAGGAAGAGAGGAGCCATGGTAATTTAGCTTAATAAAATTCATCTGTGAAAGCATTAACTTTTGGCATTAACAGCCTTTTTCAAAATCAGTTTTTACATTCTTGGTGTGGTGAGACTACATCTACTTTTCAATCCTGCCCTTTTGTGTATATGTACACAAAACCAAACAAAATCACACCCACATTTGCTGTAGTGATTAGCTCAGCAAAGTCAACACACCGTTTAAGAACAGCTCTTATCGAAAAAGGTATAAACAAAATCAGTACATTGATAAGCAAACACCCTCTATTGAGAAATTCTTATAACTATACTACTGTTGCATGGAGAAATGATATAAAACAGTAACCAAGGGCTGAATTTTTTAGGGGTCAGAGTTTGTTGGCTATAGTGGGATGTGTGGCAGAGTTGGACAACAAGTACAGTAAAGCATGAATGACTCTTGCCATTTTTTATCCTTTTCGTAAGTGGCATGGTGAGATTCTCAGTAGGCAGTGGCGAGATGCCAACTAACAGGGATTAATGGTTGTTAAACACCCTGAAAATGCCACAACTCACTTCATTAAGAGTCAGCCTCCAAGCTTACCAAATATGCCAAACAGCTCAATGTTGGTGAAACCAATGAGGGTGCCTGGTGGATTCAGCTCACTGCTAGCTCAAAACAATTGCCCCTAAACAAAAGTACAGCATTATGAATGGCTTACTGTTTACATAATTAATGATGCTGCTCAGGTACAATATTTCCTGCAAGTTGCTGGGTGTAACAGTTTCCTCTGTTTTATTCAACTATTACCATCAAGCCAAGGGATCTACCGTGGTCCAATGAAGAATGCAGAATAGCATGCCAGGAGCAGCACCAGGCATACCTAAAAATTGTATCAATTTGGTGCAACTAGCAAACAGGACTACCTGCATGCCAATAGCAAAAGCAACAAATGATTGACAGAGCTAAGTGATTCCATGACAGAGGGATCAGATCTCAGCTCTGCAGTCCTGCCAAATATAGAAATGAATCGTGGTGAACAATTGAATAACTCACTTCAGGAGGCAGCTCTACAAATATTTCCTTCCTCAGTGATGGGGGACCTCTGCATATCAGTGAAAAAAATCAAGCTGAAGCAATCGCCACAATCTTCAGCCAGAATTGCTGAGTGGCTGATCTGTCTCAACCTCCCCAAGGTTTCTGCCATCACAAATGTCAGTCTTCAGCTAAGTTGATTCACCCCATGTGATATCAAAAAATGATTGAAGGTATATGATACAGCAAAGGCTCTGGGTTGTGATAACATTCCAACAACAGAAATGAAGACCTGTGCTCCAGAACTTGCTGCAGCTTTAACCAACTACTTCCAGTCCAGCTACAATGATTGAGTATACCAGGTATGCCCTGTACACAAAGCAGGTGTAAATCCAACCTGTCCAGTATCTGCCACATCTGTCTACTCTTGATCAACCATAAAGTGATGGAAGGTATCACCAACAGGGCTATCAAGGAGCATTTGCTTAGCAAATAAAATCAAATGTGGCATCAAGGAGCCCTAACAAAACTGGAATCAACGTGTATCATGGGGAAAATTGTCAGCTGATTAGAGTCATTCCTGACACGTTGGAAGATGGTTGTCGTTTTTGGAGCTCAATCATATCAGCTCTAGGACATCTCTGCAGGATTTCCTCAGTATAGAGTTCTAGGCCCAAATATTTTCAGCTGCTTCATCAATGACTTCCTTTTCTCATAAGATCAAAAGTGGGGATGTTTGCCAATGTTTGCACAAAGTTCAGCACCATTTACAACTCTTCAGATACTGAAGCAGTCCATGTTCAAATGCAACAAGACCTGAACAGTATGCAGCTTGGTCTGGTAAGTGGCAAATAACATATGGACCACAAAAATGCCAGACAATGACCATTTCCAATAAGATGTAATCTAACCAAAGTTCCTTGACAATGGTGTTACCATCACTGAATCCCCCACTAACAACATCATTGGGGTTACCATTGACCAGAAACTCAACTGGTCAGAAGCTAGGAATGCTAGGAACTCATTTCCTGACTACCCAAAGCTTGTCCACCATTGACAAGTCACAAATCAGGAGTGCGATGGAGTACTCTCCACTTTCTAGGATGAGTGCAGGTCCAACACTCACAATATTTAACAACGCTGATGGAGTAGAGAGGAAAGAAGTCTGTAATGAAAGTATAAATAGATTTTAGGTACGTTATAGTGGCGAGCCAACCTGATCCCATATTTCAGGACTGGCAAAGTGGAGGTGCTATTGCATGCATCATCCATGTAACCATCCCAGTGTATTTCATTGCATTATGATGGCACTATGTTCACTACTTTGGAGAACCTGGAAACAAATAAGGACCATATAATCCTTTATGGAATGTAGCAAAGAAAGACCATTATCTAACAGCACTGTATATTTGGTAGATTTTCCAAGATTAAATAACAGAGTATTGCCCATCAATTTGTTCCACATTTACTGGTTACCCATGCTAAGGTCTCACACAACCGTACAAGTTTATCTTTGAATCTTATGCCTTACTATATCTCTGCAGGATATGTTGTTAACACAGAAAATGTAACCAAAAGCCTTGTCTCACTCACACAAGCACAATGCTCCACAAGCAACTTTAACAATCAGTTTGGCTTTCAGCGTGGGTGCACTGCAATTACTGTTTATGTATTTCTTTAATTTATAGCATCTCAAATTACTTTGGACTTCAAAAATATGATGCAGTATGATTAAGCCCCAATCTCAAACTGGAGAAAGGCCTTTCTGTTGAAAAGTAGATACTGAAAGTAAATTTGCTTCGACTTGCCCAGATATAGGCTAGATAGACTCCATTTCTTAGATAATGGTATGTCCTGGAGATCATTCTTCAGTTAGCCTCTGTAGCCATTTTTCCCATTGTATTATCACCAGCAATTAATAAAAAAATTTCCTCTAAAACATTTTCATATTTAACATGACAGACTTTAGTGTAATTGGTATAAATCTGAGTTTGAATAAGGTGTCAACAATTGCTTATTGCTCTCAAATATAATGAATTGGTACAATGCAGAAGGAGATCATTTTTTGTCTGTGCCATCGATTTCAAAGATCAACGTAATTAGTCTCATTAATTCTCAACATCTATGCTTTCTTTTACTCGGGTGTTTACCCAGTTCCCTTTTGAAGGCTTCTATTCATTCTTTATCCACTACCTTATATGAGAGTGTATTCTAATTCCTAACTATGCATCATGTAAAATAATTCTTCGTCATGTCACTTCTGGTACTTTTGCCAACAATCTTAAACCTGTATCTCCTGGTCATCAAACCTTCAATTACTGGAAACAATACATAAAAGAGCAACTATCAACTGTAATTATTTCCCTGGAACCATTCAGCAAACCTCTTCTCTATCGTCTCCAAACAAACGCACAAACAAAAACAAACAAACACTACTTAAATTCTGATGAGCATTGTTTTTAAACAGGAGTTTGGATGTCTGAATGAGCGTGTGTGCTTATGATGAGCCTCACTGTCTGATGATTTTACTGCATTGGAATTTTTAAAAATACATTTCAATTAAAGTTAGACCTCTGTGAAAGGATACCTTTTATTGTTACTTTGGACGAACAAGAAATGTTCCCAAAATAAGGTTCCATTTGGACAATAAATGGAAACTAATTCAATTAATGTTTGGAAACAATACCTTAAATGGAGCAGATTTATACTTTCAGAGAGAGAGAAGGGTCTAGGCCCAAAATGTCAGCTTTCCTGCTCCTCTGATGCTGCTTGGCCTGCTGTGTTCATCCAGCCCCACACCTTGTTCTCTCAGATTTATACCTCGTGGGCTTTGGATATTTTCATGGCTTTTGTTACGATTCCCTTATTTGTGAAGCCTAGGATACTTTGACAGTTTTGTTAACTTATCCTGCTGCCAGTAAAGATTTGTTTACAAGTATCAAGTCTGTGTTTTTGCACCTCCTCTAACAAATACTAGATCATTTAGCCTGTATTTTCACTACTCATTCTTCCTATCAAATAATATCACTTTTAACTTTCTGGTGTTGAATTTTTTGTAGTTTTCTAAGCAGTAGTCTAGGTTAAGAAAACATGACAAGAAAAAAGATGGCAGAATGGTTATTTCAACACTTTCATGTAGAGTGTCATTGAGCACAGTTCTAACCACCTACAGCAGTCGGATTACAGCATGACATATACCTGCCCATTTCAGCCTGTTTATGTCTTCCATTACTATCTTCCTCACTATTTACTGTACTATCACTTTCTGTGTGATCTGCAAATCTTAAGCTTGCATCCTGTACCCTCAAGTTATTAATATATATCAAGCCAGTGGTCCTGATATTGAATCTGGCAAATTCTATTGAACATCTCCATCCAGGCAACTCAACTATTTTCTATTCTTAAAATCAATTTTGTAGCCACCACTGCTATTGCTTCTTTTTACCTCATGGGCTTCATCTTTGCTAAGAAATCTAATAAATGATACACAACATGAAATACACCACTCTTATCTAATCTCTTTGTTATCTCATCAAAAATTAAGTTAATTCAGTGAAGAATAGTTTACTTTTAACAAGTCTATGCTGACTCTCCTTACTTGCCTAAGTCAGCTGTTCATATTTTTTTCACCAGATTGTTACTGAAAATTTCCCTGTGAATATGTCATTCCTTTACATTCTACATTTGTTTTATTCGTCAGTATAGACATGCACAGAAACCTCACCTTAACTGATCACTTAATAGCGTAATTAAGGAATTGGGTTGATTCTGCAGATTGCTGATATTTTTAAAAGTCTGTTCTATCGTTACACTCAAATTATTTCATATTTTAATTTGATGACTTCAATCATACAAACTCAAACAGGCATGCATATGAAGAACCAGCATTCATCGCTGATGAATGGTAGGGCAAATGAATCACAAAAAAGTGAAGAATAAAGGAGTAAACAATGTGCCTAAACCTTGGACAAGAAAGTTACGCAGCACAAGAAAGGACGAGGGCGGTCAGAATATGATTAGGGCCATAATTATTTAAAATATCTATTGATGAATTGGATGACTAATGAACTATTACCAAATTTGCAAGTGACAAAATAATAGTTGGGAAGGCAAGTAGCGAGGATAAGACAAGTTCTCCACTGAATGATACAAGCGAGTTGAGTGAGTAAACAAAAGCTTGGCAGATGGAATAGAAGATCGGACGATGTGAGGTTATGTACTTTTGCAGGAAGAATACAACAGCTGATTATCATTTAAATAGAGCAAGACTGCAGAAAGCTACAGCACAGAGGGATTTGGGGGTTTGTGTGCATGAAGCTTGAAAAACTAGCGTATGGCTCTTATTTCAAAGGGGATGGAATATGAAAATAGGGAGGTCTTGCTAAAACAATACAAAACAAGCCAAATCATAGCTGGAATATTGTAAACAGTTTTGTCCCTTTATCCTATGACTGACTGACATTGGAGGCAGTCCAGAGAAGGTTCACTAGACTGATACCATGCATGGAGGAATTGTATTATGAGGAGAGTTTGAGTAGGTTGGGCTTGTACTCATCAGAGTTTAAGAGAATGTGAGGAGACTTCGTAGAAATATGTAAGATTCTTAAGGGCCTTCGCAAAGTAGATGCTAAGTGGTTGTTTCTCCTTGTGGGACTCGCTAGACCAGAGGGTATAATCTCAGAATATGTGTTTGCACAATTAAGACAGAGATGTGGAGGAATTTCTTAGAATTCATTACAGCAGAGGTCTTGCAAACTTGAGTCACGAAATGTGATTGATAGCTAGATTTTTTTGTAAATGGTGAGGGGATACAAGAGTTACAGAGAAAAGGAGTAGAGGACGAGCAGATCAGTCATTATCTCATTGAATAGCAGTGCAAACTCCATGGGTCGAATGGCCTACTTTTCCATCTTATGGCCTTAACTGTTGCCTAGCTACTAATGTTGGGCCAATGGAAACTAAAGATGTACACAAGACTGATATTGGAGGAATGCAGAGAGCTCAGGCTACAGAGATAAGGAAAAGTGAGACTATGGAGATCGTCAAATCAGGATGAGAATTCCAAATTCTAGATGTTGCCAAACTGGAAATCAATGTAAGTCAACAAACAATTCTCAGTGTGAGCTAGGACACATGCAGCAAAGCTCTGATGGGGTTAGATTTGAATGGGATGGAAGGTAAGTGTCCAGTCAGGAAATAATATGAATAGTCAGGTGTTGACAGGACAAAAGCATTCATACATTTTTGGTTAGTGTAAAAATGTTCAAATACACTTGTTGCTGTGATACTGTACTCTAAACCTAAAATTCAATACAAATGAATTTAACTCGTGCTATATGAAAGAACAGTAAATACATTTCTAACCTGCAGAAGTGTTTGGTTTCAGGAAATAAGTCAAATGAAAATGTTGCAAAGTTGTTGCACTTGACGTTTGAAATTTAAGCTGAACAATTTCTTACCTGAAAAATCACATGAAAAATGGAATGACCCAAATTTTCATTTAAACTAGTAGATAAACATCAGAATGTTTTAAATACTTTTTCCCTGTTGTTTTTTGCTCCCCCCTCCGCTTTAAGTAATTTATTTTTTTCCAGTACCTTAAAGAATAAGCAGGCTATCGACTCTATAGCATCAAGAATTGCAGCATTGTCCACATCCAGTATTCACCTGTGAATTTGCACTGAACAGCAATAATCAGAAGAATCCAGTTTACTCTTTCCTCTCAAAGTCAGGAGTAGAGGCCAAGAGTAGCAACCCAGTCATTATCTGCCTGAGAATAGTACGTACTCAGCATCGGCCCAGAATCAAACTTATAGCTGAACTCATCTGAACTGCTCAGATGACATAAACCAGTGTGGGAGCTTTGGAGTAGATGAATTGAAATAATTATACAACTACTGTTTAAAAATAGAATTCAAAGAAGATTCTTTAGAAATAAGTAAATACTTATTACTGCTCTTTAAAAGAATCTTAAACAGACAGAATCTCTAATTTTTAATTTCCTTTGCATCAGATTATTTATTTAATGGGATCAGTCAAAAGCTGTGAGACAAACTTCCACAACCCAAAGGACTGCTTTGCAATTAATCACCACCAATTGATCATTACAGCAGTTCATTCAATCCCTCCAATCTTTAATTTTACTCAGAGAATCATGGAGTTTCCTGACACACAACAAAGTTACAATTGTATGCCATAACTGAGTCAAGTTGCAAGAGTCATGACTTCCAAATTGATTCATGGAGTCACTGCTATTGCGACAGAATATATGTACATTGTTTGCTGTTCTGTTACTTTGCAGTGAATAATACTCCCTCTTGAGACACATTGATTTCATATTCTTTTTGGTCAACTCCTTATGAATTTTTTCTTCCAGACACCTGTTCCTCAGACTGCTACTCTTACATGCAAGGAGTTGGTTTTCAGGAAACAGGAAATACCGCAATAGAGAGTTAAGTTGAAGCCTCATTATTTTTCAGAAATGCAGTATTAGAGAATAATTTTATGATTTTGTTCCATCTACTATGATTAAAAATGTCTGAAAATATTTCTCGCATCATTAGTATCATCAAACAATTATATATTACAGCACTTGTACTCATATTGAAAAAACACTTCTGAACATTAATTGTAAAACAATATTTATCAAATAAAGCTTTTGTATTATACCAATTTTTGATTTCATTTTGATTGAGGTGTTTGATGCTTTTAACCACAGTATCCTCCTCCAAAGCCTCGCTACGATTGCTGCTATTAATTTGCCCCTCAAGGACCTGACACAAGGGCAAATAGGCTAGCTAAGGCCTCACCCAACACACATGAAGTCATGGTCAGGTCAGGGTTGAGCAGCTGAATGGCCAGGAGGCACCCGAGGAATTTTATTCATTGCCCCAAACTGTAAACCCACCTGCATGGGACCGTAAAATTTATGTTAAACAAAAGTCTACATTTATTTGCAACTCTAGTGGGAGTGTTTCCCACATATGTGCAGACATATACAGTGTCAGTGCCTGTAAAAATTATAAACAGTGACATCCCAGGCAGCTGCCTGGATTAAAGTTGGAAAAGGTCAAATGAAAACAGAAGAAAACTGCCTAGTTCTGGTTTCCCTGCTCACTTTCTCATGCTGATTCACTCACTGTTTCCCCACTGCAGCACCTCACTCCCTTCTGCCTCCTGTTGTACACTTGAGCAGGGGATGTAGCTGAGCATTGTGGGCAGAAGGGGAAGGTAAGGATTGGCAAGGGCCAATGGCAGGAAAGTGTTAAGTGAGCAGAAAGGGAACTGGCAAAGGGAGCAGTGACAGGGAGCATGTGGGAGAAGCTTGGAAGACACAGGAGGAAATGGGCAGTGGCTGGGAGTAAAGTTTTCTGCAAGAGCTCTGGAGGGAGTGGATGCAGTGATGTAAGCAGCTGGAAAAACAATCCCTGAATTGTGGAAGGAGTGGGTGCTGACTTCTTGTGGGTGGTGGGGAAGGGTTGTCAATTGGATCAATTGTGCAAGCCACTGAAGTTGCCAGCCATTTACCCTCAAGGGTGAATTTGGAAAAAATTTGCTTGCTTATTTGCATTTTGCAACCTAAAGGGTGCCCCTGCCACCCCCATTGTCTCCAGAAGCTGCCAGCTTAATGGAGATGATACCCTGGACTGGGTTGAGATGAGGCTCACAGTCAGAGGCTACAGTTGGAATAGAATAGTGATGACAATAAAATATGAACTCAGTTCACCAAGGGGTTCCCCTCCATTTCAAATGGACCTTGCTGGTCTAGAGCTTGAATTTTTATGCTTTATTGCGCAGCCCTGTGAGGTCCTTTATAGTCTGTGACTTGCGTCTCTTGCTGGGCCTGGTGAGGCTCGACAGCGCTCCCCTCTCTGATTGGGCCTGCAACATTGAAAGCATTATCTAGCTTGTAGGTTTGGAGGAACCATTGAGGGGCTGCCTCCTGGAAGATTGCTGCCAGGCAGTGCATGTTCAGGACCCACAGTTGCTCCAGATCTTGGGATCCCAAATTCAAAACTACTTCCTAGAGACAGCATAGAGGCTGGCCATTGCAAACTTGCTGAGTCTTTGAAAACGTTATCCAATACGTTTTTCCACAATGCCCTTTCCTCAAGCTTCTGTAAATTTTCACCTATAGGTGCTCCCTGAAATTTGTTTAAAACATTAATTATTGAATGTGCTTCTACCCTTTCAGGAAGTCCATTCTAGATCATAAGCTATTTGCTAAATTCTAAATTATAATTGTACATCATACTTGCATATTCATAGTTGTTTCTCACCTAAATCAAGCAGGCATTTTAGCTGCCCAGCTCATGAGCCTACCTAAAGTGGTGACTGTAGTCACTGCACAAGTGACTGCTGTTCTTAGATTTTTACCCCATTTATGTGAGGGGATGGCTTAACTTTGCCTAAGATGTCTTCTATGCTAGTTGTAGGCCTAAATCAGAATGTTGAAATGAGGGATTATTGTCTAGAGGTTGGGAAAAATGCTGAAATGCAACTTACTAGCAATTATCTGATATGTCGTTTAACAATTTAATTAGATAGTTGGGTTTTCTTTCAAACTGTTGAACCAAATCATGAGATTGAAAGCTTTTCTTGGGATTAGTCTATTCAGCTGCCTTGGTGGTTGTCTCAGTTGTGTCAAGACAAGTGTAACTGCTCAGTCTAAATTTCAATGTTGGAATAATCTCCAATTAGTGGGATGTGGTAGACTTTTAATTAGAACATCTGTGCGCAAGTGCCCCAGCATACAACAGCTGGGTTCTGAGCTGTAGACTAACAGGCTTTACACAGAAAGTAGAGTGAACAAAAAGATAGTTGAAGGAATCAGCCATGCATTGCTAGAAAAAAAATGCATCGATACACATGATGATGATAACTACAGACAGCATTCTATTTTTTCTGAAAAGTATTGTGTGAATTTCCATTCAAACCACAGAAATAAATCGGTTGGGTTTCCCTGATGGATTAGAGGCAAAGTCACTATCCCTGAGTCAGATAAAACAGGAATTATCAACTGTTTGATCCCTGGTGTGTGGTGAGTAAACTAATCAAACCTAGGCTGAAGATGCCACAATTAGCCCAAGTTCTTACTAGGCACAGAAGGAAGAATCAGGCAAAATTTCTAAACTCAGCCTGTAATGATCCCTTATAGAAATGCGCAACTATAAACCTTTGAATCTGGAAAGGATTATGCCGACAGTGAACTTTCCATCGATGTGTAGCCTGTCAAGATTCAGATGTGAATAATAGCCATTTTAGCAAGGCATGACACAGCAAATGAACTGTAATCAACTCTTGCCACTGTTCTTGCCAGCACACATTTCCAAACTAGAAAATTAACTTGCACTTAGTTAAAGCAAGACAAATATCTGACTGAATGAAATAATGATTTATTGTCACATATATCTAGCGAGATATAGTGAAAAGTACCAGTAGCAACCTGACATACACAGCCAAAGTAAAATACAAACAATTCTCAACTAATGTGTTCTTTAAATGTTGCAATCAACATCTAAGATCTGAAGCTGAACAGGAAGCTCCATTCCCAAAACACTCAGTTCTGTTTGTGAAGGATCCAGCAAAAAATGCACTTTTCGTGCTTGTGAATGTATTCTAGCTGTCTCACTGTTAATTCAAATGTTGCATGTGCTCGGTTTGCCACTGAATAATAAAAATAAGAAAAAATATTAAAGAATGCATTTCTGAAGATGTTCTGCAGTTTATTTTTTCTTCATATAAGTCTCTGTGATACTCTAGTCCTAAAATAGTCCAGCATTTATTAAACCAGCCCATGCTCAAACATGCATAAATTTATCAGTACAATTAAAACTGGCATAAAATGCATGGAGCAGAAAACACTTTCTACATTTACTGCAAATGTGTTGCTATCATTAAGATTCATTGTATGCCTTTTTGATTGACCAAAAATTACTGTTATGTCAATTGTACTAATTCAACTAAATAGTTCCAAGTTGTGTGTTATCAGCAGTGATATACGATTGGAAGATGATGTGTTAGAACATAGGACATAGAACAGTACAGCACAGTACAGGCCCTTTGGCCCATGATGTTGTGCCAAACTTATACCCTAAACCTAAGGTCTATGTAACCTCCACCCCTACCTTATACTATCATCCATATGCCTATCGAATAGCCACTTAAATGCCCCTAATGAGGCCGACTCCACTACCCGCTCCGGCAATGCATTCCACGCCCCTACCACTCTCTGAGTAAAGAACCTACCTCTGATGTCTCCCCTATATCTACCTCCACTCACTTTAAAACTATGCCCCCTCGTAATAGCTACCTCCACCCTAGGAAAAAGCCTCTGGGTGTCCACTCTATCTATACCTCTGATCATTTTGTACACCTCTATCAAGTTACCTCCCATCCTTCGTCGTCCTAAAGAGAAAAGCCCTAACTCTCTCAACCATTCCTTGTAAGACCTTTCCTCCATTCTAGGCAGCATCCTGGTAAATCTCCTCTGCACCTTTTCCAACGCTTCCACATCTTTCCTGTAATGAGATGACCAGAACTGGACACGATACTCCAGATGTGGCCGAACCAGGCTTTTGTACAGCTGGAGCATAACTTCACGGCTCTTGAACTCAATCCCTCTATTAATGAAAGCTAACACACCATGCGCCTTCTTAATAACTCTATCCACCTGGGTGGCAGCTTTCAGGGAACTGTGGACATGAACCTCAAGATCCCTCTGCTCCTCCACACTGCCGAGAATCTTTCCGTTAACCCTGTACTCGGCTTTCGAGTTTGTCCTTCCAAAATGAATCACCTTATATTTTTCAGGGTTAAACTCCATCTGCCACTTCTTGGCGTAGCTCTACATCCTATCAATGTCCCTTTGTAACCTAGAACAGCCCTCCGCTTCTATAATGTAGATGTAAAGGTTTATCTACATTTATACAAATGCATGCCAAAACAAATGCTAAAAGCTTATTTTTATTTCTAGAATGCTTGATTCAGGATCTATTTTAGGCTTTATTCTAAAAAAAATTGGCAGAGAGGCTCCCGCCTATTAGCAAGCACCCAGCACAATCATAAATACAAGAATAAAGCAAAGAACTGTGAATGCTGGAGATCTGAAACAAAAACAGTGAAATTGCTGGCGAAACTCAGTAGGTCAGGCACCACATGTGGGGAGAAAGCAGGGTTAACATTTTGAGCCTGGTGACACTTCACCGGAACCACGACCATGCATGCTCATTAATTTCATGACAATTTAAAATAAATTCTTTGAGAAAGGCAGATGAATGATTATTCCTTTCTCAAGCTGCAGAATTTCGTTGTTTTTCATTTTGACCCCATATTAGCACAACTTGATGGTTCAGGCTGGGGAACTCTCCTCTTGTGTGTTAACAACCTCTGTGCTAGGCTTGTGGCCAGGATCATCTTTTGGGTATATGTGGGTATCTTGTGGTAGAAGACATTTCTGGATTCTAGATATATGTCTGAATAAAAAGGCATGAGAGTTATTATGCTTAGATACCATACACCCAAACATACTAATACTGAGCATCAGTATATTTCCAGCCATAAAAGAGTTCACGAGACTGCAGACACTGTATAATATCACTGCTGTCTCCTGTTTTAAGTCATATTCTTTCCAATCATTGCATCAGTTGATTTTACTTTAATACAATAAATATCTAATCATTTCTATTCAACATGCCAACAACACCCACAACCCATGTACAGATAAATATTTATTTTTGTGATAAAGGCATTTCAACAGAGCTAGCCAGTAAATTACATGAACAATCAATGGCAAAGAAAGATAATCAAATTCCAGCAAAATTTTTACAATTAAGTTCAATGACTAAACATTGACAGTTTGTTATTTTGTTCCAGAATTGCTGGAACAAGCATTTCATTTTAAATGAACAGTTTATTTGTTATCAAACAAATATTATTTCTTAAGCTTCCTTACATGGAATAAGGTATACCTTTTCTGCTAAATACAAAAAAAAGGTTAAACTAATGTAGGAGTTAAAACTCAATATTGCTGTATGTTCGAAAGAATGTACACACTCAATTTAGTGTGGATTAGGATAACAACTGTTCTGGTTTAACTAAAAATTTCTTGTTGAGTAAACAATAGGTAGTTTTCTGCATTACTGCAACTATCAACAGATTACATGAACATGAGCTACCTTACCAGAGAGGCTGTTAGGACCACATTGGACTCAGGTCTGTTTCCTACCATATCCTTCTTCACTGTGCCAAGTCCCCATGACATCATTACATTGTGGTTGGGGTCTGAAAGGATAAAGACTTGGAGTACAGTAAGTACACCCAAATATGACATGAATGGACGTTGATAAACTAATACAAAATAAAAAGGCTTAATTTGGATTACCTATATAGCAATACAATCCATACAATTCAAAAAAGTCAGTCCCTGCGGAAAGTGGCCTGCTACATTTAAACACAAGTCATTACATATGTGCAAAATTTCATTCATTTCTCTTTCGCAATTTTTTTCATGCCGAGGAAGTCAAAGTTTGACAAATGCAGTGTTCTTGGAAGCTGTGATCACTTACGGATTTGAAGACACGCATGTGAATTTTAAAAATCAAGCCATGTGTAGACTTGGAACCCATGTAGGGGTAAAGGATTTGGTATGATTAAAGATGCAGGTGGTAGAGATTTGGAAAAGTTTAAGCTCATGCAAGATGTAAAATGATAGACCAACCAAAAGGATATTGTAATACTCAAGTTTGGAAGTAATTATAAACATGGATGAGAGTCAATGGGATATTAATGTCACATACAGAATTTATAGTGTGGAGAAGATGTCAATCATTTCTTTCTTCCTAATGTTTAATTTGAAGAAATTGTGGCTCATCCAGGACTGGATATTGGACAAGCAATCTGGCAGAAGAGAAAGACTGGAGGCATTGGAACATGTGGCAGTTGTGGTAATATCTCTTAATGAGGCAGCATGCTAACGAGAAGATGTGCAGGTTGTAGGACATGTGACTACAGGAGACATTGGACAGTTTCAGTGGCAGTATGTCATATGAGGGAGCTACAGCCATGCTTGCCTGTTACAATAGTTGCTGTACCTTTGTAATGAAGCTAACTGTTGAGCAATCTTGTAACGTATCTTCAAATAAACAGAATGAAGTTAGGTTTACCAGTCTTGGTGTGAGATTGGTAGGGTTATGTTAAGCAGACTTAGGAACACAAGATAGTGACAACAATTTGAGTTCGAAGAACACAGGAAGGGCCCCTGACAAGATCTGAAACAATGATCTGGATTTTCCAAGGAGCAACAATCTCACCCAGATTGTCACTCAGTCTTTTTGTTTAGAAAAGATGGCATAAAGGAGATCCACATTTCTGAAAGGAGATTACACTCAGGGCTCCTTAGAAATGTGAAGCTTTACTCCTATTCTGACAGTTCTCTTGCGTGCAGAAATGTTGAGGAAGGCAAACCACGTTCCCTTTTCACAGCAGACTGCTGCCACACTCTGAACTTCAGAAAATGTCCTGACAGCCACTTTGATAGCTGCTGTCAAAGGGTAAGTACATGAAACAAGCTTGATGTTAGGGTGCTGTGAGGGTAGGGCGTAAGATGCAAAATGGCAACCGTTAGGTTAGTGTTTACAGTAGGTCAGGGTGGGCTGGAGAAAATCAGGTTGGTGTGCGAGTGTTGGAAGGTTAATAGGGTTGAATTGAATCCAGTTTGTTGCTAGAGCGGGTTATGCTAGAGATAATTGAGTATGGTGCAGGTGGCAGGGAAGGTGGAGGCCTGGTTACTTCAAGGGTTGGGTTGGGTCTAATGGCAGTGGGAATGGGAGCTGGAGCTGCTAGAGGGAGGAGTTCCGGGTCCCAGGGTGGGGATGGATCGGGGCTGGAGAAGTGTAGTTTTGGGTCAGTGAGGTATGTATAGCATCAATTTAATAGTTACTCAGGAATTAAACCGTGTATTTAATACACTAACTGTTCCTGAGTAACTATTTTACTTGATTTCAAAATCAGAACCATCTGAAGCCTCTGATTTTTATGGACCTGTTCAGAGAATTCCAGGCATAGAGAGATTGCCCAGAGGAAGTTTCGATTTCCCAGGTAATTCTGCAGGGTCCCAAAGCACACTTTGGGATCTCCACGCTGACATAATGACCATCTGGCCAGTGGAAAATCTGTCCCATTACAGCTCCAGTCAAGCAGAACCAATGTTTAGTTTACCAGTATAGAGAGAGATTGGTAAGTTTGTGTTCAGCAAACATTGATCCAAAACAGTGGGGCAGTAAATCTTGGTGTTATTAGCATAAGTCCACATCACTAACACAAATAGATTATCTGGTCATATCACGTTGCTGTTTGTGAAAGCTTTGTTTGCAAATTGTCTGCCTCATTTCCCACACTGCAACAGTGATTACACTTCAAAAGTATACCACCGGCTTTCACTTTGAAACATCCTTGTGAAAGACACTAATATACATGCAAGTTCTACTTGGATTTCAGGGGTGAAGTTATGAGGAGAGACTATACAAATTAGGTCCGTTTTCTCCAGAATTTCGAAAGTTAAGAGGTAATCTAATTGAAGTCTTCAAGATGTTAACAGGATGCGAGATAAATCTTTATTAAGCAAAGGTATGAAGTGCTTATGGGCCAAAGGCCCGTATGTGGAGTTAGGCCATAGTTCAGTCATGATCTCATTGAATGGTAGAACAGGCTCAAGGGGCTGAATGGCCTACCCCTGTTCCTATGTTCCTAACTCATGAAATGGGACAGCATTGAGAACAGGCCCAGGGTGATCTCTAGATAGCTGGAAGAGAAACCATAGAAGAAGATCTTCAGTAATGGCTGGATAATAGGACTGGAATCAGTCAAAGATAATTCCAATGAACTGAATATTGGAGGAGAATGCAGTCATCAACAATGTCAAAGGCTGTACAGAGGTTGAGGAGGATGAGGAAGAATCATGGTCATTCACAAACAACCTAAGCAATCCCAAACGTATGATGTGAATCAATTTCAACTTCTGGCTGACCCTTTCAAAACTGCTATTTTATGTTGATGAGAATTATGGAAGCCCAGCAGAAGAGCCATACTTTTGAAATTGATATTACTTCCCTTCCTACTTGCAAGAAGGATCATTTAAAATTGGTTGAAAACTGCACTGGGAAGTTAACATGTGAACTGGGGACTGGCTGGCAGAAGTTGAACCTGCTCTAACTGGAAGCCAAAGCAGAACTCTGTCTTTGCCTACAGACTATGACATTAGCAGAATCAGTGCAGCCAAGGTAACATTAACTCATTCAGAACCATGACATTGTACAAAAGTAGACTTTTCTCACCATTTTGCTGTCATCTTTGATCCCGGAATTTGTTTAAAATTGTACTATGCAGCATCAACAATAGCACTGGACTGCAAGTTAAGTAGGCCAACACCAGTCAGGCACCTGAATAAATTTGTCAAGTTAAAATGGCATTTGGTGGGGTGGTGGTGAGCATTTAGGAAATTTAGCGTTAGCTTTGGAGGTCAATTACAAACAGCCCTCTGACTCAGGAAGGTGCGATATATGGGCTATTCCCAGGGACATACATAAAAATAAATAAATAAATAAATAAGATACACTCTTTGGTTTGACCAAAAATTGGCTTGCCTTTTTTGAATTCCATTGCAAAAAGTTGTCCTCAAAGAGTATTGCAGAATGGCATACTTCAAAGGTCCCAAACCAAGTGCTCAGTGACCCATTAAAGCTTGAAGCAGCCACCACAGAGCTGCACCAGTTCGCGCCTAGCTTTCAACCATAATGGACCGAGGAGCTTGAATCTGTAGACATCTTCACTGTATTCCTGACATGGAAAGTTACTGCAAATATCCAAACTATTGCAATTGTATTGTAGCCTTTGAGTGGAAAATGCTATTTTGGGAGTAGTTAAACTTTGCTGCACTTTCTGCAATGTTCAAAAAGTTATGTAATGTACGTATGCAAATTTAAATAACATTTCATTTTAGGAAAAAGTTGGAAAGCTTTATAACAGACTGGTGCCTCGTCTAGGAAGACAGCTCCTCCTGTTAAGTTGCTGCTGCGTATCAAACTGAGCACTCACATTGTGGTGATGTTAGAATGGTTTGCAGCACTGTTGACAGAATTAGTCCACTTTTGGATCGAGCTAAAAGCAGCCAATAATTTAACACCCACTCTTTACCCTCCTTTCACACAGAATTTCTCCCACCCAGGAGGGCTCAGACTCAAAGCCATTCTCTCCTGTTTTGGCGTTGTAGTTCCTTATCCTTTTAGCTTTCTTGATTGTTGCACTGCAAACAAGTTTCCTTTCTGCTAAGAACATTCCAGTTATGAATTTTTTATCTAATGTTGAATGTCTGCCAGGTGAAGAAATTAATAGCTTGAGTATTGGATGGATGGAACTGAACAGCTGTTTTCTTTTTGGAAAAGACAAAGCGAACAGCAGACTTGCAATTACCACTCAATGGTTTCACTTGCTGTTCTTTCTGCCCCAGCATTACAATCCTCCCCTCTCCTGCAGGTTCTATCCTTGAACCCTTTCTCTTCTTGATTGAAACGTTACCTGCTAGTGAGAGAATGAGCGAGCTTCTATGTACATGATAACATAAATATTTGGAATACAAATTTATTGCAGTGGCATACAGATTGAGTAGATAAGAAAGCTTTCTGATTAATAGCTAGAGTGCCCTTCCTGCTCATCCATTATAATAATAGGATTATCTATTTGATATCTCCAATGGTTGGGACTTAGAACAGCTTATTGAGAATGAGCAAAAGTATGTTTCCCATTGGTTGGATGGATGACTTAGTGACGTCAGGGACAATTCCAATTCAAGTCTGGTGCAAGGCAAAAACAAAAAAAAAAATTACAACTCCTCCAATTTGAAATTCTTTTCTGTCTACAAACACCAAAATTCACTTCTGTCCATATGAAATTACTTCTCTATTTTATTTCTTGCCTTTGGACCGAAAATGGAAAAAAAGGACACTGCTTTTAAAAATAAGAGAAAGTACAAGGAATTATTAGCAACTCTGGGAAAACAAGTGACAGTAACTGGTGTACCTGAAGCAATGTTACTTTTTGGGAAAAATAAAATGTCCATAAAAAGTGGCCCCACTTACTATGGATTCAGGATAGTTCAGCATAGCAATAAGCCTCTGATTAGTCGGGTTGCAATTTACAGGGTCTGAGGAGCAAAACCAGTCAGAGAAAAGGAGACTTCCTGAAGTTAGTTTCATCAATCATCTCTCACTCCACGTTTTTTGCAAATTTGCTCTCTCCAGTTTTCTGAAAGAGCAGAAAAAGAAATTCTGGAACTACTGAAAGTGTTCTAGAATACAAAGACAACCTGAAAGAACTCATGTCCAACTGAGAAAAACGGTGAAATAAAGACTACTTATTGTACACATAACACGGAGATAACAAGGCGCAGGTCTGGATGAACACAGCAGGCCAAGCAGCATCATAGGAGCAGGAAAGCTTGACGTTTCGGGCCTAGACCATTAGACGATTCTGGAACCAATTTATCTGATTGGGAGATTTTGAATTGGTGATACAGAATTGGTGAATTGGTGTTCCTATAACATTCTTAAGCTCTCCACCCATCATATTGGTGTGTGTTTGCATATATGTATATCTGTCTGTGTGTGTGCCTGTGGTTTTGAAAGAAAATTCACAAGCTTAAAATCCTGTTCTTTTTCTGCTCTTGTTAATGTTAGAGGTTTTATTATTACAACTGAATAAAACTTGGAGTGGCTTTTTTTTAAATCCTGGGCAGCAGTGATTCGCAGGTAAATTGGGATTTGTGATAGTTTCATTACACTTTCATTTTTTTCACCAGTCTCAGAATAGTGGAATTCAATTTCCAGACAAGCTTCCTGATGGGTGTCAATAACAGTTTAAATTGGCAACATAGATATCTGATGCATCTTGTTGTGATGTACCCTTGTTACACATCATCGCCTTTGAGGAATAGAACACTGATATTGCTTACTACAATATTAATGGTTATGAGCTCTTAGCAACTTCAGTGAGCACAAATCAAAAATTTTTCAGAAATGGGAATGGACACCTAGAAAGTTACCAGTATTTTATACCGCAGCTAGCCAAAAAAAGCAAGCAAGTCCAAGGTCTAGCAATTTACTTCTAATGGATTCCTATTAAATAGCTTGGTTATTGACTCCCTATTTACATGAATACTGTAGGTGAGGAATTTTAATGGTGAAAAATAGCTCTGTAAACTAACATATATAAAGATTTACAAGGCTCTGAGAGAAATCCATGCATTTTTTCACCATACATATTTTACATCAATCCACTATCATGTTAATAGTCAGGATGTGTTGAACAAAATGTGAAAAGGGGACCAGTTATTTTAATTACATTGTCCAGATGGTACATGGCTTGGAGATTCAATAGTAGCACTCAAAAAGGGAATGAGATAAATACTTGGAAAATAAAAAGGGATGTGGTATGAGCAAAGGATCGAGAGTAATGAGTTTGCTCTTCAAATAAGCCAGCTCAGAACTGTAGGGCCAAATGTCCTCCCTTCTGTGTTGTACTGTTCCATCATTCTATGATCCTATGATCTGTTGATCTGGAATGTTAAGTCATGATCACTCGACTTTAATTTGCTTCTTGCTTTAATGAGGTACAGTGGAATGTAAGTCTTCAAAGACAATGAATTTCCTGATTGAATTGTATCCAACAAGGCTGGAAATACTTGTTTTAACTAGGTCAAGAGCACACATTTGATAGTTTATTATAGAGTACTAAATTTGGAAAGAAGTGCAGGGTATATTGATGACATGTAACCCTTTATGGCCTGATAGACCATCTGCTTGCTGTATCTGAGATAACACAGTGTAAAGCTGGATGAACACAGCAGGCCAAGCAGCATCAGAGGAGCAGGAAATCTGACGTTTTGGGTCTAGACCCTTTCCTGCTCCTCTGATGCCGCTTGGCCTGCCGAGTTCATTCAGCTCTACACCTTGTTATCTCAGATTCTCCAGCATCGGCAGTTCCTATTATCTCTGATTGTGATAACAAGTTTTCAAATCTCTTGTGAATACTTAAACATTTAATTATCCACTGAATCATAACTGAATATAGAATTATTTCAAATCATGTTATTTGCAAAAGAGTGACCTTTGTTGAAATATTAAATGATTTATTCTCATGCTGATAACCCCCAATACAAACATTTTCAGAGTTTAATTAAAGCAAAGCAGAAGGGCATGCTCTTCTTTCCACATCAGGAACTTGTCCAATTGGTTCAAAATTATTATCCAGTGATTAGTTTCTTAGTTTGTATGACATCTGGTAATACTTAATCTTCTCAAAATCTCAACTGTCAAAAGTTTTCATTCACAGCTACATTTCTGCTGCTACTAATTTGTTCAAATGCAGCCTCACATCCACCTTCCGTACCCTAGCCCACAACTAAACAGTCACTGCCTCTCATCTTAACTGCTCTACCTGGTATGGTCCCCATCTCCATTATTTTAAGTTCAGGGGGTACAAACTTGAATGATGCATTATTTAACAATCTAACACCCAATCTAGCTGGACTCTGCAGAACATTTATTGAGTCCTGTTCTCATCTGCCAAACCTGGTCTCATTCCTGGCTCAGCCTAAAATGCAAAGATAACCCTGGTCTTCTTTTCACTAAGGCAAACTGCCTTCTTAAAACTCTCAAGTCTCCTCCACCTTCACTTTCAACAATAAATGCAAGATGTTCACAGACTTCTTCATTGCTAAATTGATCAGCAATCCAGCAAGTGGTTTTTCTCTACTACATCAGACCTGGCAGATTCTGCAAATGCCTATCCCTTAAAAAATGATGGTGGCAGCAACCTACACCATAGTGAGCAGTAATGTAGTCAGCCTTATACAACAATATGCTGGTCAGCATTGAGTCTTGCTCATACAACATTAACATCCTTTGCAAGTTTTTATACACATCAGCTGATTATCCAGATCAACCCTCTGTTACCTTGTCTAGTAAACTTTTACATTTAGTTAAAAACAATTGCATCTTTACAAAACAATGTCGGCTTTTCTTAATTGATCCACATTTGTCCAATTGTATTGTTGTTATTTGAGTTTTGGATTATTTTGTTTCAAAAAGCATTCCTGCCACTAAGATTAAACAGACTATCCTGTTGCAATGCATTTCTCTTGCTCCTTTTTCTGAAGAAGGGTGCAACATTTACAATTCCAGTTCTTTCAGTAACACGTCCAGGCCCAAAAGAGGATTGGAATGTTGTGGTTAAATATCTCAGCATTTTCCAACCCAATTTCGTTCAACCACCAAAGATGCATCCTATTGAGTTCTGAAGACGTCTGTCATAAGTACACAGTGTCTTTTTTTATCAGATTGGGTGCTGTCCATTATCTCAATAAATTCCTCTTTCACAGCAACGTTGGCAGTATCTTCTTCCCTGGAAAGACAGTTGCAAAGTTCCTATTTGTCTTCGATTTAAATATTTTGGCAAGGGAACACTGAGTTGTTTGGGGATAGAAAGGCAAAATAATATGAAACAATGGTGTTGTGTGAATTTTTATTTAAGGGGAACCAGAATCTTTTGAGATGCTCCCTAACTGACTGCCCAGAGTGAGAACATTTCAGATGCCTCTCCCACCTCCTTGTGTGGCTGCTATGTGCTTGATGTTAGAACTGCTGTCCCATTGTTACATTCACATAGGATCCCTACAGTGTGGAAACAGGCTCTTCAGCCCAACAAGTCCACACCGACCCTCAGAACCTCCCACCCAGACCCATCCCCTTATAACCCACCTAAGCCACACATCCCTGAACACTATTGGCAATTTAACATGGCCAATCCACCAAACCTGCACGTCTTTGGTCTGTGGGAGGAAACCAGAGTTTCCCACACAGACACTGTTTCTGCCTGGTTCTTCCTCTACGTCATAATAGACCACCACTAATTGAAATTGTATTCTGACAGGGAATGGAGTGGTGCAGGCGTCAAAACCATTTTTTAGGGATAGTTTGCTCCATGTTGTTCCTGGTTGCAACATGGCTCTCTTTCTAGAGATACTTCTCATGTTTGGTTGGTGACAGTCTCTCTTAAAAGGGAAAGCATACAGCCAAGAATTGACACCAGGAAAGCAGCCATCCACCACAGTCCCTCTGTAGTTACACACCAATTGAACATTCAGGGGATGAAACCCTTTGTAGCTGTGGTATGTTTCCCCAATCTAAATGTGGGCGTCACAAGAGTTGCTTGCGCAATTGATTGTTCTCTGTTATTTTGGGCATCCGACTACTCTGGTAAAGCCACAGTGTTGCTTAACCTGTTTCTTTTGTTTAGAGGGAAGATAATAGATTTTCTTCTTGCAATGGAGCACTGTAATCTCCCTGATGCAGTGAAACATGGCCAGAGATGATGGCTGAACAAGCAGCAGAGACACATTGAGGGTGACTATGACCTCGACGGTCACTGACAAGTGTCCTCATCTTGCTGTGTGGTTGCTGACTCAGTTAAGGGATTGGCAGAGTTCAGAGACCATCTTCTCGGTAAAGTGCATGCCACCTCAGAGATTACTACTGGCTGAAGTAGCAGTAGAAGTGCTCTCTAAAGCCTGAGTGGATAAGATCTTTTTCTAGGAGTCCTATTCCTCTTTTCATTGTACACAGCTTTTCTCTTCTAATGTCTGTGTTCCAGCTCCCGTTTTTTCTGCATTCCAAGAAGATCTATAACTGTAACCCCCATGAACATTTTTTCTGCTCAGAGACCTTTCAAATATCAATTCCACTGATCTAAAGAACTTGCATGAACTCTTCCAGTAATTTTACTGACCCTATACAAGTAACGAAGATTAAAAAGTACCTCACCTGAAAGTTCCCTCATACTACAGAACACAAATTTAGCTCTGCCCATTTAATCCTTCAAAGTTGAACCTGCAAGATCTGGAATGATTGCTCAGGCACTATATTTGAGTGAAACACTGAATAAAAAAGTCTGTAAACTCAGTCCAAGCATGAAATCGAAATGGCAAGCCAATTGCCTTCCTAGCATCAGATGTGGTCGTGGCAGATATCAGAGTTGACATCCCTCCCTTTTTCTTATCTTATAGTTCTCATTGTGCACAAACCAACAGAACACAAACAGAACTTTGCAGCTGAGATGATTCTAATTGCTGACAAGGGATTTTCTGATGAAGGGTCTAGGCCTGAAACATCAAGCTTTCCTGCTCCTATGATGCTGCTTGGCCTGCTGTGTTCATCCAGCTCCACACCTTGTTATCTCGGATTCTCCAGCATCTGCAGTACTTATTATCTCTAATAAACAGTCATCAAAAAATACAATTGGAAAATTGTTATTGACAAAAAGTGGTAAGAAAATCTTGCTACCACAGGCAGTATTTAAGAAAATACAACCATGATATTTAAGTGGAAATTAGATCACATGAGGGAGAAAGAAATAAAAAGTCATGTTTATAGGATTAGATGAAAGCCAGTGGAAGTTACTTCATTTAGTTTGTTTTTTTAAATCAACCTGTTCAGAAATGTTATGACACACCTCTGGAGCACGCGAGACTTGATCCCAGGTCTTCTGGTTCAGAGGTAGGGACACTACCACTGCAAGTGCGTAAACACCAATTCAAACAAGATGTGGTTACTGGACTGCTCCTGTCCTGCAAATCCCACATAATGCAATATAAAAATAGTGCTATAATTGTAACAATCCATAAATGGTAATCTACTTGTTTAATTAATGGAAGCAAAAAGAATAAATGATTTAGTACAGTTACTTCAAGTCTTCAATAAAGATTGTGTTGCTTTTCCCATCAGTCTTGGTAGACATCTGACATTTTTCAATGAATTATTTTGTCATCCTCAACTACATTTGGCATCACACAGGGCAAAACAGTTCCTATTATTTGTATTACACATGAGTTGCTTAACCTGAATATTTATTATCCTGGATTTGTTAGCAATCAGGTTTACATTTTTTGATTAAGCCAATGCACCCAGCAGCTCAGTGTGCATACCCACCAGAATCCTCCTTTAATTGGTTACCTTCTGTATGTCCCCTGTAGCAGATCTCAACCACAGTCTCAGTTTTTGGTGAGCTGGCATGTGAAGTACTCAAGGGTGTAGCCCACCATTGCCCAGTGACTCGATACATGTAGATTCCAACTCTATGCCAATCATTAAGTGCAATACCAGTAAATGAGCCAAATTTTCACGAAGTCAGTGCCTCTACCATTACTATTGATGCTTTTCTCTTAAAAAAACACTTTGGGTTTCTATGACTTTTCATTGATCTGCAACATGTTTTTTAAAAAAAACTTATATAAGGATTCAATCAATATATTGCTTGACCATCAAAACATCATTATTTTTACTTCATTGCAGATCAGTAATGCCTTTATAGGCCAATCAGCTGGTAGGGAGTTTGTATCAACTATATTTTGTATTTCCAAAGTTATTAAACCTGTACAACCTTTATCAAGTCTGCGTTGTGTTAAATGCCAACGTTATCTTGCCTGTAAACATTGCTTGGAGGTAGAAAACCCTTGGCTACATGTTTCACACTTGACTGAGAGAAGTTCACATAATGTTGTCATTGTAAGAAATAATGAATTAATATCTGAACTGGTTTTACTAAGTAACTGCTCAAGCCTTGGTTCGATGTCTTACCTAATGCAGAAGTGTGTCATAACATCTTTGAATAGGTTGATTATAAATACTATAACATGATCAGGAGGTCATTTCCTCTCAGATTGCTGGTTTCCCATTATTCATTCACTTCCAAATGAACTGAACAATCAGTGTTCTCCTCTCCACCTATCCTCTCCTCTATCCATCCTCTATCCACCTCCCCCATTTCTGATGAAGTGTTTAGGCCCGAAACGTCAAGTTTTCCTGCTCCTATGATGCTGCTTGACCTGCTGTGTTCATCCAGCCCCATGCTTGTTATCTCAGTGTTATACACTACTTCACATGAGTCAATGCTGACTCATTCTGTAGGACTGGCTAAACTTCAATGCCAATAAGGCTCACTCAGCAGCACTATTATCAACCAAGGTGGTCATGTCCTAAAGGACATAACTGCTAGACCTGGTCTGGTCAGGTGGTGAAGGATCCAACAAGAGGGTACAACATACTTGACTTTATTCACAGCAATATGCCTGCTGCAGATTCATCTGTCCATGATGGTGTTAGTATGAGTGACCACTGCACAGTTTTTTTGGAGATGAAGTTTGCCTTCGCATTGAGAATACCCTCCATCATGTTGTATGGCACTATCACTATGTTAAATGGGACAGATTTCAAACAGATCTAGCAACTCAAGACTGGACACCCATGAGGTGCTGTGGGCCATCAGAATCTGCAACCTCATGACCCAGTATGTCCACCACTCCGCTATTGCCAATAAGCCAGGACAACAGCATTGTGGGTGACCCTACAACAACTGGGCTCCAGGGCCAGAAGCAGCTCGGGCAACTAGGGATAGGCAATAAATGCTGACTCATCAGGTAAAGTCCATATCCTTGAATGAATAAAAATAAAACTAGTTAACTTCGAATCTACACTTCCGCAACTGAAAATAAAGCTTAATAAAGTAACGAGTACCTCGCAGGTTTGTCTTTTTCATAACATACTGACAGAAAAACATCTAAATTTTCAGGATAAACACATTTCTAGGATTCATAGATTTCTTAATTGATCAAAAATAAAAAATCTATGACTCCTTTTTGCTCAATATAAAAAGCATGAAGTTTATCAGATGAGTGAAACAAAGGTATTTCTATGGAAAGTCACATGTTGAGGGTGAATTAATTCAACAGAAGCCAAAACATTTCAGTTATTAGATGGAATTTTCCGTGGCACTGAGTCATGGTGGCATTTTATTTCTATGTAGAGAGTTTCTTGTTGCAAGTTATAGACAGTGCACAAATGATATTACAAACATTAACTGTGGTTGTGTGGAGGTCGCCTCAGGAAATGGCACTCCCAATGTCAAGATTAACAATTATTTAATTATAGGATAACCAAAAATCCTATATTGAGAAAATGTGCTGGCCAAAGTGATTTTAGAGGTGATCACCTACTTTTTCATGGAATAGGAGGAGATGGCTTTTCCATCCATATAAAGAAGGACGGGAAAAGCTTTTAGAGAACTTTTGAAGAGAGCTGGGATTAAGTTGCATGACCTCTAACTGGGACTGTTGACGTAAAAAATATTAAAAAGTGTGAAAGAAAATAAAAGTTCTTAAATTGAGTCAAAACTATTGTTCAGCTGTAATTTGTAATTTCTTGATTTCAGAATCTTTAAGTCCATCTCCTTTTCAGTAATGTAACATATTTATTTAAACGTGTACGTATAGAGTTGAGAAAGAGATGTATCAATTCTCTATAGCTCTGGCATGGAAGAGAGTGCTTAGCATGAGGGAGAGGAGAGGTTGTACGGAGGTTACAGGTACTTTTCATACTGCCAGACAGGAAAGCTCCAACATCCTGCTGCTAGAAATTTGTTTGCGCTGTAACCATCAAATTTTTCTCAAAGGCCAAACGCTGAAGTCTGTGACTGAGGGAGCTTTGTTGATATGATAACTTGATTAATCCTAGACAGATGACACAGTGGCAGACAGCCAGATCAAAGGAATCTGTGTTCTTAGCCTTTAACCTCCCCTCAGGAGATGACAAATTATATCGACTGCATCTATTAGCCCATTGAAAATCCAAGATTTGTGTAAACATATTTACCAAAGCAATATATAAAATAAACTTTAATCCAAATTCATTTGGTTATTTCAGTTCATGTAACAATTTTGCTGCTTGGGTAATATGCTAGTTGAAAACTAAATGTGTTTGTTAGGTTAATTGTCTGGTCATAAATTATTTTTTGCAGCTTTAAAAATCCTTGGAAGATTTCAGTTTTCCTCTCAAGCAAATTCCATTATCTTAGCAGTTTGATTCTGAAATGCAAAATGATCAGAAGTCAGGTGAAACTGTGGGTTGTCATTACAATATTCAAAATGTGCATTTTGCCAATTTCTCAAAAGTACAAAAAAGGCTCCCTGTTTACTTCAAGGTCATAAATGAGATAAAAATGGATGCAAGGAAGATATATTGGTTGAGGATGGTCCTGAATTTTGTCAAAATACGAGTCTTTAGGAACAGGAGAAAATGGAGAGATATTCAGATTTATGGCAGAAATCCCAGAACCTTGGCAGCTGAAAACACAGTTACCAACATTGGTTAAAAGGAGGGAAGTTGCAGCAGGGAGCACAGTTGAAAGAATGGAAAGTTAGGGGACAATCTGAATTGAAAGGAAAATTTTGAAAAATGTATCTCCCATTTATGTTTAATTCAGTTACTTCAAATAACTTCACACAAGCAGACATTCCAATGTATAAAGAATTGTGCCTTTGGGTTCCGCTTACAGATACAAGACAACTTTCCTTTTCTGTGTGAAAATTAGTTAAGTAACTAAATTACTGATCTGTTTACATATGTTTGGCTATAAGGATTTCACATATACGTTCATAGTATATAAGTTACTCCAACTTAATATCATAAACTGCTTTCCTGAATGATTTATTTATCAAATAGCAGATGACTGTTACAATGTTACATCCGAAACACTTTATTTATTTTTAGTATTATCCATTAAGGGAGGAATATTGGCGAGGATATCAGGACACATCACTGCTATTTAAGTAATGCTGTGACATCTTTAATTTCCAGTTGAATCACTCAAAGGATAGCACTCAACAATGCATTATTGCGCCAAAGGGTAATCTCACCTTCTGAGCTCAGACCTTGATATGGATCTTGAACTTGCAGAAATTTGATTCCAAGGTGGCACTGAGTAACTACACAGCTCTTGGAGTCTGTGTAATCCTTGCTTGATCAGAGGCAGTTTAAGCTATTAACAATGTGATTTTTTAAATCAAAAATAAAGGAAACAATGCATTAATGAGGTGCCTATCAGGATCTCAAGATATTTTAAAACACTTCTCAGCCAAGTAACTACTTCTGATGTGTAGCTATTATTTTGAAATATAGGAATTGCACAATTAAAGTTCCTACTTATTTCTTTTCATTAACCTATTTTTCTAAACAACCTGTTCAGAGATGTTCTGAAAACAAAAAATGCTGGAAATCACTGCAGGTCAGGCAGCATATGTGGAGAGAGATCAAGCTAAAGTTTTGAGTCTGGATGACCCTGTTCAGGGATGTTATTTCACAGATCTGGAGCAGGTGGGACTTGAACTTGGGCCTCCTGGTCCAGGGTAGGGATGCTACCACTGTGCCACAAGAACTCCAACTTATTTCTTTAGCAAATCCTTCATCATCTCCACCTGAAACAAGCTGCTGTAATTGTTAGATTTCCTAAGGAGACAATTAAATATTCTATATATGAGATAACAAGCAACAATGTAAGTTGCTGAAGCCTAATGATCCTGCTCCAGAAGTGTAACAGTTCATGTCTGAACAGATTGATTACAAATATCTACATTTATCATAGAAAAAATCCACAGATTTACTTTAAAACATAAAACATAGACAACTAGTTTATCATTACATTGTTCCAACATTAACCTATAATTGTTGAAGGGGGAAAAGAACATAGGGCACAGATAGCCTAGCTTACTGAAGGAACCAGATAAAGAAACAGCAGAGAAACATTTAAATAAATTGAATGAAAAAAAAGTGAACAATGTCATGACAGTAATTACTTCACTTCTGGTTTAATTCTGCTTTAAATACCAATGCCGAATGAGACCAATGCATAAATAAAATGCTAAACAAGCAAAACACATCCCTGCATTAAGAAAAATCTAATTGTAACATTTGGAATTTCTTTCAGGGCATTAAAGTCAAGGTCTAATTGGAGATTACCATTATTTAACTTTATCATCTCAAGGTGCAAATGGCAGAGACTTCAGTAATACAGCGATTCATTAAAAGGGAATTTAACATATTAATTCCATAAGGTAGCAATGTACTCATGGCACAGAGCTTCAAAATCCAACGGCCTTCGATTCCTGAAAATTGTTCACATACACTGTAGAGTGGTTTGGTTCTACATCAGCTTTTGTTTCTGTTGAAAACAATAATCAGTATACCCAACAAATATCCTACGGTACCTGAAAATGTTTAGTGAAATAATATTAATAAAAATGCATTTTTTGCTAGTGCTTCTACTACAGTAGTTTTCTTTCCAACACAAACATACAAAAAATATAGAAATTAACTATAGTCCATCCAACTCATTTTAATGAATTTATTAAATGGACAGGATTTACTATCTCAGTTGACCATTATTAAAATCGCTTGATGTTAGATGATAGTAGGAACTGCCGATGTTGGAGAATCTGAGATAACAAGGTGTAGAGCTGGATGAACGCAGCAGGCCAAGCACCATTAGAGGAGCAGGAAAGCTGAAGTTTCGGGCCTAGACCCTTCTTCGGAAAATCATTTTCTGAAGAAGGGTCTAGGCCCGAAACGTCAGCTTTCCTGCTCCTCTGATGCTGCTTAGCCTGCTGTGTTCATCCAGCTCTACATGATGTTAGATGATTATTGGTTTCAATTATTTATTTTTGAAGTGGCTCTTACAATTCAGCGGTAGTATGTCTACCTTTGAACCAGGACGTCCAGGTTCAGGTCCCAACTGCTCCAGATGTGTGTAATAACATCTCTGAACGGGTTGATGAGAAAATTTCTAACAAATGATTTTGGCAGTCCTGATGAAAATATTCCAAGAAATAATTACGTGATGCAGCAACGTATCAAGTTTCAGTTGCTGAGTTTTTCCAATTGGAGGAATAAAGTCCTCCAACCCAACGGTTAATTCTTGTTCAAGGTCCATTTCGTACTTAGTTACATATATTAACTTTTACTTTCAATATTACAACACACCTTATTGTACAGATAGGTCTGAACCTTGTGTCTTTTCACTCCAGAATCTTGCTTTGCTGCTCAGTTTGTGTTCTGCACCCCACAAAAAATGCCAACAATGAAACATTGTTACACTGAAAAGAAAATGGTTAGCCCATTTGGAAATTTAAGGAAGATCTTAAAGTGTTATGGCATAATTACTACGAAGTGTTAGTAATATAATGCGATAAGCCAATGTATTCTGCTGTTAAGTTTATTTCCCCACAGTGAACAGTTACATGATAGATTATCACAAATGCAAATTAATAATATTTCTTAGCTTGTAAATTCTAAGAAGACAGATGCCATATACAAGTCAGGAATTGTGTCCATTTGAAGTAATTTCCAAAAAAAGGTGAATTTGCTAATACAATCTTTTAATTATTTCTGCTCAATATACATTTCAAATAACAATGATTCCACATTGTTCATCTTTAATGTTCTGATTAAATTTCGAATGATAATTTCTCTGTCAGAGACCTTCACAAAATCTACACACTTCAGTATCGACATTCTCTGAACTTTTCATTTAGCCGGAACGTAATTTCAAAAATAATCCAGGAAGAAGTGAAACAGATCCCACTAGATGGTGCTATCTCCAGATGCATTGTTCCCATCTTCTTGCCAATCAGCCAAAGATGAAAAGAGGAGGGGACTGTCTTCAACAACAAGAACAAATAACAGAAAGATTCCTGAAGGAGTGGGAGGATTGAATTGGATTCACACCATCATTTTTAAGAGAAAACCTCTTCATAAACTTGTGGTTTCATATATTGTTCTAAAAATGTATTTTAATTTAAAACATCTTTTCAGTCTGTGAATTTGTTAGAGGTATAAAGACTAGTTCACTCAGCAAGAATGACAGGGTTGGTAAGACTTAATGGAGAACATCCTGATGTTTGAAGCACCCTTAATTAAGTAGAGTACAAAACTAGCAAAAGCAATTGTTAATGCTGCACCATGAAGTTAAAATGTACTGCAAGATCTTATGTCATTAAACATGGCAGTTAAATTAAAATAGTAAAGTATATATGTGATAGTTTTTTTGTCCACATCATGTTTCGAATAAACATTAATGAATACATAATGATGTTAACTAAAGCTCTAGTAAACATAACAAAATAGTTGTGGAGGACGGAGGAAGTCCTCCATTTCATTGGTTTTGAATTCTTGCCAGGAGATCTCATAAAAACTCATAAGGCACAAAGAATGAGAAAGTACAAGAACATACAGAACATCAGGGAATTCACTGAAGTGACTGAGAAAGAATTTAGCTGCAAGTTTTGGAGGAAACATGACAATGTTTCTTATGCTGCCAGGTTTCAGAAAACAGAGGTTTATACAGTTATTGCATGGAAATTAAATCAGTTAGGTTAGTTTATAACATACACTGTGGCCCAAGTATTCTGGTGGCCAGAAATTCGTTGGAATACTGTAGACTGGGATTGGATGCTGGGACTGTGCATAATCCCTGATGGAGCAGGCTCTTGGAAATGGAAACTTTTGTTAGGCAATTCCCAAGTCTAGAACACTCCAAGAACTTTAAAGTCAGAAACTTTGGAGGGCTGTGACTCAGTTAATATTAATTGCTATCCAGAAAAAAATTAGAGGATAAAAACCTATAGAATTCCTGGTAAATTATTAAACTGAATATCTGACCCATCAGAACCCACATCTACACCACACTTGAGTCTCTACACACCCCTAGCCATTGTTAATCATGCCCTCTCAACCTGATTCTAGCCCCTTCATTCAGATCCTGTTGGATCTAATGACCATGCTCGATCAAACACTAGCCTCACCCTCATCCCTACTGTCCTAGTCCCCTCCCCCCACCATGCACTTGAACCTGACAGCCCCTCCTCCCCTTTGGACACAGCACTTTACACTTCTGATCAGATCAGGGTCATCCCAACAACTTCCTGTTGCCCCTGGATCCAACAATCAATACCCCTACCACTGGTCTGCCCAGTCCTGCCCACCATCGGTTTTACCCAATGAAACCACAATCCCTAACCCCAATCTACCATAGTACTCATTCATTTACTTGGCACCTGGGCATCCTACGCATCTGCCACTAACCCATGCTACCAACCTCATCCACCTGGCACTTCACCTACTTGGTAACCCACTCACCTGGCATTTTCCTGCCTTCATCCCATTAGGTAGAATACCCACCTCACCCACCTGCCATGTTTAATGCTGTAAGAGCTTGCAATATTTTTCAACTTCGTGGTGCAGCATCAATGTAAGTTTTGCCAATTTTGAAAGCTAACTCTTCACTTATCATTCCTTACCTGTCAACCAATCTGTATCCTAGCCCCACATTTCCATTGGATATGTATTCTTTCAGAGGATCTGTCAAAGTGCTCATTCTGTTGTTGGACATTTAAATCAAGAACTCGGCACAATGACTGCTGCAAAAGAGGGCATGGTTTTGATGAAGATAATCTTTTGTGCTGTGTTCCTGGGATCCTGGACAGGTTCATAATGGGAATGCCCAATTCAGGAATTTCCAGTGCAGAAGATACCTAAAGGTAAGTTGATAATTTTTGATCTGATCAGTGCTGGAAATTGGGTTTTTGACCCTATTCAGAATGTCTGGGGCTATATTTGAAGTGCAAGTAACTGAGTGGACAAATTGAAATTAAACATTTTTCCAAGCATCTAACTGAGAATTATTTAATATAATGAATCTACAATTTTTTGTTCATCTGAAACTCAATGACAGGAAGTAGATGAGCGGGACAATAGAGAGTGATTGTGGTTTGAGTAAAATGATGGAGAAAGCAGTAAAACCTATAAGTGTCTACGACAGCCAATTACAGACCACAATACCACAGTGCATTAAGTCATCAAAACTTTCTTCCTTGTCTTCTTTCCCAAAAGTGTTAGTTCCATACAATGGTTTGGTTCCAAGATCTTCAGACATCTTTGGCACAGTGGCCATTATTTGTATATAATCCTTGACAGTGATGAGAGGAAACTGTTCTTATTGTTGGACTGTTGACAGTCAACTCTAATCCTATCCTGAGTTGATCTCAACATTTCCAGCGGGATTACTAAATAATAATCAATACCAAGAATTGCAATTAATTACCACCTTACCAAGACATGCTCTCTGATGGCATTTGAAATGCTTCATTTGTGGCCCTGAACCTGATCAGGTATCAGTCTATTCCAGGCTTTTGCAATTCTCATTGAGTGTCCATGGGAGAAATTCAACCAGTTTAAGAACAAAAAACATATGGTGTTCACAGTGGTTTATTGTTTATAAATGACCTAGCCAATCTGCTCAAAAGCACTATACTGTCAAACACGAAGTAAGATGGGTGGTAAGTTTAACTGATGTGACTTTTGAAATTGTTCCAAATTAATGTATGCCAAAAGAAACAATCTAATCTCTTTGAGAATCTGCTGGATCAAGTGTTCACATGAGTCAAACTTGAGTTGCTGGAGAAGGATTCATTATTCTTAAGTACAATTCCAGAATGGTCTCTGGTTTAAGAAGACAGCTTAGGGCTGCACAGCAGCTCTAAATAAGACGCAAACAATCTTGCAAATTACTACTAGCACACATGCCAAATCAGATCATACAATACAAATCATGGACCACTAGCGCATACCAAAATTTTCATAAGCAAACAGTCAGTCCTACAGTGTGTTCACTTTACACGATGAAATTTACCTTTTCACCCTGGTCTGTCTGATTGAAAATGAGCCAATAGACTGGTTATTCTTCTAAGTTAATTTTCATGTAAGAGTAAAATGGCCTGGAGCCTCTGAGTCAGTCATTATAAATAAACTATATAAATGCAGTTGCAAAATGAGCACTTTTCAAATCCAATTTGCCACATTATATGATTGACCTAAATGAATGACTCGTTAAAGCTCTGAAAAGGTCAATGTTTTAAGTGCAAAAATAGACAAGTGCTCTTTACTAAACAGTCAGCAATCAATTTGTATGGACAAAATTTTAATCTGTGTGAAAATGAGGTTTTCACATTTGGAATGTATACTATGGCACTTTATCTTACTCATGGAAATCGATCACTGAGACCCACATTAGGCTATTTAAACCAATCAGCTACGGTCTGGCAATTATGAAGACTGCACTTTTTAACATATGAAGAAAGGTGTGATGATTTATTTGTTACTATACAACTGACTTTTGTCTATTGCTTCAGGCAAACTGTGGGCTGATTAAACTTGCAAGTTGCATTTAATAATACTTGGAGGGATCAAGAAAAGATTTGCAACTAAATTTGTATCTGTATTACAAAAGTATTCTTTTAAATATCACATCTCTATCTTTTTTTAACAAGACATTTTTAACAGAAAAACAATGTTATTAAAAAATACCAAGGAATATAAATACAAATTTTGTCAAGAAGTTAACCTGACAGCATCATTATAACAGCACCTTCCTCAACTCTGTGGCTTGTGTGATGGCATGTCAATTGAAGTTTGGCTGTGTAGAAACTGTAGAGAGAATAGACTATTGTTAACATCATTTATAAAATCATCACAGATGTATTCTGTTAATTCAATGGATAGGCTTTCTTTCAAATCTAGTGAACCTTCATTTTTACCACAAACAATAGGAGTTGAGTCATAGGTTGTAGAAAATTATTGCATCCACCATTTTGCTCCATCTAACTAAAACCATCATCTCATCTACTCATCCCATGTCAAGCCTCCCATTCTGACATCTGTTTTTCATGCTTTCTTCATTTCATGCCTCTCCCTCCCTCTATTCCATTCCTGGAACCAATCTCTCCAGCTGAGGTAATTTTGTTTCTGGTTCCTCTTGCCTTCCACTGGTCTTGTTCTCCACCTTCCAGCAGCCCCACCTCACCACGATCAACTGTTGGCAGCCACATATGGCCCAATCCTACAGATGCGTCAGCTACTGGCCACCAAATAAAACCACTAATAGAAAATCCCTTAAAATGATCAGTCAAACAATCGGAACAGGCAAAGCGTGAATATTTTTATGGATGGATTAGGAGGCAGGAAGTGCACTTTTGATGTCCACCTGAGAAACATGGGCAAAGTCATTTTAATTGTTGGGTCCTATTTCAACGCTTGTGGTGAGCAGATTGCACTGAAATGTGAATATTTATTCTGGAACCCTCAAAGAGGTGTAGCAGAGCTTATATTCAGCTGTCTTCTGAGAGACATCCATCAATCATTCAGCACCGGGGAGGCGATGACCTAGTGGTATTATCGCTGGACTGTTAATCCAGAGACCCAGGTAATGTTCTGGGGACTGGGTTCGAATCCCTCAATGGCAGATGGTGGAATTTGAATTCAATAAATATCTGGAATTAATAGTTTAATGATGATTGTGAATCCATTGTTGATTGTTGGAAAAACCCATCTGGTCCTTTAGGGAGAGAAACTGCCACCCTTACCTGGTCTGGCCTACATGCAATTCCAGACCTGCACCAATGTGGTTGACTCTGAACTGCCTGCTGGGCAATTAGGGATGGGTAATAAATGCTGCCTGGCCAGTGACGCCCTCATCCCGTGAATGAATAAAGGATCCGATTCCAATAGCTGGTGTATTATAGATGGACATTCTGCCTATTGGTAACACAAAATTAAAGCGTTCGACAAGGTTCCACATGGTGTACCTGTTAATAAAGTTAGATCACATGGGATCTGGGGGAGCTAGCTAATTGGATACAAAATTGGCTTGAAGGTAGGAGACAGAGAGTGGTGGTAGAGCATTGCTTTTCATACTGGAGACCTGTCACCAGCGGTGTGCTGCAAGGATTAGCACTGGGTCCACTGCTTTTTGTCATTTATATAAATTACTTGGATGTAAATATAGGAGGTATGGTTAGTAAGTTTGCAGAAGACACCAAAAAAGGTGGTCAGTGAAGAAGATTATCTAAGAGTTCAGTGAGAGCTTGATCAGATGGGCCAATGGGCTGAGGAATGGCATATGGAGTTGAATTTAGATAAATGTGAGATGTTCCATTTTGGTAAGGCAAACCATGCCAGGACTTAAAGGTAGCACCCTGGGAAGTGTTGTCAAACAGAGACATAAAGGTGCAGATGCATACAGTCTGTTCTACTGTAACGTGTGTTTCTTCAACACGAATTGGCTTCAGCACGATTGAAGAATTTCGACCACTATTTGTAGAACATGAACTTTCCTTGCCTGTATTGGCTATAATGCAATTCCGGCCCCTTTAGTTTAAATGGCACAGCTATTGCATGATTTTCTTATAACGCAAGATCGCACGAGAACAGAACTATCGCATTATATCAGAACTGACAGAAGTTCCTTCAAAATGGGGCCGCAGGTCAACAGAGTGATAAAGAAGGCATTTGGCATGCTTGCCTTCATTGAGCACAGGGGTGGGAGGTCATGTACCTATGCAGGACATTGGTGAAGCCACTTTTAGAATACTGCGTACAATTCTCATTGCCCTTTGCTAGGAAGGATGTTGTTAAAGTTAAGAGGGTGCAGAAAAGATTTACAAGAATGTTGGTGGGACTGGAGGGTTTGAGTTATAGGGCAAGGCTGAACAGGTTGGAGCTCTTTTCCTTGGAGTGTTGGACGCTGCGGAGTGACCTTAAAGAGGTTTATAAAATCATGAGGGACATGGATAGGGTGAATAGTTAAGGTCTTATTCCTTTGGCGGGGAAGTCAAAAATCAGACAGCATAGGTTTAAGGTGAGAGGGGAAAGAATTAAAAAGGATCCGAGGGGTAACTTTTTCGCACAGAGGGTGGTGTGTGTATGGAACGAGCTGCCAGAGGAAGTGGTAGAGGTGGATACAAGTACAAAATTTAAAAGGCATCTGGATGAGTATATGAATCGGAAGGGTTTGGGGGGATATGCACCAAATGCTGGCAAATGGGTCTATGTCAGATTGGGATGTCTGGTTGGCGTGGACGAGTTGGGCTGAAGTGTCTGTTTCTGTGCTTTATGACTCTATGATTTCACAACTAGTGCAGGACTCTGATTTGCATACTAGAAATAGGTTTCTATCTGAATCATGTGGGATCATAAACACTTTATGGAAGGACTTCAGCATATGGCAACAGCCCAATTGTAATGCGTAGAGTGGCTGTGATTTTTACAGTACTACTCCAGTTTCCTTAGAATCAGAACTGCATATGGAGCTAATGCATTAGCTATGATAGATTTTATAAACTCATTGAAGTTAGCATAAAGCTTCACTTAGTCCTGACAGAGGTACATGTACAGTACTTTATCACATGCTCGTTATGGCCCATCAATGTTTCATATCCAACATATTTTTAGAAGGTTAGTGGCTGTTGGCATGAAGATTCTCTGCTCTCATTGACACCTCTTCTTCATCACTAATCTTGATGAGGTTCTTTTCAGTTCTCATTAAGTCTGGTGTTGTTGCACTGTAGTTCAGGGAGGACCAGTACGAGGACATGTCAGCACACATACTCCCTACATCCAGGTTCTAGGAACCAATCTGCTGGCTTTTTCCCGCTCAGCCATGTCACTCCACCTCTGCTGGCTAATTTGTAGGATACACATCAGTCATGCAGGGAAAAAAAAACTCTTCTATATTCTTCACTTGCCCATAGACTTGAGTAACCTGTACACTGTTTTCACTCTATTCAGGCAAGATACAATGATAGGTGTGTGTGATACAGAGAAGATGCTAGTGCAGATTCTATGGCAGCAAATCAACAGCCCAGGTTACACTTCACCCAGGGTTCTCATTTGTTGATAAATGGTTGATCGAGATATTGTTTGGCGCAATTATCAATGCTCAAATACCGGTAAAGAGGCAACCGAGTTATTTCACCAGCCTGGACTTGATTAAGACTTGGAGCTAAGAGGCCAGTGCTCTAACCTGCTGTGCAACTGGAGTCGCCATATAAATCTTTTCTTCCTCTGAAAAATATTGCTAAGGTACGCATCAATTTTCAGACAAAGTAAATTCGCTGTGCGAAATGATGAGTTCACAATCTTCTCACGTTTGCCTGGGCCAGACTATTTTGGGCAGTCGTATGTAGGTCTGAAAGTTCAAATAAGTTAAAAAAAATTAATTAAAAAATTGAACTCCACAGCTGTTAATCAAGAAACGCTGTCTCGTTTGTGTTCATTTCTTAGGTTCTCATATTAGTTTGAGCCATTGAATTCATGGGTAATGAACAAATATCCCACTGTGCACACTGCAGCTCTGTCTCCATTGTGTTATTACATTCTACTGATGGAGCCAGGGAAAAACAGCAATATTTAAAGAGTGGAAATCAAATGGTCACATTCCAGTGGATCCTAGCAACTAACATTTTTGGCGATGTGGAAACAAAGTCGAAGAAACATTTTTCTTTAGTTTTACTAATTACACATATTTCGGGTCAAAAACTACTCACTTTTAGAACTTTCAATATGCTCGTCAATTTGACAAATGTTATTGAGAAATAAATAAATTGTAATGTTTTCATTCTTTTTAGGGAAGGTGCCAAAATTGGGAATCAAAACTACTTCAAATTTGATTCTACTTTCATTTTTGACACTTACCATGGATCATGGTGTAGAAATTGACCAAAATATAACACAATCACAAGTTGTAGAATTAAAAATCAAGCTTTTTGCATATAGTCCACATGAAGAGCAGAGAACAAATTAGTATGGAACTTCAGCAGATTGCATATAACAAAAAAGAAAGCAAGTCTCTTGATGCAGTGTGAATTCTATCCTGTCAGGTCCAAAGCCAATCCTCCCTTTTCAGTTACAAAGTGCTTAGCTGCATCAATAGCCAGCCTCAGCTTTCACTCCAGAAATTCATGTTTTACTCAATGTTGGTGCATGCGGTTAACCAGGTGATATGGGTTGTGTTGTGGAGAAGCTGCACCAGATTTTAGGGCAGAACCACACAGAGCAGATCGTGCAAGGCAAGTGCTGAACAGAAATAGGTCCTGCAGCAAAAATACTTAAATATCATGCTGGTTTCACACAAAAAGTTATAACATTTGCTAACTCGTTAAATAACTTTGATCTAGTAAGGGAATTCAGTGTTAGTGAAGAATTGGTATGAAAATGGAAGAAGAAGGAATCCTCCCCCCATGTCCCGCAAAAATTTTAATCAACAGTTAGCTTGCGTGACCTCTGAATGGAACAAACCTATCTAGTGCTGTGACAGAAGACCAAGATTGCAGAGACAACCAGCAAATCTCAGTTCTAAAATTAACAGTTTCCAATGGTTTATTGCACAAAACAGGAAAAACGTAAGTGCTGTACTTGATTCTCTCAGCAATACGCATGAAATGTCTATGAAACTATACGTTGGAAAGGTTCAGAAATAGTACTAATAAAAATGACAGAACATAAGAAGACAAGATTCTTGCTGTTACCAACCTGCACGGCTGTTGGAATGAAAGTAAGTTCTAAGGTAATTTTAGGTTTTATTTTTATGTGGATCATAAAGATTCCTGTGGGAGGTTTTTCTGCAAGTGTATGATGGTTAAGACTGCAGTGAAGTTATTGACCTTTGATATGTGTACAGGTAGTTCTCCTATAGTGCAATAGTTGCATTCTTATGTAACCTCGTGCTGTCAAAAATCACCATAGAAAGTCACGTTATAGGGAAATTGCTGTAGAAAGTTGTTGTATCTGTACAGCAAAACATTCGCGTTAAACTAACAGCTTCTACTATTCATCAATTATGTTACAGCCAATTTGCATTAACGAAACATGCATTATAGCAGAACTACCTGTATAGGTATCCTGGTGGCCCATGTGAAGAATAGAGAGCTAATTAGTGTGGAACTTTGATTAGATCATATATAATAAATGAGAAAGCATATTATTTGGTGTAGTGGAAATATCTCTATCATTGACACGAACGTGTTGTTTAAAAATGATTTAAATTATTCAGGAACCTAGATTCTATCCTGTCAGATCCAAAGTTAGATCTTTAGATCATAGATCATAGAATCCCCACAGTGTGGAAAAAGGCCCTTTGCCTCAACAAGTCCACACTGACCCTCAGCGAATCCCACCCAGACCCATCCGCCTAATCTACACATCCCTGAACACTACGGGCAATTTAGCATTACCAGTCCACCGAGCCTGCACATCTAGTTGTGGCAAAGTAGTTCTAGTAATGGGTTAGAAACCCACTGGGGTTTCCTTGCGCGGATTAAAATTCTGCCAGATGCATTTGTCTAACCAGCTTCGCTGGTTATCCAGTCTTCAGAATCTGATGACTTAGAGTTTATAACTCAAAGATTTTACACATATTGACTTGGATTTCATTCTGGGTCAGGAAATATTCCATTTTAGGGCAAGGCTATTAGGTGTAGGGAATGCTGGATGCTAGAGAAATTGAGATTTTGGTCAAGAGAAAGAAGGAAGTATATGTCAGGTATAGACAGCAGAGATTGAGTGAATCTTTAGAAGACTACAAAGGCAGTTGAAGTATACTTAAGAGGGAAATCAGGAGGGCAAAAGGGGGACATGAGATAGCCTTGGCAAAGAGGGTCAAGGAGAATCCAAAGGGATTTTATAAATACATTAAGGACAAAAGGGTAACTAGGGAGAGAATAGGGGCCCCTTAAAGATCAGCAGGACCGCCTATGTGTCGAGCTGCAGCACTCAGAGGAGATATTAAACAAGTATTTTGCATCGGTGTTTACTGTGGAGAAGGATATGGAAGATGTAGAACGTGGGAAAATAGATAGCGACATCTTGAAAAATGTCTGTATTACAGAGGAGGAGGTGCTGGATGTCTTAAAATGCATAAAGGTGGATAAATCCCTTGGACTTGATCAGATGTACCATAGAACTCTGTGGGAAGCTATGGAAGTGATTGCTGGGCCCCTTGCTGAGATATTTGTATCATTGATAGCCACAGGTGAGGTGCCAGAAGGCTGGAGGTGCCACTATTTAAGACTCCATCCCATTCTTTCAGTTCCCCCGTCTCCATCACATATGTTTAGATGAGGCCAAGTTCAACAACGGAGCCCCCGAAATCTCCACCTTCTTCCTCAACTGAGGATTCCTCAGCTCCGTTGTCGATGATGCCCTCAACCAGGTCCAACCCATCTCGTGCACTTCTGCCCTCACCCTTTCTCTTCCCTCCCACAACAGCAGTAGGGTTCCCCTTGTCCAACTCCAGAAGATTATCAGATGCCATTTCCATCACCTCAAGTGAGATGACACCACCAGACACATATTCCCCTCTGCTCCCTTGTCCAACTTCCGCAGGGACTGTTCCCTCTGGGACACCCCGGTCCACTCTTCCTTCACCTCCAACACCCCCGATAGCCCCACGGCACCTTCTCCTGCAACTGGCGAAGGTGTAACACCTGCCCATTCACCTCGTCTCTCCCCACTATCCAAGGGCCCAAATATACTTTCCAGATGAAGCAACACTTCACCTACACTTCCCAGAATCTAGTCTACTGCATTCATTGCTCACAATGTGGTCTCCTCTACAATGGGGAAATGAAACACAGACTGGATGACCACTTCGCAGAACATCGATGTTTTGCCTGCAAAGAAGACCCTGAACTACCTGTTGCCTGTCACTTTAACGCACCACCCTGTTCCCTGGCCAACATCTCTGACTCAGGCTTGATGCAATGTTCCAGCGAAGCTCAGTGCAATCTGGAAGAACAACACCTCATTTTCTGCTTGGGGACCCTACAGCCCTCCGACTCAATATGGAGTTCAATAATTTTAGGGCCTAAACTCTCCCATGTCCTAGCCCCCTACCCACACACCAGGCCTTGTAATCACATAGCCTGCCATTACACACTAACTATTGTTAGTCACTAACAGTTCTGATTAACAACTGTTTACCCTTCTAGCCAAATCATTATCGACTCCTTTGTCTATCCAACTGCTCTTCTCTCTCTTTGGGCTCTATTCTATTGTTTACTCCCTACCCCATCCCCCTCCCTATTTTCTGCATATAAACTGATGTTTTCCTAGCTACCATCAGTTCTAAGGAAGGGTCACTGGACCCAAAGCATTAACTCTGATTTTTTTCTTCACAGATGCTGCCTGACCTGCTGAGCTTTTCCAGCAACTTCTGTTTTTGTGTCCGTTATTTAAGAAAGGGGTAAGGAAAAGGCAGGGAACCATAGACTGGTGAGCCTGACCTCAGTGGTGGGCAAGTTGTTGGAGGGAATCCTGAGGGACAGGATTTACATGTATTTGGAAAGGCAAGGACTGATTAGGGATGGTAAACATAGTTTTGTGCGTGAGAAGCCATGTCTCACTAACTTAATTGAGTTTTTTGAAAAAGTAACAGAATTGATGAGGACAGAGCAGCTGAAGTGATCTATATGGACTTCATTAAAGTGTTCCACAAGGTTCCTCATGGTAGACTGGTTAGCAAGACTGGAATGCATGGAATACAGGGAGAACTAGCCATTTGGATACAGAACTGCCTTGAAGGTAGAAGACAGAGGGTGGTTGTGGAGGGTTGCTTTTCACACTGGAGGCCTGAGACCAGCCGTGTGCCACAAGGATCGGTAAATGATTTGGATGTGAACACAGGAGGTGTGGTTAGTAAGTTTGCAGATGACACCAAAATTGGAGGTGTGGCGGAGAGTGAAGAAGGTTACCTCAGAGTACAATGGTATCTTGATCAGGCGGGGCCAATGGACTGAGGAGTGATTGAATAATTTATTGTCACATGTACTCAATGTAAAAATACAGTGAAAAGTGTGTCCCTTCACCGTACATACATGGCACCATTCACATTAACTTAGAATAAGATAAAAAATAATAAGGGAGTCCAACTTTCCTTTCCACTGCTGCAGTCCCACTCTGGGTTTTCCAGACCTTGCCATGCCTCCGTCACGGTCCTGCTCCAGTTTTCCAGCCCTTGCCATGCCTCCGCCAGGGTCCCTCTCCGAGTTTTCCAGCCCTCGCAATGCCTCTGGCACAGTCCCACTCCAGGCTTACCCGCCCTCGCCATGCCTCTGTCATGGTCCTGCTCCAGGTTTTCCAGCACATGCCATGGCTCCACCAGGGTCCCACTCCGGGTTATCCAGCCCTCGCCATGCCTCCATCACGGTCCCATTCTAGGTTTTCCAGCTCACGTGATGCCTCCGTCACAGTCCCACTTCGGGTTTTCCAGCCCTCACCATGCCTCTGCCAGTATTCCGCTCTGTGGTGCCTCACTGGCCCACCCTCGGCTGCCTCACCAGCTTGATCTCACTGCCAATGCTTCAGTGGTCTGTGGCAGATGGAGTTTAATTTAGATAAATTTTGGCTGCTGCATTTTGGAAAGACCAATCAGGGCAGGACTTATGCACTTAATGGTAAGGTCGTGTGAGTGTTGCTGAACAGAGAGACCTTGGAGTACAGGTTCATAGTTCCTTGAAAGTGGAGTCACAGGTAGATAGGATGATGAAGAAGGCGGTTGGCATGCTTTCTTTCATTGGTCAGTGCATTCTGGTGCACTGGTTTCCCTGCTTTAGGAAGGAAGTTGTGAAACTAGGAAGGATTCAAAAAAGATTTACAAGGATGTTACCAGGGTTGGGGATTTGATCTATGGGGAGAGACTGAATAGGCTGGGGCTATTTTCCCTGGAGTGTCAAAGGCTGAGTGGTGACCTTACAGAGGTTTATAAAATCATGAGGGGCATGGATAGGGTGAATAGACAAGGTCTTTTCCCTGGCGTAGGGGAGTCAAAAACTAGAGGGCATAGATTTAAGGTGAGAAGGGAAAGATTTAAAAGGGACCTAAGAGGCAACTTTTTCATGCAGTGGGTGGTGTGTGTATGGAATGAGTTGCCAGAGGAAGTGGTGGAGGCTGGTAAAATTGCAATATTTAAAAGGGACCTGGATGGACATATGAATAGGAAGGGCTTAGAGAGATATGGGCAAAATGCTAGCAAATGGGATTAGATTTATGTAGAATATCTGGTCGACATGGATGGGTTGGACCGAACAGTCTGATTCCATTACTTTTTGACTCTATGACTCTAAGTGACTTTTGTGTCCCTACTCTGGAACAGAAGGTCTGGGTTTAAGTTTCATCTTGTCCCTGAGGTGTGTCATAGCATGTCTGAACAGGTTGATTAAAAATAATTCATTTTACAAGCGACAAGATCAGGAGAGGTCTGCAGAGAAGTAAGACACACATTGTTGTTATCCGAATGAGTCTAGTAAATGTGGTTTTTATCCTTTGGGTACCTGCCTTAACAGCCACTCAGGGATCAATCCATGCCAAATGAAATAAGTGGGTAGTTGACAAAAAAGCAGCTTTCACAAACAGTGAAAACATGCAAGCTGCTCCGCTTGATGTTTCATGTGGTTTCATTATCAGATTATGGTGTTCTATGACTGCCCAAGGTGTTATCAGATCAATAGATATGGAATATTCAATTTAATGAATGGAGAGGAAAAGGGTTGTTTAGGGAGGATTGATTCTGAATGAGAAAGTGCCAAATCTGAACCAGAATCCTTGCAATTGTGCCATTGACAAACTGATCTAGACTTAATCCCTGTCTCCCAACATCAAGTTCTTTTGTCACAACTCTCCAACATTCTCTTTATATCAAGAGTAAGCTTTGAATTTGAGTTTTCTATTGTACTCAATTATGCTATGTTCTTCTATCTAATCCATATCTAGTTATTGTTGGTTGATGAAACAAATCATTCAAAATACATTTCCACATGCCATCTTTTCACTGATCACATATATTGAAAATAAGAGTTAAGCAAAATATTGTTTAGATATGATATTTCAGAAGTAAGTTTTCTATCTTTTAATACCTTCATTAAGCGTTTTCTTCAAGCCCTCAGACTGTCTCAAGATCTGTACTTTCATTATTTTTGGTCACTGAAGTTGGAGCCTTTAAATTAAAACTGTGTATTCTGAATCTGTACGGTGCGACAGAATTTCTGAATGTAAACTGACCATTACAAAACTGAATGGTTGCAGCTAGCATCTAGTCTGTGCATTAATAACCACCAAAGGGTAGAAGTTGTGTTTTCTCATCCTGTCAGGTTTTGAGAGTTTATTTGTTTTTTTGAAAAGATTTGTAACAAGCTGGTGATGGAATTGCCACAAATTGGTTTCAGGAACGTCTTGCATTGAATAACAACAGAAAACATTTCAGGAGAATGCGAACAGCAGTATTCATGATTGAGGTTTTTTTGATGACAGTTTAGGAAACAAACTGCAACAATAGACTTTTGTTTATTGAATGTTGATAAGTTATTTAAAATTTTGCAACTGTATCACATTTTGCAGTTTAAGGATTATTTTTACACTTTTTAAAAATTGAAAACTACATAAATAGTAAGCTTTTGCGCATATTGTCACTTTTGTGTCTGAAAGCCGATGTTTACAAAAGACAGTTCAAATTGACTAACTCATTTATAATGTACCAGATGTTCTGATTTTATGTTCATTTTATGAACTGGATTGAGTTTCATGAATAGTAAAAGGTTAACATGCCAGTACAGCAAGTAATTAGGAAAGCAAATAGAATGTTACTGTTTACTGTAAAGGGAATTGAATGCAAAAGCAGGGAGGGTGTGCTTCAAGTATGCAGGACATCGGTGAGATTACACCTGAAGTATTCTGGACAGTACTGGTTCTCTTAATTAAGGAAGGATCTGATATGTGTTTTACCTAGAACAGAATGTATTACCCAATTCAGTAATGTTTACGTGATCTCTTGTAACATAAGAAACTAGATGTGGACATTGTGGTATTGAAAGATCCAACAAGACATTTTACAGCTGGCTATTATATATAATTAATAGATTCACTGAAATAAGTGTCTGGACCAGAATAAGGCTATTCAGTTACAGCAGAAAAGCATACTTCTAGTAGCATGTCATGTTTCATGTAATCCCATTTAAGATAGAGTTTGTGACCTTTACACTATCAGGTTACACTTTATGCTATGGTGATAGTATCGCAAGCACACCTGTAAAAGACACATTCCTCCCCCTTTACCCTACATATGTAGTTATAGATAGATAAGTGTTATTAATTTGGTTACTATGTAAACAGATAAAACAAAGTTTACAACGTCAACTTTTCAAACTGCACGGTAATGCTGTGGAGGTTTAGCAATGTACCCTGATCTGCTGATTGTACTTCCATCTGGAGAGGTACACATTGGTCTCTGTTGATAGATATAACACAGTGTGGAGCTGGAGGAACACAGCAGGTCAGGCTGCATCAGAGGTGCAGGAAAGTTGACGTTTTGGGTTGGGAACCTTCTTCAGACCCCACCTCCAGCTCCACATTGTGTTATCTCTGACTCCAGAATCTCTCTTGGTCTCTGTTGAACTTGTTTGACAACTTGGTTGGCTTGCTGCTACTTCCTGTCACTCAGCATCACCATGTGATCAGCATCAGAGCAATGTTCCTCACTATCTTTGAGCATGATCAGTATTTCTTGCATTGGTTTGAGCAGGATTCTGTTCTTTTACAATATACTCTATGATCAGTAAAGAATCAAATTTACAACATTTTGCAGATATCCAAGTTTTTGTATTTCTATTCCAACTCACAGTCCCCGTCCAGTGAACAGTTTCGGTAGTTCTGTACCTGCTCACTCATTGTCTATCTCTTTCAATCTCCTTTGGTTTTGAAGAAGAATGTCCTGTGCCTTGGAATGTTTAGACAACTGGTTACAGAGCAACATCATTCTCACGTGCCTTCTGGGCATAACTTGCTTTCTACATACTCACCTGTTCGCCATTTGTACTGCACGAAAATGGAGCAATGCAATGAGAAAATCTTGTTCTGTTGCTTAACATTTAATTATTATTGACTTGATAGCATGTATAATATGTTTGGTTAAGAAAAGAAATTCATCACAAGGATGTAATCTTACCTGTGTACTGTAAATCGGTCTGTTACAATTTGTATCCAATTAGTGGGATGAGTGTTGTGTGGATGAACAAATTCCCTCCAGTGCTGGGGTTGATAGGTTTGACTGCCCCATATTCATTCACAAGTGATAAATATCCTGATTCATCCCTGGTCAGTTCACAGAATCACGTGGCAGTTGCTTTGTTTGTTCAATACACAAATCACCCTGGTGTAACATTGAAATTATATCTGAGCATAATGTGTGTTGTTATAACAAGTGTGGGGCTGGATGAACACAGCAGGTCAAGCAGCATCATAGGAGCAGGAAAACTTGACGTTT
>JAHRHZ010000268.1:33649744-33754712 GCA_024137785.1 Ginglymostoma cirratum | reverse complement strand
GTTTTGGGCCTAAACCCTTCATCAGAAAATTTTCTGATGAAGGGTTTAGGCCCGAAACGTCAAGTTTTCCTGCTCCTATGATGCTGCTTGACCTGCTGTGTTCATCCAGCCCCACGCTTGTTATCTCGGATTCTCCAGCATCTGCAGTACCTTTTATCTATGTGTGTTGTTATGGTTTGTTTACCCTTGAAATTGATTTGTTATAACATAACAAGTACATCTGTCTGTGGCCAAAATGAACAAATGTTTTTGGGTATTTCTTTAAAAGACACCACCTTTAGATAATCATAGAATCCCAAAAGTATGGAAACAGGTCGTTTGGCCCATTGAATTCAATATCAACTCTCCAAAGAGCTACCCTGTCCCTGTAATCCTAATTTACCTAGCCTGCACATCCGTGGACACTATGGGCAATTTAGCATGGCCAAACCAGCTAAACTGCATGTTTTTGACTGTGGGAGCAAACCTGAGCACCCGGAGGAAACACACGCAGAGAGAAACACACATGGAAAATGTGCAAACTCCACACAGACGGTCACCCAAGGTTTCCTGTGTGTCCCTAGTGCTGTGATGCAGTAGTGTTAACCACTGAGTCACTGTGCCACTCTAATCTCCTTCAGATCTTGTAATTCTTGCCGATTCACATGGCTTTTGGAACCTGGAACAGGAACCTGGCATGTATCTCACTTAAAGTCATATTTTCACACATTATTGACTGATTTGATTCACTGTCCATTCTGGCTCTGGCCAAAGTGTAATGTACAAACCTTGAGGACATTTTCAACTTTGTTATGCAGACCATCCACGGGAATGTTTTGGTTCCTGTGTGGATAGGGTAATCTGCACAGCAATGACATAATCATCTAGGACAAAACAGAAATTGTGGGAGAAACTCAACAGGTCTAGCAGAACTTGTGGAGAGAGGAGCAAAATTAGGCCATTTGGCCCATCCAATCTTCTCTGTCATTTGATCATGACTGATATGTTTCTCAACACCATTTTCCTGCTTTCTCCCCAAAACCTTTGATCCCCTTATCAAATCAAAACCTATCTCTGTCTTAAGTACACTCAGGGACTTGCCCTCCACAGCCTTCTGTGGCAATGAGTTCCACAGATTCACCACTGTCCGGCTGAAGAAATTCCTCCTTATCTCAGTTCTAAAGCGTTGTCCCTTCAATCTGAGGCTGTGCCCTCAAGTCCTAGTCTCTCTTACTAGTGGAAACATCTTCTCTACATCCACTCTATTCAAGCCTCTCAGTATTCTGTAAGTTTCAAGGCAATCTCCACTCATCTTTCCAAACACCATCAAGTACGGACTCAGAGTTCTCAACTGCTCCTCATATATAACCCCTTCATACCTGGGATCATTCTTGTAAACCTCCTCTGGACCTCTACCAAGGCCAGCACATCCTTCCTTAGATTCGGGGCCCAAAACTGCTCACAATGTTCCAAATGCAGCCTGATCAGAGCCTTGTACAACCTCAGCAGTACTTCTCTGCTCTTGTATTCTAGACGTCTTGAAATACATGCTAACATTACACTTGCCTTCCTAACTGCTAACTGAACCTGCGCATTAATCTTATGAAAATCCTGAACTAGGACTCTCAAGTCCCGTATGTTTCAGGTTTCCAAAGCTTTTCCCCATTTAGAAAACAGCCAATGGTTCTATTCTTCCTACCAAAATGCATAACCTCACACTTTGTCACATTGTATTTGAACTGCCACTTCTTTGCCACTTTCCTAGCCAGTTCAAAACCTGCTGCAGCCTCCTGTCCCTCCACCTACCTTTGTGTTAGCTACAAACGTAGCTTCAATGCCCCTGCCCCTTCAGCCATTATTGGATCCAGTGACCCTCCTTCAGAATGTTAACACTAATTTTTCTCCATAGATGCTGCCAGAACTGCTGAGTTACTCCAGCAAGTTGTGTTATTGTTTTGGACTTCCAGCATCTGCAATTCTTTGCTTTATTATGATCATCTAGGAACCTGGCTTGTATCTCACTTAAAATCATATTTTCACACGTTATTGACTGATTTGATTGCATCACATGTTGTCTGTTCTGTCACCGAGGAAGTGGTTTGATTTTCATGAATCATGATTATGACAGTACTGAGATCTGTGCATACTGCTAGTCTTATCACAGCTGGTCCGTTGGTATCTTCCAGGTAGGAGATTTCACAAAGCCAAGATGAGCTGGTATATTGGCACTGCAGTGTAAATGTAAGTTCAGAAAAGGAAGGGGTGACTTATTGAATCATATAAAAGGAGCCTGAGGAGTCTTGACAAGGTGCAGGTAGAGGGTATGTTTCCTCTGTGGGAGAATCTCAAAGAAGAAGGCACTGTTCCTAAATAATGTGATGATCATAATAGACAGAAATAAGGAATTTTTTTTATCTAATGAAGGATCATGAATCTTTGGAATGCTTTACCTCAAAAGGAAGCAGAGTCCTTGCATATTTTTAAGGCTGAGGTAGAGAGATTCTTGATAAGCAAAGGGGGTGAACAGTGATCAGGAGTAGGCAGCAATGTGGAGTAGCAAGAACAGCCATGATCTGATTGAACGATGGAGCCAGATCAAGGGGCTGAGTGGCCTACTCCTCCTCCTAATTCATGTGCTTATATGTATCAAAAAATCATGCACTCCAGTCCATAATGTTCCATCAATTAATTTTCGGGAATAGAAATATATGCATAGCTGCTTGAACCAAACAAACAAGAAAAAAGTGGAAAGTGGTGCAGCTTGATACCCGAGGATATAAAAGTCATTTGTTTGGTGACGAGTATAATGTGGTTAAAGGCAAGATGGTCAGCAAGGGGTCAAAGGTAGGTGCATCCCACATTCCTGGATTGTCCGAACCCAATGTCTTCTGACCTCAACTACTGTTGTACTGCAGCAGTTCCCAAAACTGCCAGACCCAATTCCCACCCACAAGAGACAGGAGTGAGAGTAGATGGCCCAACAGTGGAGCATTTAAGACCCTTTGAGATAGAGAATTCAAATAATCCACAACACTTTGAGGGAGAAATCGCTCATCCTCTCAGTCCTACATGATTGTCATTCTCTTGTTCTTAATTGCGGTGAATATAAGCTCAATTTATTTAGCCCCTGATCATTAGACAATCCTCCACACCCAGTAACTAACCCATTGAACATACAATATGGAGAACCTTTGTTCCTACAAAGGGAATTGGTGTCACATAATAAAGACGGTTTTCAACAAGCAATTTTCTAGAAAGAAATGGGAATTGAGGTAGAACATGACTACAAGGAACATGGGTCAGAATAAGGAATGTAACATTTGCAGCGAATGATAGGGTACAATAGGAACTGAACGAAATGGTTTGTCTGCTGCCTGCATGATGTTTTCCACATGACAGCATTTGTTTAGAATTTGGTCTCAAGGAGTCAATTAATAAATCTCCTATGGTGCAAAAGAGGAACTAATAAAGTTCTGTTTAAAGAAATTTGTATGACCTTTCACCTCTTAAAGAAGGCACTGGATGATGAAAAAGGCATTAAAAATTTAAACATGACCAACAATGGAACAAATTCAAATATCTTACAAATTGAAAGCTGTTAATGTTTAAGAGAACCATAAAATAATTTTAAAGATCCTGATTAAACACAATTTCTTTTTATTTGCGCAATAAAGCATTTTTGACAAAGCAGGATGATTTGTCTAGGATTAATAATTGTTTCTTTTTGGGAATGCACAAACTGAGTTGATTGTTATCAATGATTGTGCATTTGCTGGTGTTGTTTCAAATTTCACACTGTAATCTATGACATAATGAATGGAACATACTGAACCGAACTTGCTTATCTTTGTTCATCATGAACAATTCTTTCTTTGTTAATCCAATGAATTAAAATTGTCACATGTTTTAATCCATTCATAAAAATGTTGCGAGAGCATGAAACTGGGTAGGGCAATGGTTTGGAAACATTCATATTTATACCTGACGTTAGTTGGCAATGTCAGTCAAACAGGATGACTTGTATGGGAAAAATTATCTCCCAAGTACTTAAGTAAATGCTGCACCTGGCTGAACTGGGAGTATCACAGTCCAACAATGAAATGAGAGGTGCTCCCTTCTTCAGCACTAACACTCTTCATCTTAAAGAGCACAAAAGTGTTTTTCATAAGACTAATTCATTCATCGTGGTTGGCATTTAATGGAATTGACTGAAATTTGGCATGCTGGCTGGAAGGCCACTGAGACCCTAGTGTGCCTCTTTTCAGGCAGTCCTACCACAGTCAAGCACTTAACTTGGCAGCAGTGGGACTTCCAAGTGATCAAGAACACAGAGGGCAGAGGTCCTGCCCATTGGGAGCTGTTGGTCAACCAGAAGTCAACAGCTGTTCATTAGTCAGCAGAGTGACCACGCAAGCAGTGCTTACTGCTGGGACTGCACTCAGTCAAGGCTGAATTTCACTATAATCTCAGGCAGGGAAGAGCAGTGATGGGAGGAGCAATGTAATAAGGGTTGTGGAGAGTTGGGTCAGCATCAAGAGTAGGGAGGTGGATCTCAGAGGCGTCCTTCAGTGAGGTGCTGAGTGCTTTTGAAATAGAGTTCCCTATCCTGGGTGCCCAGAAGCAAAAATACCAGGGTTTGCTTTTCAGGCTTCCTGCATAGTGGCCGTAATGCTGCACTCTGTTCTGCTATCCTGATGCACTTTGTATGGTATGATTGGTCTGCATAACACACAAAACAACACTTTTCACTGTATCTCAGTACATATGACAACAATCAATGAATCAATCAATGACACTCTTTGCTCATTAAGGGCCTAAACTAGTACCAGGATGAGAATTCAGTCCAGACACTTGCCCACGATAGACTTAATCAGGCAGTGGTAAGAAGATGTTGGGATCCATCCCCTCCACCTTCTTGCCTGAATAGGTGTCACCTACCAAACATCCTATGGGAGAGGGTATTAAATTGTCCCATAGCATTAAATTAAACCTGTAGTAATAGCTCTATTCAAGCATTCAGCAAGTTTTATTATGGTCTTTTTAAACTCCAGTTAAAAACCACAAATATAATTCTAAATAATCTGTATAATACTGTCTTGACTGCATTATTTTATTTGTCTTGATTTTCACAATCTGTTGGCACTACATTTAGCTTTGAAAGCGAATTTTTCAAGCAATCAAAGTTGAAAATTAAAGAAAAAATATTACTGTCACTTTACACCTTGGATAATGTCCATCTTAAATGCTTAAAACACCACATACCAGAAGAAAACCTTGATAGGCCAATTCCACAAAATCAAGTTAATTAGTCTGTTGAACTATGAAGATTAAAAGTCCTTAAATGCCGAGGGAACTTCATTCTGACTGTGCTGTCAGTAACGTTACTGCTTTCAGTGTGGCAAGAAGCAAGCGTTGTGCAGCCCATTCACACTACTTTTAGGGATTATATATTTCAGGACCTTGTGAATGCTTTGCAGGTGTCATTCATATTCAAATAATACTATATTTGTGTTAAAGATGGTACTGTATATTTAAAGGTATATCTGCTTTGGCGGCACCTAACCCTGTTTATGCACTATAATTGTTAATCCACCTTGCACGACACAGTTCAAAGAGCTTATCCATGACAATTTTAAAGATAATCATGCCAAACAAAATTAAACTCTATCAATAAATGCTGATAGAACCATTCATTATTTCACTTCAGTTGAAAATGAAAAAAAAATCCAGCCTATATTTCTCTTTACCTTATTCAAGCCATTCGCAACTTTAAACTCCATCAAATTATCTCTTAATGTCTCATCTCATGAAAGTGAAACTTTTTTTGTATTTTGGCTTTAAGATTTAGGGAAACAGTTTAAACCTAGCTACTCATTCAGAAATTGATGGAATCTGCTGTAATATTTGTTTTATGCTCTGCTCCACTTTACTGTATTGATGACAAAGAACAGTAATATTTGACAAAGGTTCAACACAATGCCAAATGTTTCCTCTACACAGTGAGTTAACTTAAATTTATGCCAGAGGTGTTAACCTGTGGTAGGGTCCTTGTCTATAAATCTAGTAGGTCAAGTCAAGAGTTCAAGGCACCCCCTTCCTGATCCAGAGGATATAATCTTGGTTGACACATCAACACAGCACTGGGGGAGTGATGTACTCAGAGGTGTCTTTCAGTTGAAACATTAAACCATGATTCATCTTTCCAGGTGGATGTAAAATATCAAGTCATTCCTGACAAAGGCAAGACTGCTTTCCTGGTGCCCTGGCCAAATTATATCCCTCAGTCAATATCACTAAAAAAGTGTTTTTTTTGCACTGGGATACTGCATAAACTGGCTATCATTTATCCTTGAACTAGAATAGTGACTACACTACAGACTTACTTCAAATATACTCCTGGTCATTCCCTAAGATATATTTTTAGATTGCAAAAGGCACTATAAATGCATTTTTCTTATATAATACACACCAAACCATAGACATTCACATTTAACTCATCAATTTGATCTTTTTGTACTCCAAACTACATCTCTCACCTGGCAGATGGTCAGGTTTTAAAAAGGAAGCTATCATTTAGGAATTCCATTCCTTTTCTCAGTTTACTCATTTCCTGGCCAGCTCAATGACAGCCAAATTAAAAAGCTTCTAGCACAATAATTTGGTTGTCCCGACTAAAGTCCCCACTCAGCCTACAGACTTCCTTTTAAATTTTCTTTCTTACAATTAAGAATGTGAAGTATAATGGCACTAATGTAAGAAAATATTTTGCATGTCTAAGAATAATCTTTATTTTGTAATAGTGGGTTTAGTTTCTGATCCCTAAACTGGTTATTATAGCAGCATGACGTAAATAGATTTTTGCTCAATAAATCCCAGATAACAGTTAAAAATTCAATGATTTGCAATTATGTATTGACTTGCATCTAGATGCTCGTCTAACTGAACAGCTGCTAGCCTTAATTATTACAGTAGTGTGCACTGCAGAAGTGAACTGAGATAATTATAATGCCCTTTGGGAGCTGATTTGGTCATATTTAAAGCATTCTCAATCCACAGTAACTCACGTTTGACGTACAGTTGAAGCTGCCATTTTTAAAAAAAATTGGGTTCCTTTTTCAGAATGCTTAGAAGGAATTACTCATTCAATGTTCCAGTGAGAGCCTGGTATGTATGATGCTGTCAGTCACTCACACACTTTAATGCTTTACCTGGTGCATTTTCAGACCAGATCAGGGAGATTTCAGGTTTAATCCATCACCTTGAAGCTGAGGACTATCCAAAGGACGAGGAGTGGTAAATTGTGTTATATGTCTCACTAGAATTCAGTGTACCTGCACAATATATGCTCATCACCATATCATAGCTTGTGACCTAATGGTATAAAAGCTTGCAGTCTTTATGTTATTGGGGCCACTTGCAGCATGACACGCTGATGGAAGTGAGCTACTGTTTGTAACCAAATAATTTAGTATTAGCCCAACATTGCAGTGCCTGTGACTGTAGTTTAGATACATTCCAAGAGCTGTAACAAGTGTCTTTTGAATACTTCAGTACCATGTTACCCACATCTAGTTCCTAGATGACAGGAGCTAACACGAGGATTGTCCCATCACTTACAAATACCCTGGAGGTGATACTTCACTACAGAGGCAGATGTTCAAAAGTTTTAAACACTTGCTGAGGTTTAAAGCAAATATTCCAGTGGAAAATTTTCTGTCCTTGAGTGGCATGAGCAATGGCGAGAAACATTGAGAAGAAAAGGTCCAATTTCCCCCTTATAGTTTCAACAGCTGGATGAAGATCTTGCTAATAAGTAGCAACCCTATTTGCATGTATTAGCTTGTCATTATTCGCTGATTTTGCCTCTTTAATGTGCAGTTCACGATTGTCCCAGATACCGGGGTGAATGCCAAATCCCGACTTGAAATCCTGAACAGTTACCTGATGGTGCAACTCACTGATGTCTTTTCTGAGTCTCCATGTTGACTGCATTCCCTAACATTTTATAGCATACCCTGTGGGCAGAAACTGCTTCTGCCTTGCATTCACAGAAGTCAGCATCAGCAAAACACTGGACTCATCACATCATTAAGATCAATCTCAGAAAATATCAGGAGGGACTTCAGCACTTCACTACTATACTTTGAGGCTCACCAGAAACTTACATTGCAACGTTTCTGCCAGGGTGCTGCACAAACCCACCTCACATATCTGCACAGGCTGCGTCTAATACCACTTAGCTTGCTTTCTTAGTGCTCACAGCATCGCTGCCTTGCTTTGCTTCTTAAATCAGACAAAAAGCTGGTAGCTTCTTATAGCTGTCCACAGGAAAGAAAAAAACCTTTCCCTGTCATCATTCCATCCGCCTGGGCCTCCAGATCCATAGCCCTAAGCGGAGAACCAACATCTGTTTCATGGTCATCTCCTCCACAAGAACAGTCAAATCACACACTTTAAAATGAATGTTCCTCGTTTGCAATGTTTGAACTGGCAGGAAGCTGGGGTTTAAAAATGGTGCCTGTGGCATCAACGCCAGAACATCCTGGCAGCAGCAAGCAATTCCATTTCTGTGACCACACAGTTCAACAAGGGCACCATGAAGCCCAAGTGCATAATTAATGAGGGAGAGCAGCGGATGATCAGGAAAGAAAAGTCACCATGATACATACAGAGAAACCCACCATGAAACTCTCCAAATTTAACACTCAGCTAAAATATGGGAAGATTCAGTCCGTAATCTAACCTGTTCTTACAGCCAAAGCCTAATTTTTGAGGAAATGAGTTTTAAGTTTCTTGCACCTGATCTGTAAACATCTCTGGTTGAAAGGAGTCTGGAACATAAAATATACATGAAGTACACAAATGCACTTTTACCTAAGAAGAATACATCTGCTGGGGGAAGGTTAGACAAACAGAATAGTGATGAAGCATTGGTCTGCTGAATGTAAATGCTCATGTAGAAGTTAGGATAATAATGCAATTGCAAACTGTTCCAATGGATTCCTATGCATTCTCTAGTGATGGTTTGAATAGTTATTGTTGAAGAACTGTGAAATGTTTCTTCAAAAATATAACCCTTAAATGAATAGCTTCCTTGAATACTGTCTTAGCTTAACCAATATTTCCATAGAATCATCCTACATCTTTATATTCTGCAACAGTTGGAAAAGCATTTCATGACAAAGTGGATCTAAACAATTAAGAATTTACATTATGTCATTATTATGTAAAATACATACCAATTACTCTGTAAAAGTTATTTACAATCTCTCTGTACTATCTATCCAATGCTGCGGCTGGGAACTATTATAGACAGATGGGTTCATTTCTCTGTATGTTATGTTGTAATTTTGTCTCAGTTAATAAATAAACCCAGACATGTAAATGTCGTTTCTAAAAGCCAATATTGACAGAAACCCCCTTGTCTATATCCTGTAACTTGGGCCAGTCTGAGAAAAGGAAAGATATTATCTTTGAGCTGCAGGAGCCAACTCAGGGGGAGAAGGAACAATAGGAACCCGAGGTAGGTTATACTCCCACTGCTTACTGCAGACACAGCTCTGCCTTAATTCCCATCTCACAGAGTTAAACCAGCTTTGAAGTCATCAAGCTTTGGAATTTGACAACCAAATCACTTTAGCTCCACTAAATGATCACAACAGACTGCAGCCATCAGCACTTTGTTTGATGTTACGGTTTGTCCCAAATATCCAACAGCTTTAACCCCCATGGATTCAGAACCCTGAAGGTATGAAATTATTGAGAAATGTACAACGAAACCAAAGGTCCTGCTTTTATTAGCATGGCTTTTAAAATACCCAACTCTTCTATTTAAGCATCCCAAGCTGTGTTAAATGTAAATGTGATTATCTTATAGTGTCACGGTTGCATTATTGAAAACCAATGTGAGTTTAAAGGGACAGCCAGAGTTGTTGCCATTTTTGTTTGGCTAACTGCGGAACCGTTCAAAATGATTGATTAAATAACAAGTAAATCTGAATTTAGATTGATTTGACCCATTATAGAAAAAGGTTGATGCATTGCAACATACTTTACAACTTCTTTTCCTGCAAAAACATTTTGAAATGATACAAGGTTGAAAAAGGCACTATATAAAGGTCAATATTTTATCGCCAATTCTCTCAAAAAGGTAAACATTCATTTGTCAATCTTGTTACTAAACAGACTGAAAGTGAGATTTTCTGTTCTTAAAACTATCTTTAACTATTCTTATCTATGGCTATTCAAGGATGCAATTCATGTCATTAATTGGAAGCAACACTAACAGGGGAGAGGCCTGGTGTAAGAGCAGTTGGACTAGGAAAGGTCTGGAAAGAGATACAATAGTTATTGTTAAGTGTAATCTTGAGCAGTTCCATGATACAAGACTTTGTGCTTTTTGAGCTATTCCCAGGGATGCACAGAGCCAAATCAGATGTAGGACCATCAACTCAGAGATACTTTGGTCTGCCTGAAATTTGTTGGTATTCCAATGCAAAGAGATGTCTATGACTGAGGCTTAGAGACTGGCACCATTCCAAGTGAGCTGCTAAGGGACATCATAAACCTTAAAACTCAGTGGAGTAAAGCCTACACTTTAAGGCCGTCCCGCCCAAAGCTAGCTGGAACCTAAGGAAAACCCTTCAAGTTTTATGCACAGAGAGTGTTTGATATGAAACGTAAATTGTAAGTAAATTCTATAATTATAAATGTAGAAATTGAAGACACCGCGGAGTGCTATGTCATGTACCAAAAGCAACGGAACTGCATTATACTTTATGTAATATCAAATCTGAATTGCATTGCAAAGTTTAATGAAAGACTATATTTTGGGGGGAAAAAAATCACTCTCGTGTTGGCCCAGCACCTAAAGGATGCCAATGTAACACACTGATACCCCACAACAGCAAGATTTGGCCCTGATTTTTGAATTTACAAAAAAATTATCATAAGCCATCTTTTTAACCATGACTTTCTTTTCAATTATCTCTACTACGCAAAATATGATTTCTATTTAAGAAATACTTTGGTTAGTGCATAAATGCAAATTGATGTCCCTGTCTAGTTGCATGGTTTACTTCAATGGAAGGAAGAGGACAAACCAATTGTTGTGGTGAAATTAGTAAATGATCCATGCTCCAGAGCTTGCAGTCTCTGCATAGTTTCTCGAATGGTATGTTTCTATAAAGAACACATAGATATGTTTGACAATTCTCTGAAAGTGCTTTGAAGTGGTTCAGAACCATTTTATAAGTGTAATTTGTTGTTGCTTTCTATTTATCAAAAAATCATTTGCTGTAGGGTTTCACATTGTATTCTGATGCCAAATAAATACATTGTACCAATCAGATACCACACATCAGTCAGATATGAAATCAAGAAACATTTTTTTTGTAAAACACAAAGGGTAGTGGAAATGTAAAATTGTTTTCCTTACCCTCTCCATCACACTACCTGAAAAGGGTCTGGATGTTGGTGATTTGAAATTTTTTAAACTGAGATGGATAAATTTTGTTAGGTAGGGACATTGAAAATGAAGGCCATGACATTTAAGTTCCACAGTGATCTGTCTTCCAAAATTGTGATTGTTGTTTTCCTTCCACATTGGTGTGAATATTTGTGGTGCTAACCATACTGATCACTATTTTGGTGAGGATGTAAGTACACAGGAAAGAACCAGTGGAGCTATAGCATTATGAGATCAAAGTCAAGTCAATAATGAGGTGAAATCAATCAACATCTAAATATTGATTTGCTGTCAGTGCTGCCAACTTGGATCTCCACCAAATGTCCTCTCTTGACTCTGTACAACTGAGTGTGCATTGAACAACAGGAGGAAAACCACCAGCACTAATTAAAGGAATTGTCAACTACTTTTGCATAGTTGTAATTAATTCATTTGTGTTATTTTGCTATTGTAGAAATTTTGATGGTTTCCAGATTTGTTTAAAGTAGCTGAAGTTTACGAGTAACTGTGGAGGACGTCCTCCAGATCTTTGTCTTATTTCAAGTACACCTGTAAACTAGTTGCTCTCAGATGTGGTTTCATTAGTATTCATCCTGCTTGGGCCACAGTATGACTGACAGAGAATGAGCAGAGGCAGCACAACAACACAAGCTGCTAGAAAAGGGAGGAGGAGGAATGGTCTCAGCAGGTCGCTGTGTCAATCCAGATTGTACAGAGAGTAACTCCTTGTTCAAACCTGGTGAGGAACAGTATAGATGTTTTTGCTTTACCATGGAGTTTCTCACTAAAGTTTGTTACCTGTTTCAGCCATGATTGCAATCTCAGAGCAGGGTAAAGAATATCATGGCCATTGATCCTGAAGGTGACCTCAGCAATGAGCTCTTACATGTTTGTCTTCTTCTGGGTTGCGATAGGTGATACAGCGTTTATAAATTCTCCCAGTTTATGTGCACTGTTGTGTGAGACAGTTCACTCAGGCTCTGTATTTCAAGAGTTCTGAATATGTTTAATTCTTGTTTCCCAGACAGACAAAGGCAGGTGGAATGAGCATCTGGCTTTGCAAAGCTTGCAGGCTTCCCATGTTGCAGAGTGGCATTAATTGCACACATATTACTTTGAGGGTGCTGTGTGCCAATATGGACCACAATCAAATTCCAATCCCTCAAGATGCAGGGGCTGTTCAATTATACACTGTATATTGTGAACGTTAATCCCTGGTGTTTGGCAGCAGTGGTGATACCTTCATTCTGTCACAGGTTACTGCCCAATTAGGACCTGAAGCACTACAACAAATTAGACAACTGACCTTGACTACTCATGTAAGGTGATTACAGAGCAGGCTATATTGAATCTGGCAGTGGGTAATAAGGCAGGTTTAACCGAAAACCTCAGTGTGAAAGATGCCATAGGAAGTAGTGATCATAAGATGACAGAATTTAATGTACATCTTGGGTTGGAAACAATTGTGTTCAACTTAAATAGGGGAATTGCAATGAAAAGAAATTTGAGATAGCTGGTGGAAGATGGGCAGATATATTAGCAGAAATGACAGTAAGCAAACAGTGGCAGATGTTCAAGGAGGTAATTCATGACTGTCAGCAAAAATATGTCATAGTAAATAGGAAATATTTTAAGAGAGGGATAAACCAACTATGGCTAACCAAGGAAGATAAGGAGAGTATTAAGTTGAAAGTAAAAGCACATAAGGAGGCAAAAGTCAGTGATTGCCACAAAGACTGGGATGAATTCAGAATCTAGCATTTATATAAATGCTTTGGATATGAACATGGGAGGATGATTAGTAAGTTTGCAGATGGCACCAAAATTGGTTGTGCAATGGACTGCGAAGAAGGTTACCTCAGAGTACAACAGGACCCTGATCAGATGGGCCGAGAAGTGGCAGATGGAGTTTAGTTTAGATAAATGTGAGGTGCTGCATTTTGGAACGGTAAATCAGGGACGGACTTGTACACTTAACGGTAAGGTCCCGGGGACTGTGGCTGAACGAGGAGACGTTGGAGTGCAAGTGCATAATTCCTTGAAAGTGGAGTCGCAGGTACACAGGATAATGAAGAAGTCCTTTGGTACGCTTGCTTTTATTGGTCAGTGTATTGAGTATAGGAGTTGGGAGATCATGTTGCAGCTGTACAGGACATTGGTTAGGCCACCTTTTGCCTCCCTACTATAGGAAGAAAGTTGTGAAATTAGAAAGGGTTCAGAAAGGATTTGCAAGGCTGTTGCCAGGGTTGGAGGGTTTGAGCTATAGGGAAAGGCTGAATAGCCTTTTTCCCTGGATCATCAGAGGTTGAGGAGTGACCAATAGAGGTTTAAAAAATCATGGAGATGTACAGCATGGAAACAGATTCTTCGTCCAACTCATTCATGCTAACCAGATATCCTAAATTAATTTAGTCCTATTTACCAGCATTTGGCCCATATTTCTCTAAACCCTTCCTATTCATGTACCCATCTAGATGCCTTTTAAATGTTGTAATTGTACCAGCCTCCACCACGTCTTCTGGCAGCTCATTCCATACATGCACTACCGTCTATGTAAAAAAAGTTGCCCCTTAGGTCCCTTTTAAATCTTTCTCCTCTCACCTTAAACCTATGTCCTCACCTTAAACCTATGTCCTCTAGTTTTGGACTCCCCTACCCTGGGGAAAAGACCTTGGCTATTCATCCTATCCATGCCCCTCATGATTTTATAAACCTAACTCTTATACTCGATGCACTGACTAATAAAGGCAAGCATACCAAACACCTTCTTCATTACCCTGTCTACCTACAACTCTGCTTTCAAGAAAATATGAGTCTGCACCTCAAAATCTCTTTCTTCGGCAACACTCACCAGGACCTTACCATTAAGTGTACAAGTCCTGCCCTGATTTGCCTTACCAAAATGCAGCACCCCACACTTGTCTAAATTAAATTCCATCCGCCATTCCTCTGCTCATTTGCCCATCCAATCACGGTCCCATTGTATGCTGAGGTAACTTTCTTTGCTGTCCACTACACCACAAATTTTAGTGTCATCCGCAAACTTACTAATTATACCTCCAATGTTCACATCCAAATTGTTTATATAAATGACAAAAAGCAGTTGACCCAGAACTGATGTTGCAGCACACTGCTGGTCACAAGCCTCCAGTCCGAAAAGCAACCCTTCACCACTGCCTTCGGGTCAATTTTGTATCCAAATGGCTAGTTCTCCCTGGATCCTATGTGATCTAACCTTGCTAACCAATCTATCATGTGGAACCTTGGTAAATGCTTACTGAAGTCCATATAAACAACGTCCACTGCTCTGCCTTCATTATTCTCCTTTGTCACTTCTTCAAAAAAACTCAATCAAGTTACTGAGACACAATTTCCCAAGCACAAAGCCGTGTTGATTATCCCTAATCAGTCCTTGCCTTTCCAAATACATGTAAATCCTCCCCCTCAGAATCCCCTCCAACAACTTGCCCACCACTGACGTCAGGCTCACTGGTCTTTAGTTCCCAGGTATATCCTTTACTACGTTTCTTAAATAATGGTACCGCTTTAGCCAACCTCCAGTCTTCTGGCTCCTCTGTATTTACATACATTTGGAATTGTCTATGCCAAAGGGTTGTGGATGGTCAATCAATAACTGTGATTGATCTTTGACACAAATTACTTAAAGAGATATGAAGGTAGGGAGGGAAGGTAAACATCATGTAGAAGTTCAGCATTATCTTTATTAATAAATAGCACTGGGTCAACCTATCACAGTGATGTGGCTATATGTGAGCTCAGTGACTCTAGCTGAGAAGATAAGCCTTTACTTACAATTACAATCTATTGTTTCCAACTGAAACTTTCACAGTGGGAAAGATGGAAGGACATAGGAATGAGATGCAGGAATTGGCTTCACCATTCCCATAGTCTGCCCTGCCATTCAATAAGAACGTGCTGAACTTCTGGATGACCTTTACCTTCCCTCCTTACCCTCATATCCCTTTACATTTATGTCAAAGATCAATTACAGTTATTGATTAACCATCCACAACCCTTTTGCATAGACAATTCCAAATATACACAAATCCCTGAGTGAAGTAATTTCTCCTCATCTCAGTTTTAACTGTAGAACAAGACAGAATCAGGTTTGATTGTGACGTGCATTACTGTAAAATATTCAGCAGCCACGGCAAACAGATTTTAATTGTGATCTTGGAATTTGTATAAACCAGCTAGTTTATCCAGTAATCTCAGATAGAAAAGTGCATGTATTTTGACAGAATAGACTGAGCTTCAATGAACCTCAGCAGATCGCTGACAATGATCAAACAATCCAACTTTCTGAGCTTGTACCTTCAGCAGGAGTTACCACCATTCATTTTAATAGACAAAATAATCTTGAGAATGGCCCTGCATTTTCTCAATACATATAAGTATCAAGCCAGTTTTTTCAGGAGAGAAGAGGGATGGAGTAAGGCTGAGGGGCTGGGGTTGGTGGTGTGGATGTGGGGGAAGGAAGACGAAATGCATAAAATTAAAGTGAATACAAATGTCCGTAATGTGATTCTGTGAGCTGAAAGCCTGCATTCCACATGGCACTTAAACAGTTTAGTTGATAACTAATGAAAGCCTCAAAATCTGTCTTAAGATAGGACAATCCAAATAGGAGGTCTCAGAAACCAAACTCTGGAGTATGTCAAATATTGACAGATCCACTGCAATGTCCTGTTAACATAAAAAAATCAATTTTCATACAATAATGCCATATTTTCTACATCAGACAATTTCTCACCACTGCTTTGCCTTTAGAAATTCTGAGAAGCTCATTTTTCTTTTAGTACTAAAATGATATTCTGTGCACCATATGCAATGCAAATTGACATGCATTCCAACATCTGTTACTTCTAAATAGGAAACACTTTAGCTGTGAATTTCATGGTAAATTTCTTTCTATAATGTGGTGTGAATATATACTAGGAAGAAGATGAAAGCAATTTTATTTGATCTGAATTCTATTTACGTCCACCGAGGAAAATAGGATTTAACCAAAGAAGCAGAAGGAAGTCGGGAAGTGTTGAGTGGGGGAAGGTGAGATGGTTCAGACAGGAAGAAAGATGAAACGCTGAACTCAATTTATCAGTCAGAATCCTTCAAGCTAGGTTAATAGATGGACAGGTTAAACCAGAAGAAAAGTCTAATCGAGTCACAAATTCATCACAGCAATTGAAGCCAGCTCGAAAATGAGTGATAGAGAATCAAAAGCATTGTTGGTGGTAAGCTGTCATTGCTTTATTTTCAATTCACAGTTGAATCTCGAGAACTTTGATAAATGGTTAACTGATTATATATCTATGGGAAGAACTCTTGAGATTACCCTATCAATTTTCTGTAACCAATCTCATCATTGGAGCAGCATTGTTTGACAAGGTGGCCAAATATTTCCAAGATATCATTACATATCAGAATCGATGCTGACTTATTTAATCTCTGTATCTGTTCAAAAATTGTTTGTTCGGGACCTTCTCACCTTTATGTGAATGACCGGGCAAAGGAAATACTTAATTTGATGACTTCCTGTTAAATTTGCACGTTTGGATTTTTTTAGTCTTGCTGTACTTTCAATCTTCTATTTTCTACAGTTAAAAATGACCAACTGAGAAAGTTTAAGTTGCTACAGAAACTTTGGTGGTAATTTTAATTGCCAAAGGGAGGGTGGGGTCGGGTGGGAAGTAAAAATGCAGAAATATCAAATGCTGCACAATTGCCCGTAGCATGCACAATTCTTTACATATAAAGGACGTTTCGCATTCTACAGATAATTTGCTTGCTGGACATGGGTGGATTGCTAAGACTGAGGGGAATAAATGCAGCCATTTATATCATTAGCAGTAGGCCATGATGAGATTTTGAATTAATTCATATGGGTATTAGAATTTAATGTCTCAGGTGTGAGATTCCTTGGGATAGGGGATACGTGCCAGTGAAAAAAGAGAAGATTGAATGGTACTTAATGAATGGTTCAATGCTCAGGTTGTTCCTTATAAAAGCTTGTAGTTGCTTTGTCAATTCCCTGTAGCAAACCTTTTTGCAAAATCCTTAAGAGTGTAGAATTCTTTTTAAAGTATAGAGACATTTAAATATGAGAATGGGGGTACCATGGATGAGGAAGAAAACTATCCAGAGTAGCAATGTTGTGCTGTTCTGGGGTCAGTTGGTACACCAAAGAGAAGGTCACAAAAAATGATGTGAAGAACAGGTGAGAAGAAAACAATATGGTGGCTGAGGCCACAGGAGACACTATACCTGTAAATAGTCTACAGACAGATTGTTAAATACCACAACTCCTGTGAAGTTCTGTTTGTCTCCAGCATAGACCAGCATGACCTGTAGTTGCTAAAAGTTGCAACCATTTTTAAGGAGACATTTTCTGCTAAACTCGCTCTCTATGAATTGCCAGTCACTGTCAAAGACAGGGCTGCCCGCCTATAGCTTTGCCCTTGATTAATTTCAGAATGCCACCAGAGACATGTGGTGCTAGTCAAAACATGTGTGTATTGTTATTTTAAAAAGGAACTTAGTAACATCACATTTTGTCAAACATTCAGGATGAAAAATTTGGAATTTTCCAAGGCTATTATTCCTCCCACTTCTTTGTTGTGTGCCCTGTGTTGCTTCTGTAGGGGTAGACATGAGCTGCTCAGATCCCTGACCCTCTCACTTGCACTTAGTGTAATTTTGGAGACCCCAAAGGCCCCACTGAATACTGCTCCATCTATGCATGGATGGGCTCCAATTTTGGGAGACTTGGCAGCATCTTAGGTGAAGCCGAGGTAAATGGGTGAGTTGTGGCAATTCATTGAAATGAGTTTCCATTTTCACATCCCGTTTTGCCTTCGCTCATCTCCTGGGTATAAGCCACATCACATATCATTCCCCTGAAGAGGAGCTTGATGAACATCTGAAGTGACTTATTGTACTTAGTGTCGAGATAATGCTGCCATACAATATCAGGCACACCTAACCCTGCGTTTCTATCCTTATTTTGCCTCTAACACTTTAAGACAGTGATATAATTCTGCCAAACATGATGGTTCAGTTTTCAAGTATGGAATTTGCACCAACTCAAATCACTACTGTACACATAAAAAGGAAGTCTCCAATTTTTATAACTCTTTCCCTGACATTAGAAAATCACAAAGCTAATGAAATTTGAAGCAGAGAAATCTCTGCCATTTTTTAAAGGGTACAATAGGACTTTTAAAAAAAATTCATTTTTGTGGGAGGTGCGTGTTGCTGGCTGGCTAGTATTTACTGGCCATCCCTCATTGCCCTTGAGAAGGTGAAGCTGCCTTCTTGAACTATTGTAGTCCACCTGCTGTGGGTTGACTCACAATGCCATTATGGTGGGAATTCCAAGATTTTGACCCAGCAACAGTAAAGGAATGGTGATATATTTCCAAGTCAGGATGGGTGAGTGGCTTAGAGGAGAACTTGAAGGTGGTGATATTCATTTGTATCTGCTGTCCTTGTCTTTCCAGATGGAAGTGGTTGTGGGTTTGGAAGGTGCTGTCTGAGGATCTTTGATGAATTTCTGCAGAGCATCTTGTAGATAATACACACTGCTGCTACAGAGCTTTGGTTGAGGAGGGAGTGGATGCTTGTGGATGCAACGCCAATCAAGTCTCCTGCTTTGTCCTGGATAATGTCAAGTTTCTTGAGTGTTGTTGGAGCTGCACCCATCCAGGTAAGTGTGGAGTATTCCATCAATCTCCTGATTTGTGCCTTGTAGATGGTGAACAGGCTTTGGGGCTGTGGGTCAGGAGGTGAGTTACTTGCCGCGGTATTCCTAGCCTCTGACCTGGTTTTGTAGGCACTGTGTTTATGTGGTGAGTCCATTTGAGTATCTGATCAATGGTAACCCAGAGAATGTTGCTAGTGGGGGATTCAGTGATGATAACACCATTGAGCATCACGGGTCAGTAGTTAGATTGTCCCTTTTTGGGGATAGTTCTTGCCTGGCGTTTGTGTGTATGCAAATGTTGCTTGTCAGTTGTTAGCCAAGCCTGGATATTGTCCAGATCTTGTTGCATTCGAACCTGGACTGCTTCAGTCCACTTAGAAGAGCAGTTGAGGCCTCAGTTTAGAAACTCATGTGAAAGATATCACCTCTAACATGATAGCACTCCTTCAATGCTGCCACACTCTGTGGAGGCTCGAACCCACAGTCTTCTGATTCTAATGCTTGGCTCTCTCTGTGTGCAAAGATTTAGCTGTCAAAGAGTTGACCAGCAGTGGCTGTGTCGGGGGGGCGGGGTTCAATGCACAGAGAGGGTCAAAGCTGTAGAATGGCCAGGGAGGAGGCAGCCCGTGTGCTCTACCTTTTATGGATCTGTGACCAATGTGGTTGGCCTTTAAGACACCTCTGAATGGTGTGTGCTGCAGCCCGTTCCCTCACAGGTCACATCCAGTACCCCAGCCACTCGCAGTGTGGTAACAGCTATTTTTCTCCCCTTTGTGAATGTTCAATTTGCCTCATGATTGAACGTGACAGTGAGCACTCCTCTATCAGCCTCAGGCTGAAGGTGCCTGTGTTCCCACAAGTATCCACAACCCTAGCAGCCCATTCTGTTAACCACATAGGCTTCACAATTCCTCCCAATTCAACCCATCTACGTGTGATGACCCTGCCCTCCCAGACCCTGACAGACAAATGACCATACCAGATGTGTTCATGCTCTTATTCCCCCTTGAAATCAGTGTGCTCCTGCCTGTGGAAAACTCCACACCTGCTTTGCACCCCACTCAGCCAGGCTTCATTATATCCCTCTGACATAATCCTGCTGACAGCCACATCCCTAACCCACACCCCACTTGCTGAAAAACTTGAAACCTGGAGCAAGATGATCTTGCTCAGGCCTCGCCTGACTTCTCATCTGATTCAACCCCAAGTCTTGCCATAGCCCATGTCATTAAGGTTCCTATAAGATTCTTCCCATTGTAATTAACATGCATTGACAAGAAATAATTATATTATAGTTTGCCAACAAAGGGCATAGTAACATTCAGCAATTAAGTACCTAATGGCCTTGTGGTATTATTGTTATGTTTTAAAATTATAATATTATAATATATCATTATTATAAAACTAATAATCCAGAAACTCACCTAATGTTCTGGGGACCATATTCGAATCTCAGCACAGCAGATAGTGGAATTTGGATTTTAATAAAAGCTGGAATTAAGAGTCTGCTGAAAACTATGAACCCATTGATGACTGTCGGAAAAATCCATCTGTCTAATATCCTTCAGGGAAGGAAATCTGTCATCCTCATCTGATCTGGCCTAGATGTGACTCTAGACCCATCGAAATATGGTTGACTCACAACTGTCCTCTGAAATAGCCCATCAGGCTATTCAATTATAACAATCGCTACAAAGTTTCAACAAAAAAAATGAAACCAGACAGACCGCCTGGCATCGACCTCGGCACCAGAAAATATAGTAGCTAAAACAGCCCTGTCGACCCTACAAAGTCCCCCTTATTAAGATTTGGGGTTTAGTGCCAAAATTTGGAGAGCTGCCTTATGGTCAAGCAATAGCTTCATATAGTCATACTTACAGAAACACACCTTACAGACAATGTCCCAGACAACACCATCATCACCCCTGGATATGTACCAGGAGGTGGACCAATCCAGCACAGTGGTATACAGTCGAGAGGGAGTTGCCCTGGGAGTTGCCTGTATCAGTGATTAAAAAAGAGAAACATCTGTTTATACAACTTCACTGTCATTCTCGGCCTATAGTAAGATACAATACTTTGTCAGACATTGATAGTTAAGAGAATGCCTGTAACAGAGACAGCTGCTGAAGCCAGTTATTGACCCCAAATGTTTGTATTTCAACACTGCCAGTGGGTGTCTCTGAGAGGCGGTTTGCATGTCAACAGCAATTCCCACAGAAACAGGAAACGATACACATGCAGTCTCTCCATTTTTTTCCATATTTAGCTTGAGTAAGAATAGTGTTGAGAATAAAGGAAGTAAGGGGAATGAAGAAGGAAGGAAGTGAACGGCAATCAAAAGGTGAAATGAAGAAAGAATTGAAGGGAGAAAACAAATGTGTTGCTTTGGGAAGGAAACATGGAGGAAAGCTGGGAATGGAAGAAGGGGAGCACTTGAACTGAAGCTGGTAAGGAGTGACAATGTAAGTTGCAGGGAATAATGAGAGAAGGAAGCTTGAATGAAAGGGATGGGAAAGAAGTAAGAGTGATAATCTGAATTGGGAACAGGATAATCATAATAACAACAACCCTTTGAAAAGTGTTCTGAGGAAGGGTCACCAGACCTGAAATGTTAACTCTGTTTCTTCCTTTACAGATGCTGCCAGACCTGCTGAGCTTTTCCAGCAATTTTGTTTTTTGACACTTTGAAAAACATCCCTTCCTTCAATACCTTCTAACTCAACCTGAATTCAAATGAGGACTCACCACCTCTCCAATCTATTTCCCATAATGAATTGGGAAGAGGTGGGGTGGGTGTCATAGAAACATAGAAAATAAAAGCAGTTGTAGGCTACCTGGCCCTTCAAGTCTGTTCTGCAATTCAACATGGACATTGTTAATCATTCAACTCAGTGCCCTGTTCCCACTTTCTCCCTGTATCCTTTGATCCTTTTTGCCCTCAGGATGATATCTAACAGGTTGATATAAGAAAACTATCAACTTGAAACGGGTTAGTGAGAAAAAGCAACATCAAGTTGAATTGAGACTGCCAGTTTGAACTGAATTTGACAGAAGGGTTCTTTTTAGAAAGATGGTTGGAGGTGGAAAATTTACAATGGGCTAAAAAATTAATGGAAAGAAAGTCAGGTGGGTGGTCTATGTACAGCCAATTCACTTCATCACTTGATAAGCCAATCAATGTGGACTAAAATCTCCCTCAGTATCTCTGTGAAAGACAGAGTACCTTTACAAACACTGAGGCAGTGGCACTTGGATGTGGCAGATTGTTTGTTGAAGCATTTTCTAGGGCTATGATGTTTTAATTAATATGTTAGAGTCCAAATCTCTTGGATTTTTATTTTAAAAAAAGGAAGAACTGTGTAGTATAAACATAAATTCTTAGAGTCATACATGCAGAAACAGTCCCTTTAGTCCAACCAGTCCATGCCAACGAGAATCCCAAACTAAGCTCGTCCCACCTGCCTGCAGTTGACCCATACCTCTCCAAACTTGCTTAAAAATAAAAGGATGCACCATATTTAATAAACTGTGTCCTTGGGGATAATACCTCCAGATACTGTTTTGTGTGTTCAGCATTTGGATTTCCCCCTTTAGGCTTTTTTATTCCCTATTTTTTGATAGAAAGTAAAGTGCTATTGGGCATATCCACAAGCTATCTTACAAAGGCAATAACAAGTTCTTTTTGCATGCTATGTATAAGCATTACTATCTTAAGGTGTCAAGTTTTTTTGGGTTACTTCAGCTTTTAATGTTTTTCTAGTTTATCATGAATGTAAGCGAAATATCAATAGAGTACACTGACAGGAGTATTTCTCGCTTCTTTCAGCTTTGTATGGTTTATTAAGGATTTGTCTGCTCTGTCTAAGCCTTTGCTTTTCAATGCCCATTCCAGTAACAGCTCCAGTAGCATTCTAGTTTTGCATATCAATTCTGCCTTCTTTTAGATGACTTGGCCACTGTTACCAAAGGACCAGCATCATGAATCTTCATTTAGTAAAAGAGGATTAAAACATATAAATTAATAAGAGATAAATTAAAAATGAGATAGCAAGAACTGTAGATGCTGGAGTCAGAGATAACACAGTGTGGAGTTGGATGAACACAGCAGGCCAGGCAGCATCAGAGGAGCAGGAAAGTTGACGTTTTGGGTCAGGACTTTTCTTTAGAAATGGGGAGGGGGAAGGGAGCTCCAAAATGAATAGAGGGAGGAGGGGTGGGGCATTCCACTCCCACACATCCCAGATGTCCTCCTATTTCAAGGACCATTACTTCCTCCCTCCATTGTTGAAAATGCCCTCAACTGTGTCCGTTGCATTTCCTGCAGTTCGGAGACTGCATTGTAGAGCATCTGCGCTCTGTTCACATCAATGTCAATACCTTTCGGTCACGAACCATTTTAACACCCCCTTCCTCTCCCTGGGTGACATGTCCATTCTGGGCATCTTCTAGTGTCACAGTGACATCACCTGCAAACTGGAGGAGCAGCACCTCATATTCTGCCTCGGAAGCCTATAGCCCAATGAACTAAACATGGAATTCACCAGTTTAAAATCTCTGCACCCCAGCCTCAATCCACGTCCAACCCTCCCTCTCATCCCCACTTCCTTGACCTGACGCAACCTGTCCATCTTCTCTCCCACCCATCTGCCCTCCCCACCTCACTGACCAACCCCACCAATCCCTACCTGCACCCACCTATCACCATCCCACCTACCTTCCTCAGCCCTACCCCTCCTCTCTCTATTTATTTCAGAGCTCCCTTCCTCCTCCCCCATTTCTGAAGAAGAGCCCCGATCCGAAACGTCAACTTTCCTGCTCGTCTGATGCTGCCTGGCCTGCTGTGATCTTCCAGCTCCCCACTGTGTTATCTATAAATTAAAAATGAGTTCAGGCACTGTCCTTCCATTTCCAGTCTTTTTAGAAAAAGACTCTTTGGCAACTTTAGAAATTATTAGCTTGAACTATATACACATTGTTGCTAATCAAGCATGACCATTATGCGAAATATTGATTCTACTGGGTAGATACTAATTTAAAAAGACAGCCAAAGTTTAGAAAAAGCTTTACTAAAGAGCATAACTTTTCTGTAAAGTTCTGCTTTTCATTTAGAACAGTTAAAGACGTTTATAAGAATAATTCTCTAATATCTTTAGACTCAATTCTGCATTCTGGAATTGAAGCCTGGTGCAGATCAGCCCTAATAATTTGGAATGACATTTGGATGGAAATGTAGGTTATCTCATTAGTAAGTTTGCAGATGACATGAACATTTGTGAAGTTGTGGATATTGAGAAAGTTTATCAAAGGATACACCTGGATGTTGTCCACTTGGAAAGTTGGACAGAGAAATGGCAGATGGAGTTTAATCCAAACAAGTGTGAGGTTATGCATCTTGGGAGGTCAAATGCAAGAGGAAAATATATATTAAATGGCAGGACCCTTACGAGCATTGATATACGGATGTTATCCTCAGATCTATTATCGGGAAAATGTTAAACTGTGTTATATAAGGAAGAAATAGCAGGACATTTAGAAAGGTTTAACACAATCAAGCAGAGTTAACATGGCTTCACAAAAGGGAAACCATGTTGAAAGAGGTTGTACAAACTTGGACTGTTTCTGCTAGAGTTTCAAAGGCTGAGGGCGAACTGATAGACATATATAAAATTATGAGAGGCATGGATAGTCAGAGTATTCTTCCTAGGGTGGAAATGTTAAATTTAAGGGGCATAGGTTTAAGGTGAGAGGGGAAATGTTTAAAGGAGATGTGCGAGGAAATTCTTTTTACACAGAGGGTGGTAGGTGCCTGGAGTGCACTGCCAGGGCTGGTGGTAGAAGCAGAAACGACAGTAGTGTTTCAGAAGCAACTTAGACAGACACATGAACAGGCAGAGAATAGATGAATATGAATCACGTGCCAGCAGTTGGGATTAGATGAGAATGGTATCATGCACAGAAATGGTGGGCCTGTTCCTCAGCTGTACTGTTCTATGTGCTGTGACAGGGCACATTCAAGGGGCCTACTCCTCCTATTTCTTATATCCTTATGTTCTATTTAAAAACGCTTTTTGAGTTGAGTCACGTGTTTGTCTGTTGCCAGTTTGTACATCTGTTTATTTGACTTGTAGTCATTGCTGAACTGAAAAAGTCTGTTGAAGTATAATTTTCCTATTTTATTTAGTAAATTCTGGACCTACATAGGAAAGAAATCATGCAGAAAAAAAGTACAGGTCGTATGATAGTAACTGAAGTACATCACTGTGAAAATGCTTCAAACACATCTGTAACACTGAACCAACAACTGGCTGTTGTGTTAAAAAAAGCTCCTGCTGTTTATTGAAGCAGCAGGATTCTATTCCCATCATTTGACAACTCACAAGTTTCATTTCAATTTCCTAACTTGGATAATCAAAGAAAATGAAAAACTTCAAAGACCACTTGTTGCTCTGCAAGTTATGATTAACATTTAAATCAACAAAAGAAAGATTATTACAATTATTTAAACAACTTTCAAAAGGAATGTGATAAGAATAAAATAATCATACAAATTCTAACAGGGCACTGCATACTACTTAGCATTTGCATGACTCTTAAAGACAAGAAATTGCATGAGTACAATATTCTCATAGACCTTGTTCCACTCATAGGTTCCTGCCTACTTTGATTTACTTGTTCAAATTGTTTTATTGGAGGTATTTGCACTATAGAATAATTCCACCAGATTGTGAAATGTTGGTAGAAATGTTCTCATGTATCCCCAGAGCTCATCATTTTCCATTTATTATCTTTTAGATAAATTATAATGACCTGGATTTTCTGAACATGTTGTGTGCTATAATTGTTCCGATCCATATCCATTGCACATTTCTTCTGGAATCTTCCTGCCCTGCTGCGCAGCATCTCTTGTGGAACTCCATTGGTGTGGAGTTGGAGGACAAAAGGGCATAAAAGATTGTTTTACAGTGCTAGCTAACATTTCCGGTCTAGTAAATTTAAAGATCCAGTCTTTGAGTGTCAGCTTGTAAGTTGGTCAGAAGTCAGAAGGAGGGTGGCTGGGTGACTGGGCAGATGTGTGCGTAGCTAGATGCATGAGGTGGCTAGATAGGAGCTTGTGTAAGTTGGTTGGTTGAGAGATTGTCTGGGAGGTAGTCAGTTCCTTTTGAGGTTATAATCAGGAGAGTCATCAGATCATAGGATTATAGAATCCCTTGAGTGTGGAAACAGGCCATTCGGCCCAACAAGTCCACACCACCCCTCTGAAGAGCGTCCCACCCAGACCCATTCCCCTATCCCTGCATTTCCTATGTCTGACCTACCTAACCTAAGCATCCATGGACACTATTGGCAATTTAGCATGGCCAATCCACCTAACCTGCACATCTTTGGACTGACGGAGGAAACCGGAGCGCCCGGAGTAAACCCAGGCAGACACGGGGAGAATGTGCAAACCCCATACAGACAGTCACCCGAGGGTGCTTTGAGTGTAGTCAGGTTATGTGTAGTGGTAGCCAGAAGTAGTCAGTAGATGGTGGGTAATCAAGTCAGGGCAGGGGGTAGTCGCAGGTCAATGGGGTTCATTGGGTGGTCAGGAGCTAGAATAGGTTTTAATGTGTCTAGCACAAAATAGCCAAGTTTTAGAAAATGGAGTTTGTAGTTTACACAACATGGGAGAAAATTAAGAAAAAAAAAATCGGGAAGTTTTTTTCTGTGTAGTATTTGTGACAAAACGTTAGAGTACATGTATAACAATTATATTTATGTTTCTACTATAAATGGTACGTAGAAGAACTATCATCAGATTGTTATAGGCAGTGGGATTGAAGAAAATAGAATAACACACCATTTTATAATGTAAATTCTCATGGGAATGATAAAATGAATTTGGTGATGAAATAGATTATTTAATATAAATTAGTTCATTTTGCACTCCATATTTACCAAACACAGTATTTGACTCATATTCCAACAAAAAGACAACACTCTTTTACATCATTCACATCACAGTGGATCTTAAGAAACTAAGAAAGTCTTAATAGAGCCATTATATATTTTCTTTAACACATCTCTCCAGGTTTCCAGATGGAGCTGATTCTTTGCGAGATAATGATTTTACAGGGACTGGTTTTCTGCTCCACGGCCCAAATTATCCTTGTGTGAATAAGGACAAGTTACTCAACCATAGATCGTCAAGGTTTGAGCCTTACCCAGGGTCCACAGATATGGCTTTCTAACAGGCACTGTAACCCTTGCTGTTGAGCCCTTTTCATTGAGGCTAATTGTAGCATCTGGGCTAATTCTTCCAATTCAAATTGGATCAGTAATCAAACTCAGAGAGCAATATCTTACCAAGCTCTATGGCAAGATGAGCAGTAGAATAACTGAAATAGTCATTTTGATATTGAGATCATCTTACCACAACTCCCCCTATTTGCTCAAGCAGCACAATGAGATTCTCATTGGGGAACACTGAGTTCCCAATTGATGCTCATTATTGCCTGTTAAACAGCTTAGTAACTTACCACAGGTTATGATCTTACCAAACTCACCATACAAACTAGCTGTCGGGAAAATCAACATGGAAACCAGAGCTGGTTCTTTGCAGGTTCAATTCGTCACTTGCCCCATACAACCTCCATGTTGGACACCCAGCACCAATACTGCGAGCACAGTCAATGTGTACCAGCTATATCCATGTCATGGCCAGGCACATTGGCCAGTCTGTATGAAACCTCATGACTCACTGATCCAATTAAGGATGTCTCTGCATTTCAAAGCTGCACCAGCAGCTATCTTTGTCATGCTGCTGTGAAGACACTGTATGAGAGACCATCTTTTGACAGCGTTGGCTACTCCTCCAGATGGCTGAGACTATTCCAGCATGGGCAATAACCTCTGATTTTGCTGTCCACTGCTGGACCTGAGGATGTCCTGTCTGTGCATGCAGGGCTGTGCTCTCAAAGTGAGGCAGGGGTTTCCCCTTGTCTGCCAAGTCTCGAGTAAATGTTAGGAACTTTGCTGGACAGCTCCAGACTGGCAATGCTTGTCCAGGTGCTGAATGACATTATAAACATGGTGCTAACACCAGGGATACTAGTTAACGCTGGGATCTCCGCTGAGTGGTGAGTTGCCCTGGGAATGGCTTATAGTAAGTTGAGATGGAAATATGGCATGATTCTCACCGCACTGGCTCAAATGACAATTAAAGCAATGAGGTTGCTAAGATGCAGCGATAAAACCTGTTTGGCCTTGCGGTGAGAATCACTCCACCAAATTCAACCTAACTCTCAATTTGCCATAATGTTGGGAAGATTCTGCCCAGAGCCTTTTTTGTTAACCATGTCAGATGCTGACTGTGTAAACCTATCACAATTGTGGGGGAGTTTTCTCAGTTTAAAACGGAAGTCATAAATGGACTGATAGGAACACATATGTCGACATATGCCAATGGCTTCACCTTCTACATGAACTTCACTCCTTAGCTGTTCATTCTACCCTATGTTTTTGCAAACATCTGAGGCTAAACCAAACCAATCACAAACAAGGTATTATAGTTGATCCTGTGATTGACTTTGAACCAGAAATTGGGGCAGTCATAAAGACTGCCTTCATTTCTAACTTAATAACACCACTCAACTCCACTCTTGCCTCTGCTAATTTGCTGCTGCAAGATCCCCCTTAAAACCTACTTCTTTCATATCTTAGTTACCCCCGACCAGACTATTCCAATGCTGTCCTGGCTGGCTCCCATTGTCAATCCTCAATAAACATGAACTTATCCAAAACTCAGTTGCTCATATCTAACTTTCAACAGCGTCCCTATTTATTGTTTCACAGGATGTGAACATCATCAGCAAGACACGACAGTTGTTGCTCTTTCTATGCTGTTAACCAATTTTAACATTCTCATTCTTGTTTCATGGGCGGGGTGGAGGGAGGTGGGGGGCATCCCATAACCTCTCCCAACTCCACAACATCCTCCAGCCAAACAACCTTCTAATATCTCTGCACACTTCCAGTTTTGATCTTTTGCTCAGCACATTATTTATTAATTCAATTAATTGATGACTGTGCTTTCAGTTGTCTAGGCTGTAAACCCTGAAATACCCTGTCGAAGCCTCTTTAATTTCTTTCTCCTCTCTTAAGGCACCGCTTGAAATCTGTTTCATTAGTTTTTGATCATCTGTCTTAATATCTCCTTGGCCTCAAATTTTGTTTGATAAAGTTTCTGCGAAATGTTAAAGATTATATATAATTTTTTTTTGTTTTTCTTATATGCTACATTCTTGCCAATATTTGGTGGGTTTTGTGAAGCAGAGTAAAGAGGAGAGAACAAATGTTTTCATGCTCGTTCACTGCCATCCTTTGCAATATGACATGATATTTGCACCTTAACCTTACAAAACTGTATCCATTGTATTAAGTTGTTGTCACTTTAGCATAGTTCAGCATATTTTAAAAGGTTCAATTCTACAATGGCCTTTCATGCTGGCTCGTAAGAATGATCACTATAGTTTAAAAACTAACATGACCGTCCATCAGCATTATTTCTCAGAACTTCTCCCTTTTTTAAAAAAAATATAATTTGAACTGGGAAACCAAGCAGCAAAGTGTGAAGTAGACAAAGTAGTTTTGGAGCTCAATCTGCGGGTCACCCCTGCTGCATGAAAGATTGCCGCACTTCCCCCAAAGGTAATCAGTAAACACACCATTCCTGCGGCAGGCAGCAGCTGTTAGCAGTTCACACTGAGATCCATCAGTGGCACAGCTGGGCCGGAGGGAACTGGCTCCATGCCTGAGGGGGCTCAATTGGACCCCTGTCTACTTCAATCCTTTCCTGTAGGAATTGCAACTTTAAAGACTTCTGTCAGACATCCAGCGATGTCTCATTCACAGATACAGACCACTGCAATCACAGGTTACTTGGTGACTCAGACAATTCTTGCACCATGCCTACAGCTTTTGAGGTCAGTGCTGGCTTTCTTAATATGCCATCACTCGTGGGATACAGGACACAAACCTTTAAGGAATTTATACAACCACAAAGGCATGTTTAGAATGATGTTTATAATAAATATCTCTCAAACAGCTAGAATTCTTTGAATTTAACAATTACCAACAACATGTTCTCTGTGGCATCTCAATATGGCATTGTTGGAAACATACTATTTAATAATTTCATTTTAAAATGTCTCCGGCCTTCCAGTCTTTATGTTGTACTAATGCTTGTGAATTCATGCCATACACTCTTTATGCAAAATTCCAAATGCTTAGCAAGATGATAAATAATGTACAATTAGGGTGGATGCCTGTTGGGTACCTTGATTGAGTGGCTCCTGCTGTGTTTCCGTCTCAATTAACATACTGTAAAACAGACAGGAATCTGACTGGAAAATTGTTTAACAATTGACTGGGTGTAGATCATTTATGTTTTTCTGCAATCATTGCCTTGTTTGCTTTGATTATTTCGCCTTAATCAGGTAGAGTGTCCAATTTTTCTTTACTTCTTCCTGTTTTAATAAGCACTCATTTATAAATCACTCATCATTACTTTTTAATGAAACCTTGATAGCATTGATTCTCTGAACTCCAACTTAATTTGTCTGTGGAAGTTGGAGTGAGTGGCAAGTCCGGAGTTAATTAGAACTGGTTCATTAGCTGGAAAAAAACCAGGTCCATTGCAATTAGCAGATGGTCAAATTTTACTGAACAGGAAAATTTAACATTCCTATACAATCATATAGGAGTTGAATAACTGAATTTTCATTCCTTTTACTTTTTATTAGAAAGCTTCTTTTAAAATCAATGGGATTTATTAGTCTCTAGACAACTATAAGATGCTGAAACTGAAATATTACCCTAGGATGCATGAAGACAATATCGTTTCAGTGTCACATATTTATGCAATTTTTTTGGTGTACTTATGCCAATGTGGATATAAACTCAGTGCATAATTCGTAGTATAACACAAGTTTATGATGTTATAATAAAACAATTAAAACTTGCCTAAATTGATTTTGTGTCCGGTTTTAGGCTGAAAAATTTAGGTCTGTAACACTGCTGAAGTTGGAGCACCAGAACCTGGAGTGGCTGAAAATAGTCGACTTACTGCTTCTGAGGTAGAATGATGGCAAGGACCCTGGCATGGGCCTGCCATGCATGCATCGACATCTTCCACAATGAGCAGACTGTGATATCCAACAGTTTCTTAGGATTCAGAGTACACAGATCCCTTGATGTAAACATGCTTTCAGCTGCACAGCTCCTCTGCCCACTGCCCACTGCCCACTGGTTTCCAGCCATCCAAGTTTTATTTGAGATGCTGTTAACTTTTGAAGAAGTTTTCAGAAGTATTGTGGAATGTTCCTGAAGAATTTAGGTGAATTATTGGCTGTTGAAGGAAGCCATGCTGCAACCTGACAGGGAGATCAAAGAAGTTTTCTATCCAGAGGGCAGAAAATCTGTGAAAGATATGGGAGTTACAGGTTTAGTCTTTCTTGACTTGCAACATGAAAGGGACATGGAACACAAGTTGCTCTCAATATAATGCCCTACCTACCAACAACTCTCCTACCTCCATCTGAGCCAAGAGCAATGCATGAGGCACCTGATATTCACCAAGGACGTGGACACTGAACAGTGTCACCAGTCCAACAGGATCTAAAGCAGCTGAGTGGGTAACGATGGTACTGTTAGCAACCATCAAGAACACTATTAAATTCAAATTCTATACAATTAGATACTTTCAGGTCAGATTAGGCAATATAGTCCTTGTTTCCTCGATTAATATGCACCATCGTAACAGAGAGATGATTGAGGCCCTAAAGGAGAGGAAACTTTAGTGTGTTCTTTCTTCCCAGAGAGAGAGGCACATTGAGTGACACTTAACGTTGTCAGGGTAACAGCAGCTACAATGATGTAGAATGCCCTCAACATCACATTGTGCCTCTGTTGGTCTACTTATAAACAGGGAGATATATAGGAACTACAAGGACTTGTACTCAATGTGTGAAACTTGTGTATAATACAGGATGGAGGAATACATGCTATCATGGCAGCAAACACAATGCGTTCAATCTGACACTGTCAGCTATTCATTCTAATTTTAGGGCCAGAATGACTTAACCACAAACTGACTGCTTGGAGACAGAGGGTAAGCTGGCTACAGATACTGATGATTTTTCTCCATCATCTCACCATGCAAGGACAAAGTACTGAAAACAGGAATCATGGAATCAACAGAATTAGAATTGAGCAGACACTAGCATCCTCAAGCAATAATGTTGTTTTGTGGACCATTCAGTCAGGGTGGATTTGGGAGAAACGGGATGTCTTCCAGTACCCACCAGTGAGGGTGTCAAAATTTGTGGTGGTCTTCTGTGTTTTCCATACCCTTGTCGTTACGAGGTTCATTTCTTTCACTAGGAATCTAGGGGTACATCAAGATGATTTGGAGGAAAAAGGTCAATAGCCAGTGGTAGAGGCAGGGAAGGAACATTGACAATCTTTCATTCCAAATTGGTCTCTTTAAACAGCTACTGAGATTCTGTTTCCTGAAACACCTCATTCTTTCATCACTACAGCTCCCCAGTTTCTCACCTTTTGGGCTATCTGTGAAGACCCAGTGCAACATCATGTTATCCTTAACTTGTACTACAAGCTATCAATGGAAAAAAAGTCCTATAGCAGAGTTGTCCAGCAAGGTGGATTGGACATGCCAAATTGCCCATAACATCCAGAGATATGTATGTTACATGCATCAGCCATGAGAAATGCAGGGTTACTGGGATAGGTCTGGGTGGAATGCTCTTCGGACCATTGGTGTGGACTTGTTGGGATGAATGGCTTGTTTCCACACTATGAGAATTCTATTCTATGGATTGTAAAATATCCAATAATACACACAAAACTAAATGACTTAAACTTGCATGTCTCCTTATAATAGTTTCTGCATCAAAAACAAAGTTGCTAGAAAAGCTCAGCAGGTCTGGCAGCATCTGTGGAGGAGAAAACAGAGTTAACGTTTCAGGTCTGGTGACCCTTCCTCAGAACTTTAGTTTTTGCTTGTTCCTTTGCCTGTCCACCTACTCAATACCACTCCAGGGACTCCAGCATGATTGGTGGAATACTGTTGACTCTTACTTGGAGACACGGCAGAAGGCTTTGCAGATGACTTGAGTAGTTCAGGGCCTTGTGGGCACTGTTTGAACTGTGTCACCTTAGCATGGGCATCAACAGTATAGGTGTGTGGCAGACAGGCATGAGCAAGGGTATTGTCAGGGTGATAGTAGTGTGGAAGATAACCTTGAGAAAGAACAGAAAGTTCATGCAGTATGGAGTTACTGCCACTCTCTAGAGCTGGTAATCCTCAGTAATCCTAGTAATCTGTAGGAGGACAAATTCCTGGGCCACTATGAGAACCTGCTAGATATTTGAGCACTGATATCTGCAACCATGATGGCAGCACCTGAGCCTTCAGAGCAGCAAGAGATCATCTTATGATGCAGCTTTCATTGAGATCAGTAAGATTTGCATAGTCAGGAAGGAGAGATCCAGAGTGAGACACAACTTGAGTGAATGTATAGTTCAGGGAATTTTTAAGCAGCGTTGAACTTGGGACACAGGGAAGGGGTGCTTTATGAGTGTTTTTTTAGGCTCTTTGTTTGTAAGGTTCTTTTTTAAACAGGATAAATTGAAGCCCAGGATCAGGGTTTAACGTAACAGAGTGAGTGACATCACAGGTAAACCATTACTTCCTAGGTTAGTGATATCTACTAATTTGACTATTTATTATGGGTTACTTTCAGATTAGAGGTAAGTAGGGGAATATTTACAGGCTACAAACTAAAAGAAGAGTACGATTCATTTAAAAATCAAACTAAGAACTAATTAAATAAAATAGAGATGCTGGACTAAGTGATATGTTGTACTTGCATGATATGATAGCTGGTGGACCCCATTATGGTTCATAGTGACCACATATGCAGCAAGTGTTGGTGGCTTGAAGAACCCCAGATTAGAATTGATGAGCTGGAGTTTGAGCTTTGACCACTGCAACACAGCAGGGACGGGGAGAGTTATCTGGATGCTGTGTTTCAGGATGCAGTCACACTCCTTAGATTAACCACCACAAATTCAGTCAGTGAGCAGGGACACAAGGGGGTGACTACAAATGAGGCAGGTTAGGGTACCAGGACATAATGCTGAAGCAGCCTCAGTCCTTGAGCTTGTCAAATAGGTTTGAGATATTTGTTCCCTATGCGGATGAGAGTGGGAGCTGTAGGGAGGATGAGCAGACTGACCATAGCACCGTGGTACAAGGAACCATTTAAAGATGGGGAGAAAAGAGAAATGTAATTGTAACTGGGGATAGTGTAGTCAGGGGAATGGACACAGTTCTCTTTGGCCAGGGCTGAGAGTCCCAAAAGCTGTTGCCTGTCTGGTGCCCGGGTTCAGGATATCTCACTGCACTGCAGATGAACTTAGAGTGGGAGGAGAAAGCTCCAGTTGTTGGCGTCCACATAGGTATCAATGATATAGGGAGAAAGGGGAAATAGCTTCTCTTGAGGGAATATGAGCAGCTCAGGGCTAAGTTGAAAAGCAGAAACAGCCATGAATGGACTGGCACGTGGTAAACAAATTTAAAGAGGTGAACTGGCTCAAAGATTGGTGTGGGAAAAACGGGCTTAAATTCGTGGGAAACTGGCACCAGAACGGTGGGGAAGGAGGGAGCTGTTCCAATGGGATAGGTTCACCTGAATCATGCTGGGACCAGAGTCCTGGGGAATTCATAACTTGGACTGTGGATGGGGCTTTAAACTAAATAGTGGGAGGTGTAGGTTCAGTTGCATGGAGAATTATCAGAAAGGTTAAAGAGGAGGAGAACTCAGCAGAGGTTATTAAAGTTTCCAGAACAAGTAATAGGACAGAGATTATGGACAGGATCAGGAATCAAACTTCAGGCAGAGCGGACAACGGGACAATTATGAGAAGGGGGTAGTCAATGTAGGACTAAGAGTGCTGTATTTTAGTGCATGCTGTAAGTGAAACAAGGTACATGAGCTTGTAGTGCAGATTGAAATTGGCAGGTATGATGTTGTGGGTATCACAGAGAGATGGCTGCAAAGATTCAGGGCTGGGAACTAAATATCCAACGATACATCTGCTATCGGAAAGATGGGCAGGTGGGTAGAGGGGGCGTGTTGTTTTGTCATAAGAAATGAAATTAAATCAGTAACAAGAAGGGATATAGAGTCTCAAGGTGTAGAATCTGCATGGGTAGAGTTGAGGAAAAACAAAAGGAAAAAAGACCCTGATGAGAGTTGTGTATAGGCCTTCTAGCAGTAGTTAGGATGTGGGGAAGGAAGTAAATCAGGAGTTAGAAAGGGCAAGTAGGAAAGGGACAATTAAAATATTCATGGGGGAGCTTCAAAGCAGGTAGACTTCGAAAATCAGGTTCATAGCAGATCTCGAGAGAAGGAATTCATGGAATGTCTATGAGATGGTATTTTTGGAGCAGCTTTTGGTAAAATCTATTAGCGAACAAGCAGTTCTAGATTTGGTGATGTGTAATGAGGCTGACTTAGGGGGCAGTGACTATAATATGATAGAATTCACCCTGCATTTCAGAGGGAGAATCTGCATTCAGATGTAACAGTATTACAATTGAGTAAAGGAAACTCAAAGATGTGGGAGAGGAGCTAGCTAGAGTTTACTTGAAGGGGAGCCAAGCAAGAATGGCAGGAGTTTCTGGGGGTAATTCAGGAGGCACAGCAGAAATTCATCCTAACGAAGTAGAAACATACTAAGGGGAGGATGAGGCAACCATGGCTTACTAGGGAAGTCAGTGACAGCATGAAAGTGAAAGAAAAAACATACAATGTGTTGAAGATTAATGGGAAACTAGAGGTTTGGGAATTCTTTAAAAATGATCAAAGAATAACTGAAAAAAGCAATAAGCATGGCCAATTTAAAAAAAAAAAGTAAGTTAGCTAGTAATATAAAAGAAGGTTGAAAGAGTGTTTGTTGATATTGAAAAGGTAAGAGAAAGGTAAGAGTGGACATTGGACCGCTCAAAAATGAAGCTGGACATGGTGTAATAGGGAACAAAGAAATAACTGAGGAACTGAGCAGGTACTTTGCAACAAACTTCACAGTGGAAGTCATCAGCAGCCAGAACTTCAAGACAAGGAGAAGGTGCTGGGAAACTGAAAGGTCCAAAGGTGGATAAACCACCTGGCCCAGATGGAGTACACCCCAGAGTTCTGAAGTAAATAGCTGAGGAGATTGCGGCGGCATTGGTGGTGATCTTTCAGCAAAAAATGGAGTTAGAGAAGGTGCCGGAGGACTGGAAAATGGAAAATGTAACACCCCTGTTTAAGAAGGAAGGAAGGCAGAAGACAGGAAACTATAGATTGGTTAGCCTGACCTCGATTGTTGGTAAGATTTTAGAGTCCATTATTTAGGATGAGATTGCGGAGTATTTGGAAGTGCATGGGAATATTGGGCTGAGTCAGCATGGTTTTGTCAAGTGCAGGTCATGCCTGCCAAATTTATTAAAATTCTTTAAGGATATAATTAGAATGTTAGACAAAGCAGAGCCAGTGGACGTGATCTATTTGATTTCCAGAAGGCCTTTGACAAGATTCTGCACAGGAGATTACAAAATAAGAGCCCATGGTGTTAGGGCCAAGGGACTGACATGAATAGAGGATTGGTTGACTGATAGAAAGCAGAGAGTAGGGATAAAGTGGTCTTTTTCAGGATGGCAGCCAATGACTAGTGGAGTTCCGCAGGGGTCCATGTTGAGAACACAACTATTCACATGATACATTAGTGATCTGGATGAAGGAATTGAGGGTATTGTTGCTAATTTTACAGATGACAAAAAAAAAGTGGAGGGGCAGGTAGTATTGAGGAAGCTAGGAGACTGCGGAAGGACTTGGACTCACTAGGAGAGTGGGTAAGAAAGTGGCAGATAGAATACAGCGTTGGAAAGCATGAGGTTATGCATTTTGTTATCAAGAGGAGAGACTTAGACAATTTTCTAAATGGGGAAAGGCTTCAGAAATCTGAACCACAAAGAGACTTGGGAGTCCTCGTTCAGGATTGCCTTAAAATTAACATGCAGGTTCAGTTGGTAGTGAGAAAGGCAAATGCAATGTTAGCATTCATTTCAAGAGGGCCAGAATACAAGAGCAGAAATGTATTGCTGAGGCTGTCTAAGGCTCTGGTCACAGTGCATTTGGAATATTGTGAGCAGTTTTGGGCCCTGTATCTAGGGAAGGATGTACTGGTGTTGGAGGGAGTCCAGAGGGGATTTACAAGAATGATTCCAGGGATGAAAGCCCTTTCATATGAGGAGCGATTTTTGTTAGTATTCACACATGAAAAAGACAATGTCGTCGAGGAGAATGCTGAGATACAAGCTATTAGACTTGACAGGATTGAGGTTCATAAGGAGGAGGTGTTAACAATTTTGGAAAGTGTGAAAATAGATAAGTCCCCTGGGCTGGATGGGATTTATCCAAGGATTCTCTGGGAAACTAGGGAGGAAATTGCAGAGCCTTTGGCTTTGATCTTTATGTTGTCATTGTCTACAGGAATAGTGCCAGAAGACTGGAGGATAGCAAATGTTGTCCCCTTGTTCAAGAAGGGGAGTAGAGACAACCCTGGTAAGTATAGACCAGTGAGCCTTATTCGGTTGTGGGTAAAGTGTTGGAAAGGATTATAAGAGATAGAATTTATAATCATCTAGAAAGGAATAGTTTGATTAGGGATAGTCAACACGGTTTTGTGACGGGTAGGTCGTGCCTCACAAACCTTATTGAATTCTTTGAGAAGGTGACAAAACAGGTGGATGAGGGTAAAGCGGTTGATGTGGTGTATATGGATTTCAGTAAAGCATTTGATAATGTTCCCCACGGTAGGCTATAGCAGAAAATACGGAGGCATGGGATTGAGGGTGATTTAGCGGTTTGGATCAGAAATTGGCTAGCTGTAAGAAGACAGAGGGTGGTGGTTGATGGGAAATGTTCATCCTGGAGTTCAGTTACTATTGGTGTATCGCAAGGATCTGTTTTGGGGCCACGGCTGTTTGTCATTTTTATAAATGACCTGGATGAGGGCGTAGAAGTCGGTGGAGTTGTGGATAGTGCAGAAGGATGTTGCAGGTTACAGAGGGACATAGATAAGCTGCAGAGCTGGGCTGAGAGGTGGCAAATGGAGTTTAATGCGGAAAAGTGTGAGGTGATTCACTTTGGAAGGAGTAACAGGAATACAGAGTACAGGGCTAATGGTAAGATTCTTGGTAGTGTGGATGAGCAGAGAGATCTCGGTGTCCACGTGCATAGATCCCTGAAAGTTGCCACCCAGGTTTATAGGGTTGTTAGGAAGGTGTACGGTGTGTTAGGTTTTATTGGTAGAGGGATTGAGTTTCAGAGCCATGAGGTCATGTTGCAGCTGTACAAAACTCTGGTGTGGCCGCACTTGGAGTATTGCGTACAGTTCTGGTCGCCGCATTACTGGAAGGATATGGAAGCATTGGAAAGGGTGCAGAGGAGATTTACCAGGATGTTGCCTGGTATGGAGGGAAGTTCTCATGAGGAAAGGCTGATGGACTTGAGGCTGTTTTCGTTAGAGAGAAGAAAGTTAAGAGGTGACTTAATAGAGACATACAAGATGATCAGAGATTTAGATAGGGTGAACAGTGAGAGCCTTTTTCCTCGGATGGTGATGGCTAGCACAGGGGCACATAGCTTTAAATTGAGGGGTGATAGATATAGGACAGATATCAGAGGTATGTTCTTTATTCAGAGAGTAGTAAAGGCATGGAATGCCCTGCCTGCAACAGTAGTAGACTCGCCAACTTTAAGGACATTTAAATGGTCATTGGATAAACATATGGATGTTAAGGGAATAGTGTGGGTTAGATGGGCTTCAGATTGGTTTCACAGGCCGGCGCAACATCGAGGGCCAAAGGGCCTGTAAGGCGCTGTAATGTTCTATGTTCTAATTGAAAACTCTGGATCTGTACATGGAGTTTCGAAAGATGAGAAGGATCTGATTGAAATTTGCAGAATACTGAGCAGCCCAAATGGAGTGGACATGGAGAATATGTTTCCATAGTGGGAGAGACAAGGACCTAAGGGCACAGCTTCAGACTGGAGGAACAACACTTTAGACCTGAAATGAGGAGGAACTTCTTCAGCCTGAAGCTGGTTACTCTGTGGAAGTCTTAGCCACAGAAGGCTGTGGAGGCAAAGTCATTGAATGTACTTAAGGCAGAGATACATAAGTTCTTAATTGGGAAGGGGAGCAAGGGTTACAGGAAGAAGGTTGAGACACATATCAGCCATGATTGAATTGCAAAGCAGACTCCTTGGGCTGAATGGCCTAATTCTGCTCCTGTGTCTTATGGTCTTATGGAGATGTTCAGTGGCTTCTGCCCTTGCTGCAGTTGAAGTGAGATCATGGCCATGATTGTTGCATTGTAGCAGGGACATGGAACTGGCCATTGCTTTTATGCTGGAAAGGCTGGGCTGTACGCTCTGATGAATGTCTTGTGCAAAGTTGGATTAAGAATCCTCCATTTTCATTGACAGTGACAGAAGGTTCTCTGCAGCCTGTCAATGTAACAAGCATCTTGATGTACATGTTTACCAGGCTTTTGCTGCTGGCTGCCCAATGAAACACTTTACCTAAAGTATCCTGACACAGAACATATTTGTACCACTGCTTTGTTGGAGTTGGAACACATGCTGCCCTTTCTTTCTAAATGGCTGTAGTTCTCCTGCACCATGCCATATCTGTACAGATAGCTACAATAGGCAAGTCATGCTGCTTCTTCCCCAGAGATGTGTGGCAGCTTTTGCAATGCCTCATGGCTGTCCTGGTGGCCATTCTTCTGTATAAAGGGAACATTAGAGTGAAGGAAGTAGAAAGAATGTTAAGCAACAGATCACACCATCTGCGGGTTTCACTTCATACCAGTGATAATGTTGGGAATTTGAGAAGGTGCAAAAGACAGGAACTGAATCCATGATGTAGATCCATGTCATTTGCAGATTCCTTAAGTGCTGCAGATGTGCTGTCCCCCTCCACTTGTGGTCTGCGTTCACCATTATAGATCTCTTTGTCCTGCAAGAGATGTGTAAAATATCAGTGAAGGTGTTTGGCTGATTTACTTGTTATGGAAGAATAGTTGGAAGTATATTATTGAGCAGCTTGAGGCTGGCAATGAAGTAAGACATTTAAGGGCCAGGTGGAGCATCTGAAATGCCAGGCTGAGTCCTGATTGCTCAATGCAACTCTCTCCTATCATTGTACATCAATCCCTAGCATGTGAGAGTTTGACGGTGTGGTGGGTAGAAGATGATGGAATTTGTGAATGAATTCACTGTCTTCACTTTGTCTGCCTGCATTTTGCTTATTGATTTTGTTTTTGTGGCATAGCTGCTAGGTCCTTGGAGCTGCACTTTGGGAACAGACTTCTCTGGCCAGCCTCTTCCATTTTCTTTCCAAGTTTTATGTTCAGGCTCACCTATTGCTCATTTTATCCTTTGCATCTCATGCATCAATGCTTCCAACACAATAAGAGAAAGTCAGGGAGCTCTCTGTCTTGTTGTTACTCCATTAGGAATGCTTCTCATTGCAACCCATTCCTACTTAGACAATAATAGGCAGATTCCTTATATGACTGCAGTCATCTTTTAAGAAGACCAGACTACCTTTACAAGGTTGAAATAACTGCACAGAGGCTGGGTCCTGTCACCTAGACCCCTTTATTTACCTATGCACAGTACACTAGCTGTGGTCAGCCAGCTCGGAGATTGTCCTCAACTGAGGACATTCTAATTTTCTTGTTATATTGGTCAGCCAAGACTTTCCTGTTCAGCCCTAGTTAGCAATGCCAATCAAGAACCTCATAGTTAACAAAATCCACCTGGACGCAATCACTACAGAAATGCAACATGATCATTTTTCCAGTCCCCTTCTATCCTGATGAAGAATTTTACTTGACTTGAAGGGTTAATTATGTTTCTCTTTCCACAGATGCTATCAGAACTGCAGAGTTGCTCTGGAAGTTTCTGTTTTTTTTTCAGATCTCCAGCATCTGCAGCACATTGCTCTTATCAGGTTGAAGCATATGTTGGCCACATACACACACACACACACGCACACGCACACACACACACAACTTTGCCCTGTTAATTGTTCTGCCAACCAAAAACACAGTCGCACACGGCTGAATGTTAGAATGAAGGGACAGCATGACGTTCACTTGTTGTCTGCCTGAATTAGATCATATTGGACCCCTTCACCGGAAAATGGGAGCAATTGAACATTCTAGAAGAATTTAGCATTCTAGAAGAAGATAAAAGTCGTAAGTATTACAGTAGGGCCACAATTCTGCATAATTTTTCGTTGGAGCTAGTTTCCAGACAAAACAGGGCAGATTCAGAAAGTAGGCAAATGCAGCTCAAAAGGGGTAAAGACAGGAGAATCCATGTTGCCTCATGCTAAAGGGATTGTTTATCCATCATAGCAGTTCTAGATGTTCAATATGTATTAGGCTGTCCAATGTGTGCCTAATAAAGAATGCACATAGTGGATCAAGAGTATTGACAATGTACTGAGGTATCTGAAAACGGAAGTTTGTTTAGAGAGAAAATTTCTATCTCTTGTACTTTCAGCAATATCCATCTTACTTTCAGTAATTTCCAATTTGAAATGTTTTGTCGCATGACTATGTAACTGACATGAATATATTTTGTAAATGTTAAGATTATTACAATCTTATTGAGTGGGACATAACATATAGGGTCAAATTGAATTTTATAATGCATTCTGTAATTTTTAAGTTGGATTATGTCTCAAAGTTAACGTTAATATTTTTTTAAGAGACATGCTCATGTTATTGCCACTATTTCATCACATGTGACCTCAGGGCAAAAAGGTCACACTATAAATCTTAACAGGATCTGATTGAAGCATGACACACTGATGGAAGTTTCATTTCATAGAATCTCTACAGTGAGTTGAAACAGGGCCTTTGGCCCAACAAGTCCACATCGATCCTCAGAGCATCCCACCCAGACCCATCCCCCTATAACCCACCTAAACTACACATCCCTGTACTCTACCGGCAATTTAGCATGGCCAATCTTTGGCCTGTGGGAGGAAACCCATGTGGACACAGGGAGAACATGCAAACTCCACACAGACAGTCGCCCAAGGGTGGAATTGAATCCAGGTCCCTGGCGCTGTGAGGCAGCAGTGCTAACCACTGAGCCATTGTGCCGCCCCATATGTGACTATTTGTACCTGAACAGCTTACCATGAGCTCAGACTACTGAAGTACTTGTGACTGTAATATATGTGTATACTAGAAGCTGTAACAAACGTCAATGGAATCTTTCAGTACTGTGTTACCCACAAGCCATTCTTATACAATAGGACCTGACAGGTAGCTAGGTTTGCTCCAATTCCTTAATATGTTTAAAAATCAAAAGAACTGCGGATGCTGTAAATCAGGAACAAAAACAAAGTTGCTGGGAAAGCTCAGCATGTCTGGCAGCATCTGTGAAGGTAAAAACAGAATAAATGTTTCGGGTCCAGTGACCCTTCCTCAGAACTGGGTCACCGGACCTGAAACATTAACTCTGCTTTTGGCCCTTAACATGTTTCGCTGACAAGTATCAACCACAGTCAGTTTTAGGATTAACAACTGATCCAGCAACAAATGCTGTTTTTGGAAGAGAATTTCAAACATCGACAAGCCCTGTGTGTGTGGACATGTTTCCTAATTTCACACCTAAGTAGACCATATACGGATTGAAATTGCTCCCGTAGACTTGGGACGTTTACTGGATGTAGCCACTATCCCCAGCCTCTCAGTGTGCATTCCCAATGATTCCTCTAGAATGCTCATACCTTTTCTGGGTGCTCTGCAGCAGTACCACACATCCTTCAGCAAACTGAAAAATTAACCGTCCTTTCACATTGCAGCCCGCTCCGGCCCAGATGATTCACCACATGCTGATCCAAACTCTCTGCCTGCATCCATGATCAGTTCCCTGATCAGAGCTGAGCCAACAATTATCAGTTTCTGATCCTTCATTCATGCTGATACTCTGTCTGTCTCTCTCCTTTTCCTGGTTTTGCTGTTCCTGGGAAGCTGGCAATTCCTGTCCGTCTGAAGCAGGGAATAAGCTGTTGTGACTTAATGTGAGCAAGTGGTAGTGGAGTTGTGGGGGCGATGCATAAGACGCAAACGGTTCCCTAACTGTTTATCTGCAGCTTGATGATCATTTCTGTTAGTACTGTAGTATGAAAGTGAGCTGGGACCTGCATTAGGGCTCAAAACAGAAGCATGTAGCCATCCTTATTGTTCTCAGCAGTGTCAGATGCATTAGGTTCATCAAAGCCATACCTATATTGTGGACAACTCTACTCCATTGAGTTCAGGAGATGTAGGCGCCTTTGTTCCTGGTCAATTTACTTTGCTCTCTTCAATTGTGTGTTTCCTTCTCTTGCAAGAGAGATGGTAGAATGTGTTTGGCTGATGAGGCTGCCTTAGCCGAATAGCTGATGGTATGTGAAGGAAGTGAGAGGTGGTGTGAGGCTGGCACTGTTGCTGCGCATGAAAAAGTGAGGTGAAATATTTGGAAATTAGTGTCAGCCTCAGTGATTCTGAGTCAGTAATGGAGGAGTTGATCAGTGAACAATTATCGTTGGTCTGATAATCCTCAATTTCACTTCACTGCCTTATCCTTTTAACCCTCAATTCCCATGCTGATTGAAAATCTGTCCACCTCAGCCTTGAATAGACTTAATGGCATAGCCTCAAAAGTTTCCTGTGGTAAAGAATTCTACTACCCTTTCAGGGAAGAAATTTGTCCCCATTTCTGTCTAAATGGTCAGGCTCTACTTAGTTATCCTGGAAGGCTGAGATATTTCAAAAATATGGGTAACAGTTAGAGCTAGCTGTTTCATACCATGACTGTGCAGCAGCAATATGAGTGCTGTTCATCACTAACAGGATACTCCCAGCAAGTCAAAAATATAGTCTGCATGTCACACAAATGAGTAATGCAGTTTATGAATTTTGATGCTGGTGTGATACTAGGTCTCTGAGCCATATGTTTTAAAGACTGCAGGTCATATCAAACAGTATGTTTCTTGCTATTTCTGCATGCTTCTTCAGCTGTTCATTGCAGGCAGCTTACTGGGCCATGCCAAACCAGCCCATCGAACAGTGTCGAAATTTATGGTCACATGATTAATCAACATTTACTAAATAATCCTGAATGTGCTTAAAATTGCTTTTGCAATTGACTCAAGATTGGCAGGTAGTCCGTTGTGTTGTGCATTTGCATATTGAGTATATATTAATACACAGGACACTTTTTTTTTGCAGACAGAAGATACACATACATTATGCCTGTGTTAACTGAATAAAATTAGTGACAGACATTTTCTGCTTCATTCCACAGAGAAGTGCCTTGACAAATCAGAGTCAACCAGCCTGGTTTATATTTAAGAAAAATTAGGCAGTTAACTGTCAGTCATCATCTAATTGCTTCATTCTCCATGACAATACCTCTGTTAATCAGATACCACTTGCTAGCCAATCAACACCCTTTTCTTACACATTATAGAATGCTGTCTCCATTTACATCTACATTTTTGCAAATTGTTCTGATGAATGCAAGATGAAAGGTTTTGGCGAAGCCCATCTTGTTTCAGCAATACTTTGTCCAATGTTAAATGGCTAGACTTTTGTTCAAGAGTGACATTGCTCATAGGCCTGAGGCACACTAACTACCACACGGAGAATGTGACATCAAGAATGCAAAACAGATACTGACAATCTGATCAGACAAATAATATGCAAACTATACTTTACATTTGCAGTAGTTCGAACAAATGACTATTTCCAGTTTTGGAAGATCTTTTGATATAGGGCTTATGGTGTTGCTGTCAAACCTTCAATAATAGGAATGTAAATTGGCTCCAACTGATATTCAATTGTTTATATTTACTGTGTTCCTGATTGATTAGATGGTCTGGAATTCTGAAGGTTACTTGTATCAATTAAAAGAAAGGTATAAGTTATTAAACTACAATAGTTTTATCCAGATTGTGGAACAATTTATTTCATTCACAAACAGAGAATTTTGGAGGCACTCAGTAGGTCTGGCATCATTTGTGGAGAGAGAAGAACAGAGTTAACATTTGAAATTGGCATTTCAAATATTATCTTTCAAACTTGTACAACATCTTAACTGGACACTCTTGCAGTGCTACAATCTATTAATTCAACTTTTGAGAGCAATATTGCTTTGTTCTTATCAATTTGGTCACCAACACTACCTTATCCTGCCAATTTACAAGCCAGTAAGAGAGACTTCGATTTACGTAATGCCTTTATGCCCTTAGAACATCCCGTAGCACATTATAGCCTGCAGGACAATCACAGCTGTGTTGCAGGAAATGTGGCAGCCTCTTTGTGTACAGCAAACCTCCCCCAATAGCAATGGTGAAAGCAGCTTTTGTGATGTTGATTGAGAAATATATACTGGCCAGGATAGCAGGATAACTCCCCAATGTTTCTTCGAAACGATGCCTTGGGAAATTTTACATCTACCATTGAGACTAGCTGTGGTCTCTGTTTAATGTCTCATCTGAAATACAGCACCTCCAAACTTTCTGAAATCCCTTAATGCTGCACTGGAGAGTCAGCCTGGCCTTTTGAGCTCAAATTTGAAATGAGATTTGAACCCATGATCTCCTGAAGCAGAGGGGAATGTGCTTCTAACTGAACTCTACCTATGAGGGAGAGGTCTGATTTCACAAAATGACTTAATAAAGTTCTGACAATTGCCTCTGTTCTGAAATATTGGAGTGAATTTTAACTTGCAGGAAATTGTTGGTTTGGGAGGATGTGGAGGGTGAAAACTGTGGAATTTGACAGTATATTGGGAAGCCATCTGCAACCTGCCAATGTCCAGCTGTTAGGCTGCATATGATCAAACCCTTTAAGAGAGGTGCACTGTTAGTCACCAAACTACGATGTTATCATCATGGCTTTTGAAATTCCTGTGGATACTTGGGTTTCCCAGGCTACCTGGTTATCACCAATAAAAACAAGATGAGAACCCACTGGCCATTAAAGGAGCTGAGGACAAGAGAAGGAAAGATGAAATAAATGCTATAAACGCAAACTATTTTCCTGCCTGATCTTGAAAAATGCCTTTGTTCACAGTATTGTTTGAGCAGTGACTTTCACAATTTTAGAGGTTACTTTCACTATTTCGAAAATACGTCCATCTGATCGCAACTTTGGAGCTCTGATCTATCAGATCAGCATGGGTGTTACCAACGTTCCCTCATGGGTAGCTGCTCTAACAATCTATGCATGGTCATCCATGTGCTGTCACTAGTTACAGCAATCATTGCAGTTCACCTCCTCGGATGGACCTCAGAGGCCTCTCATCAGAAAAAAAAATTAGGGGGAAGCATTGCTTGTATGTTATGTTGTTTTACTTTTGGACTAAGGTAGGACCAAGATGGCCAGTAGTGTTAACAGTAGCAGGAAAATCACGACCAGGGGCATCAACAGCAGGACAGGCTATGCTCCTCATCAATGAGAGAGGTAAACAGAGAGGTTAAAATCACAGGAGACCATATTATGGCTCACAGCTCCAACAACACTCAGGAAGCTTGACAACATCCAGAACACTGCTGGATCACTCAGGAGTGCTTGTTAACCACAACTTCCACTCCATCCTTGTACAGCTGGCGTGTAACCACAAAACAGATCTTATTGCAGGTATACGAAACGTTCCTGTGCAGCTGCCACGATACTTTTGTCCTGCAGCTGTCCACCCTTCATAATCTCCTCACACTTCAAAATAAACCCTCTAACTGGTTGCTTGGAGACCGGGATGCCTACTTAAAATGAAGCTGTTGATGTTTGTGTGAAACTCAAACTATAAGGCCCAAAGGCAACACAATGAAAACCATAAGACCACTAGATATCTTTGGATAAGTCATCAACATGCTGATGATGTACTGCACGTACTTGGATATACATTGATGCACCCTCCATTGTGCACCAGTTAGCATCTCAAGAATGAAATTGTGGTATTTAACAGCACTGGTAACAGCCGGCACTGCCAACCATGATTGGAAGCTGTTGCCTTATGCACTTTCTCCACTAACACCTCATCCTCATCTTGAGTGGTGCCATTAGTTGGACAATGCTGATGAAGTGACAAGTGACCAATCCAACCCTATTTTCACAGACCCCTACTTTTATGCTTTTGTGCTGTCTGATAGCCAAGAACCAATGACTGCTCAACCCCTACAGTTTCATGTCAAAGAGTGAGAGCGGGAGAGGAACTCAGATGTTAACAGACCATTTATCAGCCTAACACAGGCAGACACCAGCATAGATATTGGCACTGCATGCACCTTAGAGGCTAGTATTGAGTTAGGTTATACACAAGGTGAATCACCAGGCAATAATTAATGGTTGCTAGAACAGGAAGATGACGGCTATGTGCAAGCTTCCTAGAGAGGACAATTACATCCTAGTTTAGCTGCAGGGTACCACAACAAAAGTCATCACAGTGGTAGACTCTTGGAGAACATTGATGTACAAGTAAACTGAGATGTTTCTGTGCCTTGGCTGGCCTGTCAGGTAGCTTCCTACCACAGTCAAAGGGCATGGAGGGTCCTGGCTCCAATATGGCATAGGAGCCTCGCACTAAATTTGAAGCCCATCTTTTCCATGATGGAAGTTGTAGACACCACCATGACAGCATTGCAACACTGGCTCATGATGGAGTGTGCACTGACCACTGTCTCAGTCTCGATTGCAGAAGAAGACCACCTAATTTTTCATACTGCTGCAGGGAGGTTCAAACAGAGATCTTGAGATCTCTGCTTCCATCTCGGTGCAGAAATCTCTCACCATGGAAGTGGATTTTGGTGCTTGATAGACCATCCAGATTCTCAAAGCAAGCCAGTAACCTGTGCTCCAGCAGATTGTAAAGTGTGCTGGGACACCAATCTGGTTGGAATGCTAGTGGCTCCATGGTGCACAAAGATGCTGTTATTCTAATGATGACAACTTTCACGCTCTTACCACAATCATTGCCTTATGTCCTTGCTTTGCCTTTATCCAGCCAACCTGCTTAATTGGTACAATCAGCAATCGGGCTGTCAAAGCCCAGACCTAAGTGTGTTCATCTGCAAAAACCTTCTACACAGTCTCCACTTCTACAATGAGCTGCTTTCCACCAGATATGTTGTTGCCACTGAGGTAGTGTGATATCGGAAGACTGGAACAGTTAAAAGCACCTGCAAGCATACTGTAAGGGCAATTGCTTTTGTTGTGTTTTATCATATTATTAAGGTATTGGAGAATTAATTTCTAGGTGAAGATTTGTATTGAGTGAACTAGGCCAAGATGAATTTGTAATGGGTAAGTCTGTTTGGGTGCACTTTGATGGACTGGCATAAAAGCAGACTCTCCCTTCAGCTGAAGTGAACCCTCAATATGCAATCCCTCTTACTCCAGCCAGTTGCAGGTGCTACATGTGGTCTCCGCACTTCCTCCTCCTTGAATTCTCTCAGTCAGATGAATAATCAGTCAATCAGTTTTTGTTACTGTTGGTTTGAAGGAAAGAGTTTTGATAAGGCCACCAAAAGAATCCCTCTCTTCAAATAAAGCCAAGGAATATTTATTATCCATCCAAACAGGCACATGTGGCCTCAACTTAACATTGTATTGAAAAGAAAGTGAGGTTGAAACTGTTCTTGCTGGGAAAGAATCAGCAGCTCCCTTGCCATCCCTACCAAATTTCTTTTCCATTGGCTTCAAGCGTGTGGCCTGTAATATGAACTACAAATTCACCATGACCTGTTTTATACAAATGCTAAAACAGAATTCACCCTCAACACTCCCCCCCACATTGCTGGGAATTATTTTAGATTAAAGGGGAGATTTCCCTAGGTCTGGGCTCAGCCTGTTAGATTACCTGAATGTCACAGCTATATCAAGCAGATCCTATTGCTTGCACAGATAATGATCTGTACACTGCCTGCCCTGAGGAAGGCTGTTTACCTAAGCAAATAGGTTTATTCCCTATAATTGTCTGATTTAAAAGCAGGAATGCTGTTCACTGGACCCAAGTGACCAAAATACATGCAACATATTCAAGTATCCTCCATACTCATAACAGTGCAGCTACAGGTTAAATGGAACATCCTAGTCTTTTAATTCAATTGTGTTTAATGCACGACATTGAACAGCCTCAATAATTACATAGTACATCAAAATGAATAAAAATAAATATATTAATTGGAAATAACCCCAAGTTTATTGCACACTATTGAGCAGCTATTTGTAAGCTGCAAAGATGTAGGTGTAATTTTGGTTACATATCCCATGGGATTTTTATAAAGCAACCTGTTCAGAGAGGTTAACACACACCTCTGGAGGAGGTGGGACTTGAACCCAGGTCTACTTCTAGACTTAGAGGTAGCATTACTACCACTGTACCACAAGAACTCTATTGCAAAAGAATTTTACTTTTTCCTAGTCAGCCTGTTCAGAGATTTTATTACACATCTCTGGAGCAAGTGGAATTGAACCCGGCCTCTTAATCTAGAATTGCAAACGTTACCACTGACTTAGAAACCAGTAGGTCATTTTCTAAAATGTTTTAAATAGTTTACAAATGTTTAATATAAAAACTACATTCCAAGGCCTGTTTTCATAGAAAAGTAGCTGATTTCTGGTGCAATAGTTGTTTTAATCGCTAGCTGGAGGACTAGTGTTGTCAGGTCACATGGAACTGGGAACTGAGGGAACTGCTAAGGTCTGTCTCTGCAGATTGTGTAAGTCATTAATAAATGTTCAGTAGTTTTCACGAGCAAGGTGCTCGTGAGCATTTATAGCTCTTCGAACAAAGATACCAGAGCCTGATCTGATATTAATACAATTTCCTTTGGTTATAAATTTTCAAGGAACTGTTAATACCATTATCACAGGACTGCAGTATTCTCACATTCACCTTCTGGAGGTGTTGTTGCAAGTCAGAGGGAAATCAAAGGTGATTTCTTAATGCTTTATTTCAACTTCCCCTCCATTCCTCTCTGTGATAATGTTTGAATGGATTATATATCTAGATCTTTATACCAAACAGGTGGCCATTCTTCAAAGGTAAACCTAGATAATGAGAAACAACAAATGGACAGATCAGTTAAGCCAAAGCCTTTCCTTTATCAATGTTCACACAACCATGCAGAATAATATGATAACAATTTCAGGGAGGCAACCAGTTCTCCCAAATACAACATTCCTGTGGCCCTCTAATAGTGCAACTGATGTCTTGCTTTTTTTTTAACCTGAGCACTACTTCACGAAATAACATGAGACATTGATTTAGTATTTGTATTCATTGAATGGATTGATTAGAGGTAGAAAATAAACTAGTGCTACATAGTATATGTAACATAATTATTGACTCTATGTGGTAACACATCCATGGGGATTCCCCCGTTTCCCACCATAACCTCATTGAAGAAATGGAAGAAGTTTGGAGAAGTAGTGTAAGTGGCTGTTTGCTCCATTACTCTGGGGTTTTCAGAAATCATCCTTTGAAAGTTACTGTACCTGCAGGATTTGCAATAAAGCATTAGTGGCAACTGAAAATGAAATGTCTTTGTCAGACACTTATTACTCTCAATTCCAATCAAGACAAGGGGTTTTTCAAATAAGACCTTATTGTCAAATTAAAAAAAGAGGCCTATTAATGTACCTTACAAAATAAGGAGACAGGGAAGCTGGATGTTACCAGGGGTGTACTTTTTGCTGCTGTCCGCACGTCCCAACCCAAAGATCTTGAATAGATTGAATTTTAAAAGCACTACTCTGCTACATTGCTGCACTGGCAGCAGGTAAACAGGCTGAGCATTGGACTTTCTGCCCTGTAGAGCTGGCACACACTCCTGACATGTTTCACATTCCCTCCCACTTGCGCTCCCATGTCAACTGAAAACGCATGTTGTAACTTGGCCATTAAAGCCAGCGTAAGAGTTATATTAAGCTCTCAATTAGTTCAGTAACTTCATATCAAACCTTAGTGAAACTAAAAACATTAACAGAGTAACTCCTGCAGCAATGATTACATGTTTGTGAATAGAGACATTAAATGTTTTGTATCAGATTAGACCAAAGATCAGTAATAAACATCAATTTTGAGCAGTAGCCCAGTAGAAATGATGAGCAAGATCCTACAAACACTAATCAACAGAAAGCTAGAAGCAAAGGTTACTCTTAATTAATTCTAACAAAATAACTACCAGTTAACTAAATGACTGACCCACCAATCATTGACACTGACCTTCCACCCATTCATACTGACTACCTCCCCAACTCTCACAAACTTCTCACCCAGTGCCCACCAGACACCTAACCACCACCCACCCTCATTGACACCCAAACCCCCAAGGGGCATCGTGACACCCTCAACACCACAATTGACATCCAATACCCCTACAACATTCTCCCATTTTCTCCTTGTTAAAAAATCTTTGGACATTTAGAAGCTGGAATACACTAGTTACTGCTGTAAAACAAAAGGCCACAAGTTGTCTGAGATAACAAGGTGTAGAACTGGATGAACACAGCAGGCCAAGCAGCATCAGAGGAGCAGGAAAGCTGACATTTCGGGTCTAGACCCTTCTTCAGAAAAAATTGTATCTCCTGATGAGTGACTGAACACCAGTGAGTCTGCCACAAGTTGTCTCCTGTGCCAAATCTGCACTATATTGGAAGGTTTCCTGAGCAGATATGGCCACGTTTCTGAAGAGGACCAAAAATGTGGATCTCTGAGTATGCAAAAAGGCATGAGTAGCAATCTGGCTATGACTAACATTTCTCCGAGGATTCAGCCCATGGTTTCCAATTTCTGAAATATGTAATATAACACGTTGTTGTGACTTTAGAACAGCAACCTGTACAAATATTTAAGGTGGTTTGTTGACCGCAGAAGAGAACTTAGGCCAATTTTAACCCACAACAAGCATTATGTGGGCAGCTTGCAAAATTTTGCTTAAGAGAAAGTCACTCAGACTGAATTACAGTTCTATGCAACTGTAACTAACCTGCATGGCCATTCTTTTTGTATGAGTTTCTAATTCAAATCTGATGGTTTTGCAATCATATGCACAAAGCTTTATCTTTTGTTCTCAGGAGTAGTTACTCAATGTCTTTATAGTGTGTCTTTTTCTTCACTTAGTCACATTACATGTGCAATGATTTCTGAATTTTCAGCAACCCACCTTTATCTTCTTCATTTGCAAAATCATATTCCTATTCTTCACTTCCGACTGGAAAGAAAAATCAGATTTAGGTATGTGAGTATCAGCAGCCCTTAACAACCTCACAGCCATGCATAAACTCAACACAGCTCAGTAATGACAACTCAGACAGGGATACCTGTCTAGTTTACTCCCTCCTATGAAGAACCACAATCCTCACTTTATAAGAGATCAACTAAACTGTACAGAAGAAGATTGAAACTGGAAGCATCACAGGGCTGATAAAATTCTTCCTGATGATTCTGATAGGGAACATAGGAGCAAATGAAATATGAGCAAGACAATCAGCACCTCCAGCTGATGCAATGGTAAGAAGACCATATAGTACTGAATTATAAAAAGGAAGGGCCTACTTACAATTTACTGATTCTGATTGATTGAGCTACAATACTCGGAAAATGATAATTTGATTCAGAACAAATGAACGCTGTTTTTTTTTAAACAAAAGTACTAGGGCTGAGAAATTAAAAGTAAATAACTGTGCAATACTGCTCAAAGTACATGCCCCAATCAACGTTGCATTGCTTTAATAATATTTGTCAATGTGCTTTATTACTGTCAAAAAGTGCAGGGCAGGGAAGTTTGGCACAGATGCAAGAATAATATAAATGTAATCCAACTGATAGCATTCTATTAGCGCAATAAAAAAAAACTGCAATTACTTTATAATCCTGCAATACCGAGGTCCTTTTAGGATTGATAGTACATGATATCATATTAGCCTGGTTCTCCTGCCATTTGCAAGTTTCTGATGAGGTTGGTCTTAATGATCATCAATAACGAGTTGCTGCAAATCTGACTTGATTTCCTCCCAGATTATTCATTATCCTATTAAGTCAGTTTCATGGTCAAAATGCACCCAGTGCAGGCTAGACAGGCAAAATAGTCCTGATGCGTCATTTAAAAGGCTGCAGGTTAAGATAAAAGCAAGATGGCAGAACAAACATTTGCTTTGGGAGTGCCAAACAACTGGACTGACCGGTAAAAGCATAAGCAAGAAGAATAATTTTGGACTTGAAACATTATTTGTTCTGCCTCCACAGATGCTATCAGGTATGTTGAGTTTCGCTAACACTGAACTGTTCTAACGCTAGATTTTTTGATGTATGTATGTTGGTGTTGCTCACATAGGGAGGAGCATGAGGAATTTTAGTGAGCACTAAGGGCAGAAAGTCCCATAAGATGATGATCAAGGCTGTCGGGAAGATAGCAGCTGAAACAATCATGTAACCTCTATATCTCCAGAAAAAGCTTCAGCACCTCACAAAGATGGACAAGGCAAATCAACTCTGACACAACCATTATTACTGACCTTTTTGTCTATCATGTTACACATTTCAGGACCAGATTGTCAAAAAGACTTATTGTTTCAAACCACAACCTTTTAAAACACAAAAGAGTTTTCTCTATTCAAAATCACTGAGGCTGCTCATTATCGAGGACACTTCATTAAGGATTTCAGCTTCAACAGTTCTGTATCAATTGTCTTTTGCCTTTCATGTAATTCAGGGTACCTTGACGGGAGACACCAACTACTCTAATGAACGCTTGGACACGTCATCGTCAACAGCAACTGGCATGTTAACACTTACCATGTCTTGACATTTCCTTGTGTAAGCCCAACACAGAGACAAACACTCAAAGGGGATCACGCAGACAACAAAAAATTATATCTCCTGATGAGTTACTTAACACCAGTGAGAACACGGACCTCGTGGTTAAAGTGAAGGTAATTGTTGCTTCTCCATGAAGCCAAAAAATGACACAGATTTTGGAGTTCAGTTTCCAAAATAACAATTACTTGGGAGCATTATCATAATTTGGTGGTAACAAAGACCTTTCCGACACATTACGATAGCAACAATGGAGATGCAAGCAATTTCTGATCTGTAAATATAACACATAAAAGGAAGTTTCATATCATCTAAAGGAAGAGAACTCTGTGGTGCAGTGGTGTAGAGTCCCTACCTCTGAACCAGGAAGCCTAGGTTCAAGTCCTACTTGCTCTAGAGGTGTGTAATAACATGTCTGAATAAGTTGTTTAGGAAAATACCTGTCACCTGTAGGAATCTCTGGAGACTAGAACAGCTAGGGATATCACTGAACAACATGACATCAAGAAAAAGCTTTTAAAGATATTGAGGGTCGGTTCAGAATACCTGAACAGAAACCTTGAAGGCCAGCCTGAATATCAACTGAATGCACAGCTAGCTTCTAAAATCCCTGAAGGACTGTTTCACTAATGATAACACTGCCTGTTTGCACTTCGGAGCCTATTTTCAATATTTTGTTGTACTAAGGAATTGCTCCATTCTCTGTTCCAGTTCTGACAATGGATCGATTCCTTTCATACACACTCCAATGTCTTCACAACATGAAACTCAAGAAATGGGCTCAGTGGCAGGCTATGAGAAGCTTATCACTCCAGGTCAGCAACCATTCCTAAAACAAGAGTGACCTCTGGTTACTGTGGTTCCAAGAGTCACATTCCCAACCATTGCTCACGGAATTTTCTGTGGAAACGCAATTGGAAAGTTAACCTGACATTAGCTTTATATACTTTTTTTTCCCCCATGTCTTAGTCTGTTTAATTTTCATTGCAGATCCCAGAACATACAACAAGCAGAAATCAGCACAAAGATTCATGCCCTAAGAAAAGTATACATCAACGAAGGGCTACATTTGGCAGTAGTAGTTGGACTTGATGTTGTCTCACATGCACACTGTTCTCGATGGTGCCAATTAGCACACTGTCTCCAAAATGCAGTCCAATGGCAGCAGGCAGACTGCACAAGCAGGAAGGTCAACAGAAGTGTTTTAGAGCCATGGGACAGTGCTGGAAGCCCTTCTATGAAAGACAGACACTGCCCACATCCTGAAAAGTGATTTAAAAAAATCTAGGCAGAGGTGGAAAGGTTGTCAAGTAGGAGACTCCTTCTAAAAACATCTGAGATTGTTAAAGGTAATGCTGCTAAACTGCCAGGCCATAGTTGTTCGGGATGCGGGGAAGGGTAGCTCTTCCACCGCTGGAGGGTGCAATCCTCTCCTCAGGATGATCCATGGATAGGGCTGTGGTCTTCTAATCACTACCAATACAGGTGGGAATGGGGAGGATGCAGGGATTTAAAGGACATGTTGCTGGCTCATTGACCTACCAACAGAAGGTCACTGCTAGAGAGCTGGTAGACTCTGCATTTGGTGGATGGTTGCTTGAATGATGGATAAATCTGATCCATAATGGGTGCAACTGGCTACCCTTCTCCTTGAAGTGGTTCCCAAAATTCTTCCCCACTCATCCTTGGGAGGTTCCTTTGTTGTAGGGAATCCCACACCTTCAACCCTTTCTTCAATGGGCCAAAAACTTTCAGTCCCAAATGATTTTTTTCTTTTAAATATGTTTTTTTTAAAGTATGAAAGTATTTAAATTTTCAATGCAACTTGTAGTCGTTCCTGACAGATATTCAAAGAAACAAAGTAGGACTATATAAAGTGCAGGTTTTGACTTTATGTAGTCTCAGCATATATTAAAAGAGTTGAAAAGGCTGCAAAATGAGGTTGGAATGTTTAATGTGGTGTGACTGGCCCTATTTTAAAAGGATGTGTTCAAACTGTCCATGTGACAGGCTGCAACTGGCTTTTTGAGTAGGAACTGATCAGAGCTTGTACAATGCACACTGTAGTTCACTTCCTATTTATAACAAAGTGGCAATCCATCTATGTTTGGAGTGACATGCATAAGTAAAGCAAAAACATATGGCGCAAAAATGTTGATGCATTGCATTATCACCATCTCTCATTGGACAGCAGCCTATATGCTGTTGTCAAGCAGAAATCTATAAATTTGTGGGTTTCTTAAGGAATTAATGGTAGTGTTGTCAAACAGAGAAACATAAGGGTTGAGGTATATAATTCTTTGAAATTTTCATCACGGGTAGACAGAGTGGTTAAGAAGACATTTAGCATGCTTGCCTTCATTGCTTAGATCTTTAAGTATAGGAGTTGGGATTCATGTTGAGGTTGTACAAGATGTTGGTGAGGCCTCTTCTGGAGTGCTGCGTGCAGTTCTGATCATCTTGTTATAGGAAGGATATTATTAAACTGGAGAGGGTTCAGAAAAGATTTACCAGGATGTTGCCTGGAATGGAGGGTTTGAGGTTAATAACTAGACTGGAAAGGCTGAGGCTTTTTCACTGGACCAAAGGAGGCTGAGGGGTGAACTTATTTTAGTTTTATGCAGAGTGGCTCATGTGAGGAATGAACCACCAGAGAAAGTAGTGGATGCAAGTAGAGTCACAACATTTAAAAGACATTTGGATAAGTTCACAAATAGGAAAGGTTTGGAGGGAAATGGGCCAGGTGCAGGCAGGTTTAGTTTCAGAATATGGTCGGCATGGAATAGTTGGATTGGAGGGTCTGTTTCCATGCTGTATGACTCTATGATGTGGAAATAGGAAGGCCAATTATGTAGCCAGTTACATGAGAATTGCACAGACACCAGATTCACCAATGCAGATCTTCACAACATTTAAAAGCAGCTTCAATGTTAATTATTGATTTAAATGCAAAATACCGCACTTGCCAGAAATCTGAAACAAGCACGGAGAATGCTGGAGAAACTCAACAGTTTTGGCAGCGGTGTAGAGAGAGAAAGACAGAGTAAATACTTTGAGACTCCTTCAGAACTGAAAGGTGCTGGGGGAAGAAAAATCAGCCAGCGCATTGAAGTAAACTTACTGAATCAATTTTGCAATCTTTGCAACTCTGATAATACTTGCTGAGAAAAAAAAGCCGATCGCTACACTTTATTTTGCTTTATTTTGTTTCTTTGAACACCTTTGCAGGCACGGCCACAAGTTACACTAAATTTGAAATACTTTCACACTTCTTCCAACAACTTTCAGTTCTGAAGAAGAATCATAGCAGACTCAAAACATTAACTCTGTTTCTCTCTTCACAGATGCTGCCAGACCGAATGAGTTTCTTAGCATTCTCCACATTTGGTTCAACTTTAATTTTATCTATATAAAATGAAAGCTTCGAAGGACAAGAGAAATGATAACACACACAGATACCCAATATGTTGAGCTGTAGAAATTGTTCATGTCAAGCAAATTCAAAAAGTGGCATTATGCCTGTCTCCTGCCCACATAGTGCCAAGATGATGTTGATAAGAGTGTTGAGACAAGTTAGACAAATGTATATTTAATTCTGATGAATATTCTTGAAGAGTTAACTTAATTAGCTCCTGTACAGAAGCTGGCTATATCTCAGATCATGGTAATGGTCAGAGCTCATCTGTCATCTTAGAATGACAGATGTCAGAAACTGGTGAGGACAGTTGCAGCAGACAGCACAGGCAAGGGAAAAAACCCTCTACAGCTAGGAACCCTTGCTGAGGTGAGGGGGTGGAAAGCAGGTAGCAGTCTCAGACATGTGAATGGATCTCAGATTGATGGACATTGCTGGGGAGGTGAATGACAGCATCAATGGTCCCCTGGAGAGAGAGAGAATAATTAGTTTAGTTAGAACCACCACTGTAGTTTTCATGCTAATTGTTATTTTTACTTCAATTCATTAAGAAATACTTTCACCCACATGCATTGAATAATGTATGTGATCTAATCACCAGAAATTTCAGGGTAGTTTGGACGATACTATTAAGAAGCAAGCCTGACAAAATGTGGATTTCAATTTCTTTTCAAAGCACTGATGATGACAATTTTTTAAATGTTTATAATTGTTATAAAATACATTAAAATAATTAGTTATACTTTAATTTTTTAAAATAAAGTTTATAAAATAAGATTAAAAATCTATTGAGATAACAAGCATGGGGCTGGATGAACACAGCAGGTCAACCAGCATCATAGGAGCAGGAAAACTTGACGTTTCGGGCCTAAACCCCTCATCAGAAATGGGGGAGGGGAAGAGGGTTCTGAAATAAATAGGGAGAGAGGGGGAGGGATGATGTTAGTAGATAGGAGATGGGGGTGTGGCTTGAGGTGAGAGGAAAAACAGGTTAGGGAGGTGGAGATGAGCTGGGCTGGTTTTGGGATGCGGTTGGGGGAAGGGAGATTTTGAAGCTTGTGAGATCCACATTGACGCCATTGGGCTGCAGGGTTCCCACGCTGAATATGATTTGCTGTTCCTGCAGCCTTCGGGTGGCATCACTGTGGCATTGTAGGAGGCCCAGGATGGACATGTCATCTGAGGAATGGGAGAGGGGAGTTGAAATGGTTCGCGACTGGGAGGTGCAGTTGTTTGTTGCGAACTGAGCGCAGGTGTTCTGCAAAGCGGTCCCCAAGCCTGCGCTTGGTTTCCCCGATGTAGAGGAAGCCACAACGGGTACAGCGGATGCAGTATACCACATTGGCAGATGTGCAGGTGAACATCTGCCTGATGTGGAAAGTCTTCTTGGGGCCTGGGATTGGGGTGAGGGAGGAGGTGTGGGGGCAGGTGTAGCACTTCTTGTGGTTACAAGGAAAAGTGCCGGGTGTGGTGGCTGGAGGGGAGTGTGGAGCGGACAAGGGAGTCGCGGAGGGAGTGGTCCCTCCTGAAGGCAGATAAGGGTGGGGAGGGAAAAATGTCTTTGGTGGTGGGGTCTGATTGCAGATGGCGGAAGTGTCGGAGGATGATGCGTTGGATCCGGAGGTTGGTGGGGTGGTATGTGAGGACGAGGGGGATTCTTTTTTGGTTCTTATTGCGGGGACGGGGCGTGAGGGATGTGTTCCGGGAAATGCGGGTGACACGGTCGAGGGCGTTCTTGACCACTGTGGGGGGGAAGTTGTGGTCCTTGAAGAATGAGGACATTTGAGATGTACGGGAGTGGAATGTCTCATCCTGGGAGCAGATGCGGCGGAGGCGAAGGAATTGGGAATAGGGGATGGCATTTTTGCAGGAGGGTGGGTGGGAGGAGGTGTATTCCAGGTAGCTGTGGGAGTCAGTGGGCTTGAAAGGGACATCTGTTTCTAGGTGGTTGCCCGAGCTGGAGACAGAGAGGTCCAGGAAGGAGAGAGAAGTGTTGGAGATGGTCCAGGTGAACTTCAGGTTGGGGTGGAAGGTGTTGAAGTGGATGAACTGTTCGAGCTCCTCGTGGGAGCACGAGGCGGCGCCGATGCAGTCATCAATGTAACGGAGGAAGAGGTGGGGTTTAGGGCCAGTGTAGGTACGGAAGAGGGATTGTTCCACGTAACCTACAAAGAGGCAGGCATAGCTTGGGCCCATGCGGGTACCCATGGCCACCCCCTTTGTCTGTAGGAAGTGGGAGGAATTGAAAGAAAAGTTGTTGAGGGTGAGGACGAGTTCGGCTAAGCGGATGAGGGTGTCGGTGGAGGGGGATTGGTCAGTTCTGCGGGACAGGAAGAAGCGGAGGGCCTTTAGGCCATCAGCATGGGGAATACAGGTGTATAGGGACTGGACGTCCATCTATTTTCATTTTCTCTGATCAGACTTTAGATTGGTCAACAACAATTTGTATTTATATAGCATTTTAAAGTATTAAAACATCTCAAGGAGTTTTATTAAACAATGTTCGACAACAAGTCACTTAAGGAGAGTTAGATCAGATAAAGAGGCAGGATTTAAAATGTACCATAATGTAGGAAAGAAAGCGAGCGAATTGGAGACTTTTAATAAGGGAATTCTAAAGCTTACAGTCTAGCAATCTGAAGGCATAGCCCCCAAATATGGAGCACCAAAAAGTGTAGATGCTGATGAGGCAGGCTATGGAGATGGAGGAGACAACAGAAATAGATAGCAGCAAGGCTCTGAAAACAAGGATTTTAAAATCAAGGCATTACTTTCCTGGCATCAAGGCATATCAGTAATTAGAGAAAGGTAGGTGAATGAGGCTTAGTTCATGCAGGGACATGGACAGTGGAGTTGATCTTTCAGCTTGTAGAGGATCAGAATCCTGCCAGGACCAGGTCTGTGCTGAAATAGTCAAGTCCAAATACAGCAAAGGTGTAATGTGGATTTGCTAACACATGTACGGAGTCAACTGAAATTACAGAATTAGGTGGTCTTGGTAGTGGGATAAGTACGTGGTTAGAAATTCATCTTGGTGTTGAATACAAAACTAAGATTGTGAATGGTCTGGTTTGGTCTCAGTGGTCAGGGAGTGACATGGATTATAGCCAGGGAATGTCATTTGTAAGCTGGTAAAAGACAATGTTTACATTCTTCCCAATATCAATTTTCGACAAAATGTCTGCAAATCCAGTTCTGAATGTCAGCAAGCAAATTAGAAACAATGCAATGGGTCACAAGGGGCAAATGGTAAACAATAAATTTGCTAGTTTGGAGAAGTGATGGCCTAGTTGTATTATTGCAAGACCATTAATCTCGAGACCCAGGTAACATTCCAGGGACCCAGGTTTGAATCCTGCCATGGCACATGAGGAATCTGAATTCAACAAATATCTGAAATTAAGAGTCTATTGGTGACCATGAAACTACTGTCGATTGTCAGGAAAAACCCATCTGATTCAATACTTTCCTTTAGGGAAGGAAACTGCTATCCTTACCTGGTCTGGTGTACATGTGACTCCAGACCTACAGCAATGTGATTGGCTTGTAACTGCCCTCTGGGCAGTTAGGGATGGGCAATAAATGTCGCCTGGCCAGCAACACCCACTTCCCAAGAACGAATAAAAACAAAATTGTCAGTGAATATTATTGATGATGATGCATGAAAAGTGAGAGAAAAATAAGTTTGAAAATAAAGAGTTGGTGCTCTTAGATAAGAAGAAAAAGCTTTAATAAAACAATCCTACTTATATCTCTAAGTTTGCATGTGTTATGTTTTCTGAGGAGTGTAAATCTCAAGCAGATTGCCCTTCCTGATCCTTTTATTATATGAAAGAAGGGAGCTTCCCATTTCTGAGGGGAGTCCCACTCACGGCTCCCTCAGAAATGCAGTAACATAGAACTGTCAGACGAAGGAAAACCATGCCCCTTAACACAGTAGTCAGCTGCTGTGTATTCTGAAATTTAAAGGCCCTCACAGCCATGTTGACAGCTGTTGTCAAACCAGACGTTCGTAAGGTGAGTGTGATGTTAAGGTGCTGGGATACTTTGTGGGGATATGGGGTACTAGGTAAACAGAGTGCTATTGGCGCCCAGGTAGACTCCAAGGGGCCAGATGCCTTTTGGATAGGGGTTTACGGTGCCTGGCAAGTAATATGGCAGGTGTTCAGAGCCAGGTGTATAAGGTGCCAGGTAAGTAGGGTGACAACTGGATTGTGACTGGCTGGTGAGAAAGTAGGGTGCCAAGTGATAGGATGCCAGATTGGTATGGGTAGGATGGCATTTAAGGAGAGTGCAAGCTGGGAAGCGGGGAAGGTGCCACCAGGGTAGGGAATAGGGTGCCAGTAAGTACAATGTCAAGTGTGAAGGGGGTAGGCTGCCTCAGTGATAAGGAAGTCAGATGAAATGTAGCATTTAAGGTCCATCAGGGTGGGCAGGAGAAATTGGGTTTGGTGGTTGGGGAGAGGAATGATGGGTGTTCCATGAGTGGAGAGGGGTTGTTAACAGTTGGCTTTGGTTATAGTTGGGTCTGTCATGAAAGGAGTTGGCGTTAGGGGTATGAATTTAGGTCTGGCAGTAAGGGGGTTGTGAAGTTGTGTACAGTGGGGGGTGTTGGTTGGCTTGGGTTGGGTCTGGTTGAGAGTGAGTTCAGGGGCAGTTCTGGGCAGGGTGTCAACTTCCAGGTGCTGTCATCATCCTGGGGGGCATTGGGGTGGGGGAATGGCAAAGGATCCCACATTTCTGGAATGGTGCCAGGTCCGGGGCTGGTGGGGGCATAAGGAGCATAAAGTAATATAGTTGGGTTGTGTGATGTCAGCCTGGGGTCTGCTGAATAATTGCTCAGAAATTAGACTGTGTATCCAAGAGTCTAACTTTTCCTGAGCAACTATTTTACTTAATTTTATCAAAACCTTCCAAATTCACTGATGTAAATTGAGGCTTCTGGAGAGTTCCAGAGGTAGAGGAATTGCAAGTGAAAAATTCAATTTCTTGGACAATTCCTTCAGCGTCAGCAATGATGGGGATTCCACAGGGTCCCTCTTAGCTACGCTGGAATAACAACTACCTGGCCAGCAGAAAATCCAGGCACTTTGGTCAGCCTATGTTAGAAGGCCCAATGAAATGCAGTGGAGATTAGATTCAGATGTATTTATATCAATTGGAACTTGACACTTGGATAAATGTACTAATTTACAAACCACAGCAACCTTAGATAACCTTTCTGCTGCCAGGCATATCTTATTTAAGCAATCTGAATGAAAACGCCTCTATCCAGCTGCACGCAGTAAATTATCACTCCAATGCAAACAATGTCAAGATTACATTTAAGAGGTCTGGTTGCTTAATGTCTTAACTATGACTGAAAATACTGACTCACATTAGTCTGAATGGGAAAAATTAAGTTGACTTCTTTTGCTTCCTAGGATAAAATATTTCACTGCGCTGAATATTGCTGAAAGTTTTCATTGTATTGCTTTACACATGATGTTTTGCTGGGAAGGTCAACACTTCTTGCCCATCCCTAATTGCCCTTGATGGGATGATGATGAACCTCTTGATAAGATAGCTGTCTGCATTGTAGAGCTGCTGTCAGAGTGCAGTTAGGTTACGTGTTGTAGGAAATTTGATTCAGCGTTGAATGGCAGATCAGGCTGATGGTACTGTGTGGATCTTTGCTGCTCATTTTGATTATTTTATTTCCGCATGAGATTTACACTCCTCGGAAAACATAACCCATGCAAAATTAGAGAAAAAAGTAGGATTGTTTTATTAAATCTTTTTCTTCTTCCTTTCACCTTGCTGGACGCTGTGGTCCACCCCTGTTGCAGTATCACCAGATTATTTCTCTTTGCTTTGGATGGCCTTATAAATTCCGCCAGGAGCTCACAGTGCATATTTAATGAACCACAACAATTTGGGTGGATACAGTGGGACAGGCAGAACTCTGACCTGAGAAAAAGAGAATTTCCTCATTGTATCTAAGCCATGTAGACTGGTCAATCCTGAATTAACATATCTAAGTGGAAGAAATACCACAACTAGCTGTAATGCTTTGGTATGGTAACTTTGTACACTGTTCATTGTAGTCCTGTATTCCTTGAATATACATGACAATAAAAGCTATTTCTAATGCCCCAAATTAGAGAATCAGTCATGGCTCCCACTCAGTTCATATTTACTATCAGACCTGCACACATGACTGGTCAATGAATTAGAGGATTAGAAACACTAATGGTCCTAATTTTCTATTAAAGTGTACAAATGTTGACAATTGATTTCAGGATATGCTCTTTTCACTCCTGTCTGAAAATGTGCACCTTCAGATGCTCAACATGTTTACAAATGGTTTTAAAAATTGTGCAGAACCTTTAAGGGGACCTGGGACCCTTCTGAAACATTTCAGGGAACCGTTGTTGAAAATCACTGGTCTACACACAGAGTTGAACTAAGGGACTCCAGTAGTTCATGGTCAGTTTTCACATGCAATCCCAGACAATAGCTGCCACCTAACTTTTGGTTGTTTGCCATGCACAAATTAGTTGATCTATTTCCTACATTACACCCCAAATATACTTCATTGGCAGCAAAGTGCTTTGAAAAATTTAGCGGTCATGAAAAATGCTATAAGATGCAAATCCTTTTCTCCCCTCTAAAGAGGGGAGTTTTTGATTCAGCAAGGTGTAAAGTTTGTGCCATGTGAAAGACATTTCTTTTAAATTAGTGCCATTGATTACCACATTTGAATGATAAAGATAGCATTATTACATGGTCATGCAATTCCTGTGGAAGTTGTTAACTGCCATAACTGATTCTATGGTTGCTCTTAAATTCGTTTAGTGTATTTGCCCAGTGACAGAAAGTTGGCACAAACATGTACGATGCACAGGCTTGGCTCTGCACCTGACCCCCCAGGCCAATTTCTTTCAACGTCTAAGAATCTACCGTTTTTTTGCACCTTCTCCTCCTAGTAGTTACATATATAGAGGAGGCCATTAAAGTTCCTCCCGAACCAACAGAAGTGCTTCTAAAGTCTACCTATGTTGTTTCAGCAGTGTGCAGAAATCCCTTTAAAGACTGTTAGACTATTCTATAATAGATATCATTGGGAAGAGCATGCATAGCACAGAGCAACCGATAACAAATATACAATGACAAATGGCAAGTGAAATATAAGTTAATTCTGCTCCTGTTCACGACTATAAGCATTACAAACAGGATTATCCCTGTCAACAAGGTGCTTATCCTTGAGTGATAATTAAGTCACCATGTCAAATTTCCAGCTCTGCAGGTGTACGCCAACCATACAAAAGTAATCCATCATGTTCTGTTAGGATATTATGCAAATCTATTACCCCCTTGGGTCTGAATCTTTTTAATGCAATAGGCCCAGTTCCATAAGAATACAGTATAACTAGACCTGCCTGAAAAGCCACCATCTGAGCAAACAAAAGACTGAAAGGCTAAAAGCTCCACAGGACAGTGCTAAAGCTATATCTGAGACCCTTGAGCATTAGCATTCAACACCAAACAGATATCCAGCTAATCAGCAAAGAATTCCATGCAAATGTGTACAAGCTTTCTTCACTACAGTAAATAATTAATTAATCTTGAGAGGGAGCAAAACTGGAATTTTGCTCAATGAGTTGGCGATTCAACAAGCTGTCACTTGTGAGTGATCAAAGGTGAGTTGTTCAGAGGGAGGCAGCCAATTGGCATATTATGAAGCCCATTAATGTATTAATTTGAGGGGAGATGGTGTCGGTGCAGGAAATTGGTCTCCAATTAGACACAGTCTTCCAGTGGCAGGGTCTGGTACACCATAACTATCTCCTTGCTATCATCCAAGCACAGACCAGATGGGGATGCGATTCTCACAGGCTACTATAGGGAGGGTGCTCCTTGACACTTGTAGCCATATATGATTCTTCATTTTTCCCAATGCTGCAGAGACTGTCTTCATTGTGAGTCACCTTTGTGGTCTCCTGTCTGTGCCAGAAAGGTCAACTGACCCAACTGGCATCCAGCTGGACATTTCAGCATGTCCCCCACGTGAGCGTCCTGCCTCATTGCATGGTCCTCCCAATATCCTTACCAAACTTCAATTCTCAGAGGCAACTTCTTCATTAGCCACTCCCAGGAAGATTACAGGTGATATTTCTTCTGTGTCCACCTCCCACTTTCAAATCCAAACGTCAGCCTGTCTTTAATGTCAACAATCTCGCCAAAATCCAGCTCACTGTTTTAGATTTTATCCACTCAGTTAAAAACATATAATCCTTTTGTCTTAAAGCTAGGAGGAAATTAAGAACTTTGTAAAGAAATACAAATCAGTAACAAGATGAACTCAAATATTTTTCATGTACTATAAGTAAATTTAGCACAACATAGGATGTAACATTAATAAAGAGAGCTGGCTTACAGATATGATGGGGTGACTTTCAATTGGTAAGGCATAAATTACAATTGCCTAATAAACCTGATTTAGCAAGTGATTGTAATTTTGCATTTGAACTTTTTACATGGAACAGGAAACAATACCTGAGAAAGCATAAAAGCCAGAGGAGTTGCATGAGGCTATGTCACTGATTTCTAACCAAGTAGAGCTGTTAAAAAAGTATGAACACCAACAATGTGAATATTACCTGACATGTAAAAGGCCTTCAGTCCAGCTGCACCTCCCAAATATTCTACAGGATAAAGTAGCACAGGAGCATTTTCATCAAAATCATTCGCTTGCATTGTTGTGAATTACATAAAAATCAATTTTAAATCAGGGTGGGAATCAAGCAAGTCGGGGTAGTCCAAATAGATTTTACTTCTGAGCCTTAGGTTAATATAATTGATGGATATTTTTATGTGCCTTCTGACATCTATTGGACTGCTTCCCTAAAAGCAAGGTTCCATAAAATAAAAATTAATTAAAGTAAGGTTCTCGTACAGGCCCGGGTTCAAGTCCTACCTAGATAACAAGGCGTGGGGCTGATTGAACACAGCAGGCCAAGCAGCATCAAAATCCACATTCAAGTCCTACCTACTCCAGATATGTGTTGTACTGTGTCTGAACAGGTTGCTACAACTGAAAATACAAATATATAAAGATTTCCCACCAATGCCCTCGAGGCATTTAGACAGAGGTGGCATGGGAGGGGCTTGAAGGCATTATTGCGCCTACAACACACATTCAAGAATTCTTGCTCAAGCTTGAATGCAAATCTTGGGCTAAGTCTTATTCAAACGGTGGCAGTTCAAATAGTTGCAAATCACAGAGAGCAGATAAAAATACAGCAAATTATGCCATGCCTATTCAAGAAGATGCCAGTCAAGCAACAATTGGACAAGGAAGACCCGGTTATGGAGTCACAATGTTAGTTATTGAATAAACAATTGCTGAATAGCAGGACAAAGGGCAACCTGAAGATTCTACTGGTCTTCTCAGATGTATGGCAGAACCAACAAAGAAGACAGAATTCACTGAGATTGCCTACATTGGTGTTAAAGAATTATTTTATACTGTCAACAGGATAGAAATCTCTTACTGCATCAGGTTCACAAAAATGTTTTCCATTCCCGTCAAAGCTGAAGCAAGATCAGATGGCAGATATCAGATATGTTTGTAAAATATGCCAAAGATACAAAAGACATTGAGCAGTAAGATTCATTTGAGTTCATTGATGAATCTTTAATTGAAGCTGCTCAGACAGCAACACAGCCTGGTGAACAAATTAGTATGACAGATTCAAATTTGCTGTCTGATGAAGAGATAACACAAATCCAAGAGAAACACTTTAATTCTTTACTTTCCAAGGGCAAATTATCAGTACCAGAAAAACAGATCATGCTAAGTAGAAAGTAACTCTGAAGCAACATGACAGAGGAGGTACACTTGTTGGGTTCACCAGTAAAACAACTGCAGGGGGCAAATGCAACTGTCTAATTTCACTAACAGGTTGAAGAGCCCACATATTTAACAGCAGATTGTCTGACAGATTGACAATAACAATTTCCTTGTACAGATTGAAGATGGACTACATATGACTTCATGGAGCCCTTAGGTGGAATGATCAATGGTCCACTGATTAACGATACTGTCAGGAAGAAACTATATGACACAAAGATCCAGGACACTGTCAAAGATAAACTGTCTGGTTTAGAAATTCTTAGCAAAGGACATCCAAGAGATAAAAGGTACTCCAGTGGACATAGATTTTACAGACTTCAGAGTTCGAAATAGAATCAAGGTCAATAATTCTCAGCTCAAAGACCTACCAATCTTCCAAATCTGAAGAGAATGGATTCTGTAAAATTAGTAAAATCCCTAGAGTAGTTTAATTTTTTCTATTTGTTGACAGGGTGTGGGAGTTGCTGGCTGGGTCAGCAGCTATTGCCTAGCCCTAAATGCACAGAGGGCAGCTAAGAGTCAACAATCTTGCTGTGTGTTTGGAATCATATGTAGACCAGACCAGGTATGGACAACAGATTTCCTTCCCCAAAAGGACATTAGTGAACCATACAGTTTTTAACTATGATCGCTTCATGGTCATCATAAGAATCTTAGTTTCAGATATTTTTTATTGAATTCAAATTCCACCATCTGCCATGGCAGAATTCAAACCTGGGTCCACAGACCATTGCCTGGGTCTCAGGATTAATATTTTCGCAATAATACCACTAGGCCATCACTTCTCCAGGTGAATTTATGAAGTCAGAGACTTGGAGGGCAATTGGGGTAACTGTGATTTCCTGTGATTGAATTCCCCAGCTGTGGGGGTCCCACCCATCAGGAGGACCAGTCAGTCACAGTCCATTGCCATCAGTGGAGCAGTAATAGCTGGTGGCTATACACTCAGCCAGGCACAACATCATCATTCACCCCAGAACAAAGGTAAGTGACTGTGGGATAGGGAACTAGGTTGAGGGTTGCGGGCTTGGAGACAAGGGCAAAGGGGTGGCTTTCAGCACCCACTGCCTCTTCTCAAAGCTCGTGTCTTGATCAGGACTCGAAGGCGTCTCTATAAAAGACACCTTACCATCCTGAGGCGCCACTGGCAAAACAGACATGGGACGCCATACAAGACTCCACTCAATCACTAAATTGCAGTGGATTCAAGGATAATTGGCCATTGGCTTTTTAATGAACTCAGTTGAGATCAGAACAGTTCTGAAGACGAGTCATCGGCCTCAAAATGTTAACTCTGATTTTTTCTTCACAGATGCTGCCGGATCTGCTGAGCTTTTCCAGCAACTTCTATTTTTGTTCCTGATTTACTGCATCTGCAGTTCTTTCGGATTTTAATTGAGATCCTGCCACCTGTGGTTGGGAATCCTACATCTTCCCCTTTCCACCCATTGAGTTAATCAGTGAAGGTCTTTCTGCTGCTGGGAGACTGATACACAGTCACACCCATTACTATGTGGACCCAACTATCCTGCAATCTACTCCCCCACCTTCTGCGACAGTGCCACATTATTAAGTCTGTTTCTGTCTCCACAGATCCTGCTCATCCTGTTCAGCATTTCTAGCACTTTTTGTTTTGATTCCTCAATTATGCTAACACAGCCATCATTTCAAACTTGTTGCTCCATTTTCTCATACCATCTGCTCGAACTTTTCTAACAAACTCTTGTGAGAGATACATTTTATCAATTTCTGTATATAATTTTAAATACACCATATACACTGCCTTTACCTTAGCTATCATGCAGTAAAACCTACTCAATTTGTTAAATTTGCTAACCTTTAATAATCTTTGTTGGTGGCTTTATCCTTGATTAACCTATTAAGTTAGACATATTGGTCAATTCTATTATCAATTATAAATTCTAACAGTTTGCATGTGATTAGTAATAGAAATTTGCTCTAATTATCTAGTTTATATTCTTCTTTCCTACATCATACAAGGTGACAAACTTGTTCTTTCAACTGTTTATATCACATTAAAGTTGTTTTGTAAATTGCCAATCAATGTCATGGCCTGTGTTAAAGTTGCATCTCATTGCACATTCTTGTGTTCAAAGTCATTTTCTCCCAGCACTTTAATGGTGTTACACTCAACTTCATTGGTTTCACATCATTTATCTTCTTCAAACTTTAACATTTTGGTGCCAGCCTATCTCTGGCTGTTTTCGGTTGCCTTTTATTATTTTCTCGTGGCCTATGTCTTTGTTTCTCTCCTTTGACTTCTAAACTTGTTAACGAATCAAACTAAAACTGAAAGATCAGAAAACATTTTGACACATTTATACAATGTCTGTAAGTATGTACATTCCCCTCCTCCCTAAGTAGTTACTGTTTTGCAAGTGAAGCAGTTATTGCTTTTCAAGTGAAAATATTATGTGACATTGTCTTTTCTTCCATAAATTCTAAATGGCCTTTTCAAAGGGGTACGGGAAGGTCTACACACTTTTGTAGAGATAATGAAAGTAACAATACGGTGTATTGCGTGCAAAGTGAGAAAGAAAAGAAATCTATTGACCTTTCCTCTGAAAAATTCTTTTGTCTCACGTCAGGTGCATTTGCAGCCTTTCATAATGTGAATCTTACAAGATGAGAACAAATTTCATTTTGGATGTCTTTTTCTAGAAGATCTATAGATTTCTCCTGTATCTTTATTTGGAAGATGTGTGTATTGCTGGTTACAATTTCTGAGCCAGACAATTTCTATTTGACCGTATTCTAGATCTTCGTGCCATGTAGCCTCTTCTCCACAGTATCCAGAAACTATGAAATTAAGATGGTTAATCTTTGAACCAGGATCCTGCTCCTGTTCTCACTTTTATATTTTCCACCAGTTATCACTTAGCAAAGTAAAGCAATGGATACCCTTACATACTCTTGGGCACAAGGACCAGTGGTAGTTACCCTACTGCAACCCTAGTTTACATCAGTTAGCTTAGTGAATTCTGTTAAACAAATCTGGCAAATTAACTGTCCATGTGGATCAGCCATTGGATAGTTTTGGTGTTTTTTTAAAAGCTCGGTCGCTATCCAGTGTTATACTTAAAAGTTTAGTGGAAAAGGAAACATCTTAATGAACTGTTTTGCATGACAGTATCATTATTAAGCAGTAATACTATACCGATTTCCATACAATGGTTTCTACAGTTCTCTAGCTATTGACAATGAGACTTAGTTCCTTTATATTGTGTACGACGTTTGTCAATATCAAAGCCAAAATGTAAGTGACAATTGAAATTGTCCATGTGTTATGTGATGCACCTGCATTTAAAGCTTGTTAAAAAATATTAAAAGGTTATGATAACTAACCGATAAAACATTTAAGAAATGAAAAACTGCTTGTCTGTGACTGCGTGGATTAATATGGCACATGGTGCAGCATTTTGACAGACATAACAGAACTGGAGTTTTGAGTGCGATGATGGTGGATGACCTCAGCAAAGGTATCTGTTAATTGGCTATAACTGGAATCCAAACACTATGCAGAGTAAAGATCAGTCAGTTTTCCCTCTCCTTGGCCTTTGATAAACTATGGTGGTTCCTGGTCACTTCGGCAAATACACAAAACTGGTAGTTGCAGATCACCCAATCATCATACACAATGCTGGATATTTTCTTTCCAATAATATAAAAGGTAAAATCAAAACAATACCTGAGAAAGCATAAAAGCCAGAGGAGTTGCATGAGGCTATGTCACTGATTTCTAACCGAGTAGAGCTGTTAAAAAAGTATGAACACCAACAATGTGAATATTGCCTGACATGTAAAAGGCCTTCAGTCCAGCTGCACCTCCCAAATATTCTACAGGATAAAGTAGGTCAGGAGCATTTTCATCAAAATCATTCGCTTGCATTGTTGTGAATTACATAAAAATCAATTTTAAATCAGGGTGGGAATCAAGCAAGTCGGGGTAGTCCAAATAGATTTTACTTCTGAGCCTTAGGTTAATATAATTGATGGATATTTTTATGTGCCTCCTGACATCTATTGGACTGCTTCCCTAAAAGCAAGGTTCCATAAAATGGTCCTACTAGACCATAGGGCTGCTCTGTCAGTCAACTTTCAAAAAAAGTACCCAGACAGTACTTAATTCTCTGCAACTCAGGAGAATAATTCATCCTCTGTTCATCAACACTTTGGAGATATCAGAGACCGGGCAAAATAAAACTGCGCCATGCTTTAAAAATGCCTTCCTGGAAGGTTCATCTGATAGCTGTCTGGGAGGGAAGGGAAGTTCTATTCGCTGTGGATGGCAACAAGAGGCGATTCTGACTGACAAAGGCTGGCACACAGTTGTTGTGGTGGTCAGTGCCTGTGTGCAGCTCATCAGAAGTTGGCTACAATGCCATAACAGAATGAATAATCAGCTGTACTCTTCTAGGTTATGTACCACAGTCTACTCAATGCTACGTGCTCCTATGAAATGTGAGTCAGCATTGTAAGCTTGTCACTGTAGAGGGCTGTCATACAGGAAGATAAATTCAAGACATCTCCATTGAAACTTCACATGCAGTCAATGTCTGTCATTTTATTGAGGCTACCAGTGTAGCACTGCTGGCATTACAGCAGTCCTATCTCTCAAATATTTGTTCAGATTCACATTTAAATTATAAAAGGAGCTACAACATTCAGCAGCTCCTGCACCATCAGCTCACATTTGTCATAACTAGGAGAACCTACACAACTGATAGCTTTTCACCAAAGGCTTGCATGAGACAAAGACATGACCACAAAAGATGGCCCTTTGAATTGAGCTTCTTTTTGATTTCAGCATGACCTGCCTGGCCTGGGCAGATTTGCTGATTTCACTTGGGCAGTCTTGTTGGGTCAGTCAGACCTCACCCTTAGCACTGTATGCAATTAACAACATTAAGCCAGATTACATATAACTGAGAGTTGTCATAAATTGATCAACATGGAAAGGCTTCACTAACAACACTGAGTGTTTTATGCACAGACACAGTATAGTTATGAAGGAGACAAGTAAGAGAAGAAGTTTGTCCTTACTCGGAGCTTGGAGGAAATGTTCTACCCTGACAGGTTCATGCCTCCTATAGGTAAATACATAGTCAGGTTTGTGAGCATACATGTTTCCTGCTTTTGGCTAACAAGGTTATACCCCTGAGCGTGATTCCTGCAGCTGGGGTGTTCATGTGTAATCATAGTATGCTAATGAATGCAAACCAGGTAGCTAATCTGCCTAAAGGTTCTGAGCAATTAATAACAAAACACCGTCAAAAAACTGAACTTTTGCTTCATGTCCTATTAAGTTCCCCTGCCTGCCCTTCTCTGGGACGGCCTGGAAAATTCCATCCATTGTGTGGATCACCTTAAATCAGTTTTTCTCATTTTATTTAAATATTATGTCATTGCTTTTTAGCAGCTGGATAATCCCCTTAATTTGAAGGGAAGTAATTATTTTTCTAAGGGGCTGCATTTTTTGAGTGGCAATATTATGCTGTTGTCTAATATCATACATCCTTGATTATGAAATAACAGTTTATTTGTTTAAGCTGAAAAGAATAGTTACCCTACAATATGTGCAGCAAAATGAACAGAAAATCATTCATTAAGGATTTTGTCCTGTTAATAACAACAATACAGGAGAATAGGAGGAACCACAGATAAGAGACTTTCCACTGTTTTTGTATCAAAGCGGAAAATCTACTCAACAACTATTGAGCTAATGATGGAAGGAAGTTATATTTTTGGCCATATTGTTGAAAGTTATGTTCAAATATGACATTTTTTAAAAAAATGCTTGCTTGTAAATATTGTTATAATAACCAATAGAATTTACCTGGCAAACAATTTTTGTATGTTTGTTAGGTTAGAAGAATCCCAACTTATTTACTCTCCATATTTGTCACTCTCTCACATTTTGTCCATATAATTTGAAAGATGTATTAACTATTTTGGGTGTTCTTATAGCTACAATGGCAAAACATTTCTTAATTAGGAAACCTGAATTTCCCTGTGCCCAGAGCAGCATTTGTTATTTACTCTAGAAAGCCGACTTAGCCATATCACCTGGGTGGTCTGGGGAAACAAGGGACAGGCTAATTTGGACAGGCTGAGGTATTGCTAGGGGTGAGGTGTTGGGGAATTCCCTTCTTCTCTCACTCAATGATACCCTCTTGTGAATTCACCAAGGATTGTTATTAAAGAGTTGCTTTCCTCACCTACCAATCCAGCATCAGTGTGAAAAACAAACTAACTGGGAGGTACAAGCCTAACATGGGCAGTACGTAAGTGTATTTCCACCTTTTCTGAGGCAAATGCCTGGGTGTTAAAATGAAAATGAATGTTGGGTAGATACTACAATAGGTGTAATGTACACTAGCTCATTTTTACCTGGGTGCCAAATATGAAAATCTATCTCTCTGCTTCTGTGAGGTTTAATATTTGACAGCTTGACTGAAAACAGACAAAACACATCACTTTTGTGGTTGGCTGATAATTGTGTCAGGGAGCAATGTGATCTGGATCAAGGAGCACAGCTCTGAACAGTCACACAAGGCTACATCAAATAAAACTTTCATTTAACATTCCAGTAATACTGCTTATCCATTTCCTTGGTGTATTCTCAGGCTTTAATTTAATACCAGCCACTTATCAAAATACTAACAATGATCTTTGCTGTGTTAGCCTTGAAATTATTAGCGTTCGTACCTGGTAAAGTTTAAAACTCTATTGTAACTTCATGGTAAGTGTTACAGCAATTCAGATCATACAAGAAATTAAGGGTGCAGTTTCCAAAGATACAGTTTACATATACTAAACTACAACCCACAGTTCTTACATACTTCCCCTAATGATATTTGAACATTTTCTTTTCACTGTGAAAAAGAATTGTATCTTCAGCAGGAAACAGAATTGTTCCAATTATGCCGACCAGGAGTTTTTGCATTGACTTACCTAAAATTCTTCTCTCAAACAACATCACCAATTAAAGGATTAACAAGTAACTTGTTATATTCATGCTTATGGGATGTTATTCATAGAGAATAACTATCACATTAGGCCACATAACATTAGTCATCACGCATCAAAAAATTCCGTAGGATATGAAGGCGTTGAAACATTTCAACTAAATGGTATATAACAGCAACTATTATTATTTTACAAAGGTCAAAATAATGCTTTGTAGCCATGAAAATTTCACAACTTTTTCCACACTGCACTTCGATATAACAGTTCAGTTCACATTGTTTTTGCCACAACTGTCTGATAGTCAAAGCCGAGCTAAAGCAGGAATCCTCAATCTTAGAACAACATGAACTCAAGTCTTACAACTTCCACGACTCTGCTGCTCTCACTATTGTCTTTTTTTTAGCTACAAATGACAGCATTAGATTTTGAACTGTGGCTGATGTTAAGTATACTGTCAAAAATTATATCAACAATGTCAAACACAACCATATTCCTCCAAGGTGTTCTGCTTAAATGCTGCATGATTTAAGAGAGCAGCGGTGCAGAACTGAAGATGATGCAAGAAATTCGAGGGCATTTCATGGTAGGGTGTGAAAGCATTCAACTACATAACCTTAAATTTCACCCAATCTGACAAAGACATCAGGAAGTTAATATTTTGATGTCAGTTTATCACTGACCAGAAGGCAGAGGCCTAATTTAGATATATTAATGTTAGTTTGCAAGTTTAGTAGATAGGTTACCACAATAGTCAACCTTTCACTTCAGTGGATCAAATTCATCAATTGAGAATATTTACTTTAGTAACCTTAAACTTTAACTATATATTCCATTTTCTTTGCCGTGGGTGGCCTGGGGATATGGGACATGTCTGTCAGCAAATGGAGGAAGAAAAGACAAATTGGCATTTCAAGTACAGATTTCTTTTTTAACAGAACACAGTCTGGTGGTGGTGAGGTTTCTGTCTCTCGGGATGGAACTCATCTTTTCTGCTTTAAGGGCCTGTAATCTGACTGTTTATTGCCAGCACTTTCTTTTCATCTCAGACTTGCCGCCTTTCCAAGTTTGTTTAATTTTCCCCATTTTCTCACATCTTTCCCTTGTACAGGCCATTTTTATGTTTTTAAGTTAGATTTTTACTTGTTCATGTTTTTTATATTTTTGTTACCTTATTGAAGTGATCTTTCTCTACCATCTATAGACCTTCCATTTTTACAGCATCTTTCCCATCAAGATGCTCCAAAGCACATAGTGAGGGTAAACATGGCAGCCAATTCACACATTTAGGTCTCTCAAAGAGGAGTGAAAGAAAATTACCTGATGGTCTGTTTTGATGACAGTATTTGAAGCATAAGTACTGACCTGGACAACTGTACTATGCATGTGTAGTGCTATGGGATCTTTTCTATCCATCTGAGCGCACAATATTGTAGTTTGAGAGCCAATCTAACAATACAACTCTCCCTCAATACTGCACCAACGTGTCAGACTGGATTATACGTTTGAGTTTTTAATTGAGGTTAAACCCACAATCATCTAATTGGAGCCAACTGAGCCAAGCTGACACATCAAACAGCTTTCTACGAAGCAGTCTTCAAGTCTTTAACCTATTAATTTAATCTGTATGTATTGAGTATTTATTCTGTTTCCCAACTGTTCTCTCAATTTATCTTTTGCACTAATAAAAAAGCTCAACCATCTCTTTCAGCCTCATGAAGAATTACAACCAAAATGCTAACCTTTTCATTTCACATCTGGAGGTAAGCTGGCATCCCAGCAGTCTTTATTTCAAGTCTTTTTTAAAAAATTGAGACAATTATAACATGCTGGCCCTAATCAGGACAATGACCCATATTACCTGATCTGGCTAAAATCAATGGTAATCAAATTAATATTACTTCCAAATTAATCTATAAAATTAGTTAAACTCGTGTGCAGAAGTGCTAAACAATACCACTGATAAAATGCACCCACATTGGAACACAGTGCAGTACTTATGAGGAATCTTGTTTGCGTTGAACTAAATTGTTTTATGGTAAAAAAAATTTCACAGGACATTGGTGTCAGTGGAAAGTCTGAATGTTATTGCCTATCATGGTTACCCTTGAAAAGGTGATGGTGACCCTTCTTCCTAAACTGCTAAAGTCTATTTCATGCACGTGCTCCCAGTAATTTGACCCAGAGACATGAATGAATAGCGATACGGAGTTGGGATGGTGCGTTCCCATCCACTTGCTGTTTTGCAGTTATGAGTCCAAATTGAACACGATTCACGCGCAGAATTTACTTGGAAGAAATAACCACTATCTTGCAAGTAGATTCTTTATAGTTTGCAATTTTGGAATTGTTGTACTTGACCACATAGATCAGGAGGTCCAGTTTTGATGTTTATTTTATTCCTTCAGTGAAAGTAGGCTTCACTGGCTGGGCCTGTAATTATCAGCAATCTCTAATGTCCCTTGATAAGGTGGAGGTGATCTCTCTTCTTGAACTGCTGCAGTTCACGTGATGTGGGTAGACCCACAATGCAATTAGGGAAGAAACTTCAGGATTTGACCCAGTGACAGCGAAGGAACAGTGACACATTTCCAAGTCATGGTGATGAGAGCCTTGGAGCGTAACTTTACGAGCAGTGGTGTTCCTAAGCATTAGCTGCCCTTATCCTTCTAGATGGTAGTCATAGTGAGTTCGGGAGGTTCTGCCTAAGGAACATTAGTAAATTCTGCACTGAATCTTCTCCATGATACACACCGCTGACACTGTCCTTTGGTGTTAAAGGAAGTGAATGCTGAAGGTGATGGTTAGGATGCCAATCAAGTGGCTGCTTTGTCCTGCATGATATCAAGCTTCCTGAGTGTTGAAGTTTAAATCTCTCAGGCAAGTGGAGATTATTTCTTTATACTTCTCACTTGTATTTTGTAGATGGTGGATAAGCTTTAGAGGGTTAGAAGGTGAGTTACTCACTGCAGGATTCTAGCCTCTGACCTGCTTTCCTAGCCACTTTATTTATTTGGCAAGTTCAGTTCAGTTTCCACTCAATGGTAACTCCTAGCATGTTGGTAATGGGGAATTCAACAATGGTAATGCCACTAAATATCAAGAGGCAATGGTTTCTCTTTAGTTTTTGATGGTTATTGCTTGACACATGTTAATTCCCACCTTTCAGTCCAAACCTGGATATGTCCAGGTCTTGCTGCATTTGACCATGTGTCTGCGGATTCTCAAGTCAAGCTGAACATTGTGCAATCATCAGCAAACATCCCCACTTCTGACCTTATGTTACCAAACTGTGTTGAGTTTAAGGATTTAAGCTCAGCTGCAAGAGGTCTTAACAATTTTGGAGAAGGAATGAAAAAAAACGTTCAACCAATATTTCTTTTACCTGATCATTAGTCACTTCTCAATCTGCACAAAAATTGGGTCTGAATGCTAGATAACAAGGCGTGGGGCTGGATGCACACAGCAAGCCAAGCAGCATCATAGGAGCAGGAAAACTTGACGTTTTGGGCCTAGACCCTTCATCAGAAAATGGCTCACTATGATCTGAGAACCGTGGATGGTGTAGGACCATTTATTGGGCAAAGTACCAAGGGGACTGCAGTGTCATGACAAATAATGGCCAGTATCTTTAGAAAATAAGTAAAAGTGGGAACATTTCCCAAAACATACAAATAACTAAGATTTGACAAAACGATGAACAAAGCCAAAGGTATATAAATTGTGCAAGTTTCTCAAAGTACCACATTTAATCTTATAAAGTGTAAAGGGTGACCTCTATTGGTCTGATTAGGTATTTGTCTTCTTATTCCAGCAGTAAGACTGTGACAGCAACGACAATTGGATATGTTTCAAATATTAAAATCAGTTATAATAACCTCAGAAAAAAACTTCAGATGGAGTTCAGTTATTCTTACTTCACCAGCTATTGATTTTACAGTTCTAATGATGATTTAAATTAGCATTGATATCTTCATGGAATACTTAATTTTCAGATTATCCAACTTTTACAAACAACTTATTGGATTTTAAAACATTTCTCTATTTTGTCTCACATTCATAATCTTTGGTACAAGATTTCCCAAAACCTGATATTTCTGTGGGACTTGTGATTTGGATCTGAGTACTCTTAATTAACTGTACATGCTCTAAATTGTACTTTTTCACATCTTCTTACTTGCATGGCATAGTCTTTTTACATTACAGCCATACAGTCATGGAGTCGTAGCATAATACAGCATTGAAACAGACCCTTCAGCCCAAACTAGTCCATGCTGACCACGGTGCCCACTCAGCTAGCTCTAATTACCCACATTTAGTGTACATCCCTCTAAAGCCTTCCTTTCAATGTACCTACCCAAATGTTTTTTTAAATGTTGCTATTGTAGTTGCCTCAACCACTTTCTCTGGCAGCCCATTCCATGTACACCCAACTGTCTGTGTGAAGAAGTTGCCACTCAGATCCTTCTTAACTCTTTCCCCTCTCACTTTAAAACCTTTCCCCTCTCACCTTAAAATTAGCTTAGCCCTTGCCTTTTTCTCAACCTCCGTCACCTCTAACATTACTGCCAACTTTCTGTCATTAAGGTCTTCACACTGGAACTCTCTCTACCATTTCTTGACTTGTTTTCACCCAAAACTATATCTTTCAAGTGTGATACCATCTCTATCATGTTGTAGATTCATCAAGTCATAGAGATGTACAGCATGGAAACAGACTCTTCGGTCTAACCTGTCCATGTCGATCAGATATCCTAAATAAATCTAGTCCCATTTGCCAGCATTTGGCCCATATCCCTCTAAACACTTTCTATTCATATGCCCATCCACATGCCTTTTAAAATGTTGAAATTGTACGAGCCTTCACCACGTCTTCTGGCAGCTCATTCCATACACGAACCACCCTCTATGTAAAAGCGTTGCCCCTTAGGTCCCTTTTAAATCTTCCCCTCTCACCATAAACCTATGCCGTCTAGTTTTGGACACCCCCACCCTGGGCTAAAGACCTTGTCTTTTTACCCTATCCATGAACCTCATGATTTTATAAATCTCCATAAGGTCCCCCATGCAGCCTTTGATGCTCCAGGGAAAATAGCCCTAGCCTATTCAGCCTCTCCCTATAGCTCAAACCCTCCAACCCTGGCAACATCCTTGTAAATCCTTTCTGAACCCTTTCTAGTTTCACAACATCCTTCCTATAGCAGGGAGACCAGAATTGCATGAGACCAGTGCACCAGAATGCACTAACCAATAAAATCAAGCATACCAAATGCTTTCTTCACTATCCTATCTACCTGCGACTCCACTTTCAAGGAACTATGCACCCTGCACTCCAAAGTCTCTTTGTTCAGCAACACTGCCCAGGACCTTACCATTAGGTCTATAAGTCCTGCCCTGATTTGCCTTTCCAAAATGCAGCACCTCACATTTGTCTAAACTAAACTCCATCTGCCACTCCTCAGCCCATCGGCCCACCTGATCAAGATCCCGTTGTACTCTGAGGTAACCTTCTTCGCTGTCCACTACACCTCCAACTTTGGTGTCATCTGAAAACTTATTAACTATACCTCCTATGTTCACACCCAAATCATTTATATAAATGACAAAAAACAGTGGACCTAGCACTGATCCTTGTGGCACACCACTGGTCTGAAAAGCAACCCTCCACCACCATCCTCTGCCTTCTACCTTTGAGGCAGTTCTGTATCCAAATGGCTAGCTCCCCCTGTACTCCGAGTGATCTAACCTTGCTAAGCAGTATACCATGAAGAATCTTGTCGAACATCTTCTGAAGTCCATATAGATCACATTCACCCTCTTTCCTCATCAATCCTCTTCATTTTGTCTTCAAAAATCTCAATAAAGTTAGTGAGACACGATTTCCCGCACACAAAGCCATGTTGACTATCCCTAATCAAATCTTGCCTGTTCAAATACACATAAATCCTGTCCCTCAGATTCCCTACAGCAACTTGTCCACCATTGATGTCAGGATCACCGGTCTATAGTTCCCTGGCTTTTTCTTACCACCTTTATTAAATAGTGGCACTACATTAGCCAATCTCCTGTCTTCCGGCACCTCATCTGCGGATAATGATGATTATAAATATGTCAGCAAGGGGCCCAGAAATCACTTCCCTAGCTTCCGACAGAGTTCTAGGGTACACCTGATCAGGTCCCAGGGATTTATCCACCTTTATGTGTTTTAAGCCATCCAGCACCAACTCCTCTGTGATATGGGCATTTTTCAAGATTTCACCACTTTTTTCCCTTGTTCTATATCTTCCATATCCTTCTCCACAGTAAACACTGATGCAAAACACCTGTTTAGTATCTCCCTCATTTCCTGCAGTTCCCCATATGGGTAGCCTTGCTGATCTCTAAGGGGTCCTATTCTCTCCCTGGTTACCCTTTTATTCTTAATGTATTTATAGAATCCCTTTGGATTCTCCTTAACCTTCTTTGCCAAAGCTATCTCATGTCCCATTTTTGCCCTCCTGATTTCCTTCTTAAGTAAGACTTTTTTTATTTCTTTTTGTTATTTCTTCCCTCTAACACATGCAAGGATATCTTTCTGTCTGCGTGGAGCACTGGAGAAAGGGATGTCTTTGCTATAATAGTGAAAGCACAAATTCAGATTCATTTGTCACTCCTTTACCAAACAAAACCTAACTTTCTGAACTATTCACAAAACTATTCATATTTCATGAAAGTAAACTCTATGTACCTGCTCAGGTTTTTCTACTTCAAAAATTGAAAATTGAAAATAATGAAAGAAACTAAACTAGCACTTAAAAAATGAGTTTAAAAATTGTTAGCACACTGAGTTAGGGCACTTACAGTATAATAAAGGTCTTGCAAACATTTCCTCAAACAGTGAATTCCCAGTCTTGTGTAATCAAGTGTCAAATGAATTTTCTTCACATTCAAGTATGGAGCTTGGCATCACTCACAGATGTTTCAGTAACTGGATGCATAAACCCTCCAGCAGGGGCCTGGAGACTGAAATGGAACTGTAAATGGAAAAGGACTACAAAATAAAACAAAAATCAGCTAAATTGTCAAGTTATGATCTTCATATCTACAAATAAAAGCTTATGACTCATAAGACTGTATACTGTAATGTGCATCCCATTTACAATTGGCTTTTGTGACAAAATGAAGTTGCATTAAATGTGCTTTGGATATCCTTTGTCACAAAGAAAACTTGGTATTTGTTGGATTTTGATGAAGTTATATAAATTATTTACAAAAACCTAAAACACATCATGTGACTGCTTTAAAATTTTGTTGGCAACATTGAAGCAATTAGAACACTTCCCTTCATGATAAATATTATTCACATATATTTACCATAACTGTTCATTACCTACAGTCTTACAATGAAAATTTCAAAATTACACAAAGTTTATTTTCAAAGTAGGGTTTACTGAAAATAATGAATAATGAATCTGGATAAGTGAAACATCATTTTTTTAAACTATAAATCATCCATGACTTATTCCTAAATAATAATTGACGAAGTAACCCTTACACCCAAGCCGGGACACATTATTTCTTGTTCAATATTACAAAAGTAAACCATGAAGTACCAGCTGTCCTAACAAGTCATGAGCCTCACAACTACAAACAAAATGGTTGTGGGTCATGAGACTATTTGCCTACTGTACTTTTCATTTACAGTTAGACCAGGTGGTTTTCTTAATGCCGGCATTCTTAAATGGTATAAGTGAAGCTGCATAAAAAATCTAATTCAAAATGTATTTATGACTGAGACATTGTCTGTTACATGTGGTAACACTGTGGGGATAGGTAGTTATAATGTGGTTCAAGTTTAGTGGATGGGAGCAGGTGTGGTGCTAGAATAAAGAAATACAACACTCTAACCATTGTTGCTAGGCCTCAGCAGGAGCTGGAGATACTTGGTAAGACGTATAACCATGTGGTCATGAGTAATATTAAAAGAGTTCATTAAAATAATTCTCGAGCATGACTGCAGAAGAAATTAAGCAAAGAAGGAACTGGCATTTAGAAAGCATCGTTTCTGATATCCCAAGGTGCTTCACAACTAAAGGAGTAAATTTAGTTGTGAACACTAACATTATATCAGCAAACACTGCAGCCAATTTACATACAGCATGGCCCCACAAACAGCAGACACTTAAATTACTGTTAGACCATTGATTTGGTGACTTTTTTGAGGGAGAAGCATTTACTAGGGTTACCTCCTGTGTGCTTCGTAAAATATTGCATGGGATCTTGAACATGCAACTGAGAGAGCAGGTTTTAAGTTCAAAATTTTGTTACCACTCCTAAGAATGAGCCCCTGCAATGTCTCCTAAGATAATGTGCTCACTGTTGAAGTGGCCTTCGGATTAGAAGAGGAAAACAGTACCATTGAATCAAGGCTGACACCAAATATCAATGTAAGGGGCTCCATGAATGACTACACAAAGATTGCACCAGAATTTACTGCTGACAAACTAAAGGGAAGCAGCATCAGTCTTAAGATGATTCAGCAAACTTTTCAGTTAGTGGCCAAGCCATGTGCATGGGGTTCAGCTCAGGTTCAATCTCCAATTGATGCTAATTAACCATGTCAGTTGGAATCCACACTAGAAGTAACTTTCCAGCAGACATTGAACTAGCTATATTTAATCTAGCTAACATTGAATTGGAGAAAGATTTGACTCATTTGGTGTCAGTGATTGGGCAAAAATTGTAAAAGAATCAGAAATATCCTCATTTCCCTTGTTCACACCTAAACGATAACCAACTGGACATGGTCCTGGAAGATGACTGGAGCATGTGCAATTGAACTGCAACAAGCAGTCAACGTTCACTGGAGAAAGGGGAAAGAGAAGAACTTGGCAGGGAAAATAATCAAAAACAAGAAACTTCCTTTTTAACACTTAGTACACTTTTTCTGCTTACAAAATAAAAATTATACAATTGTTTCTGTTGCACTCCAATGAAATTCTGAGTTTATTACACAACTGAGAGGAATTTATTTTCACTGACAGCGGGCAGAAAACTAGTTAAACTCAATCGTCTGTTAATAATCCTACCTGCATTCCCTTTAACTAAAGGAATTAAAGTCAGGTGGCCATATATTGGTCAGATGATCCTCAACTGCCTGTTTTAAACTCATTCTCCTCCATGCCCACCAAGTAAAAATTAACCCTGTTAACTGACGAAGAAAAGAAAATCAAAGGTCTAAAATATACAGAAGTCAAATTTGTGAAGGATGTTTAATACTGTTTCCTTCTAAAATTTACACTGCATTTGAATTTACAATAAGCATATCTGCACAAGGAAAGACTTGTGTTGCAAATGCACTCAAACAGAATGATTAAAATGTGCAGTCTTTTTAAAACAAAAAATGGCCTTTTGCTACATTCAAAGCAAACTCTCAATTATATTCACAAATTAAAGGAGCACCATTTTTACAAACAGACATGTGCAAGTATTTCTTCTTATTTGAACAGAGAAAGAGCACGAGTCATTTTGTTACACAGCATACCCCCAACATGCTTTTTGTTTTAAAGTGATAAACAACAGACATGCAGTTGTAAGAAAGCATAACGGAAATACTTACCTGTATAATCTAATACTTCATAGAGTTCAGGCAATATATTTCACCTGTTGCAAAGTAGACCTGCATTCCTAAAGTAAATCAAATAAAATGCGACACTCATCTAATTTAGTATCCTTAATCGTCTAGTTTGAAACTGTCATTTTTATTGGTGTGATGTGCTTGAAAATAGATCATATTCTGCACCACATTATTGTGTTATGTCTATAGCAGATATACAATATACTTTTAAAGGACATCATACCTTGGCATGTGATGTAAAGACATAAAGCTCTCAGTCTCCATCTTACAGATATCTATCCTCTTGCGGCATGATATGCTGAGACAATTGTGTAACAGTGCATCTGAATTGCTTAGCTTGAGCCCAGACATGCAAGTACCTCTGTTAATGGTCTTTAATGCATCACAATGTGAAAACTGCAGATCACCAGTGTATCTCACTGCATCAAATCGTACACAACATTGATCTTTGATGAATTTTCTTGAAGGATTTTTTCCACAACTACTGGATCTTTTGTTCTCATTTCCTTTTATGGTTGTAAACACAGGAAGTGCCAACAGCGATTTGACCCTTGAGAGTTGTCATAACTGAGCCTGAGTCTGCTTTCATCCAACATTCAGAAAGATGGCCTTCCCAGCAAAGTGCTATTAAATATCAATCAAAAGTGGCAGTTTCCCACTGCCTTTAGGCTAAATACATTGAAGTCAATTTCATTACCCCGCTATCACCTGGCTAAGATCAGCTACTGTATGGAAACTGTTGTATAATAATGTAGGGGTCTGAAAGGATTAACGCCAAAGTGTGCCTCAATCAACACCCACTTATGATGATGTCATATGGAGCAACAGCTAAGTTTCTCAAAGGAGCAAGATCCACCATCTAGATCCTCTCTATTATCTCTGTACCAATGCCTACCGTATGAGTGTAACCTGTACTTAATTGTAAAAAATAATAAACTTCATCTTGTTTAAGACAATAGCCTTTGATTATTAGATTTATAAATGCTTTTCTTCTATTATACCAGACCAAGTATAGTCTGTAGGTCTCCACCCGAAAAAGTGACAGTGGTAACAAACCTACCCCATAGTGAACAATAATGCAGACAGCCTCACAGACAACATGGTGTCAACAATGAGGATTACTCATACACTGAAGCTAAGGGTTAAATTTAAAGTTGACCTATTTTGGATGGTCGGCTATCACACCAGATGTTAAGTCAGTACAGAAATTTTTTTTTTTACATTTTGGGCTTTAATAGTGTCATAATGACAGTAATGTCGAAATGTGACTTTTGTGAACCTCATTTAGTACCCAGAAAATGATTGTATTAATGCCCAATTTTACTGCGTTAACCTTTCTCAAAGCAATGAGCTGAAACAAGAAAGCAGAAGCCTTTTTGCTCAACAATAGATTTTTAAAAAATCTTTTATGAAACAGGAGCCTTGTTAGCAAGGCATACATTTGTTGCCCTTGAACTAATAGGTTTGCAAATTTCGGGTCATTTCAGAGGGCAGTTACAGAATCAGCCATATTGCTGTTGGCCTGGAGCCAAATTCAACCAGACCAGGTAAAGACAGCAGATTTCCCTTCTCAATGAATTACTGAAGTAAATAGGTTTTTACAACAATGAATAAAGATTACATGATTGCCAGTAGGCAAGCTTTTAATTCTAGATTTTATGGAATTCAGATTTTCACCATCTACCATACTGGGATTAGAACTCATAGACCCCAAACATTGGCTTGGGGCTGTACGTTACCAGCCCAATGCATTAACACTGCATCACTGCCTCTCTTTAATCAGTGTAGCAAAACAATTAGCTTTAACTCTGAAGAAACATTGTCATTTAACAACACCTCTACCTCAGGCAGTACAGCAAAATATTGTCAGGTAACAAAATATAATATATTTGGATGTGCTGAATAAATGAAGGACATCTAAAATATGATGGGACCAGCAAGAGTAACAGATATCGATTTAAAAGTATAACCATGAACTAGATAATTGGATAATGATATTCTGTTAGTACCACCATATAAAGACTGAAAACCCAACGCGCAATACAAACTTTGCACTGTGTGGTCCACTGTGCCTTTGTCATATGAACTCTCATGACCTGGGCTTTTCTTCATTTCTTGCACTTTATTCATCTAAAGATAATAATCTATTTGAAACTTGTTATTGGACTGATTTAGTCATGAATATCATCATAATCCTTTAACCTATATTCCATAAACTCTTTCATCAAAGGCTGCTCTTTTGAGGACACAGGATCCTATTCACTCAACTTTCCCTTCTTCCAATCTCATCTCCATATGAAGAAAAGTCTCTCTCACAAGTGTGACCATCGTTCTAAACACTGGATTGTCTGAAATCACAGAATGGTAGTTTTACATTGTTCTGCAGAATGTTGGGATGTATTCCTTTACTGCAGTTGATTCACTGAAATGAATAATTAGTTCTAACTAGCTAATGCTACGCTTGGGGCAGACCCTTCACATGCTGCAGCTAGATAAAAGGTGCTGGAAAATCTGTAAGTCATCTCATTTGTTCATTCATTTGACAATTTGATCTAATCAAGGGCACAAGGCCTTTAATTATGATATTAGGCTCTAGATATTAAAGTATAGGTTTGTAGAACATTTTTCTGTTTGTCATTGTAAAGGAATTGCATTGAAACATAGTAAGAGATGATATGGTAATGTTCACAGAATTTTACTTCATGGTATGTGCTTTGCAAACATAACTTCAGCAAGAGCTGAAGACTCACCAGAAAACTAGATAAAATTCTAGGAATCTCCATGAATCCTTGATTTAGGAAATAAAGGTTACATTGGTCCAGGGTTCCATTTTAAGAATAGCTATTACCTAATTATATTGGATCATACAGAATACTTTATTGAAAGAACCACAAGGATCGGTCCTGGGTCCACTGCTTTTTGTCATTTATATTCATGATTTACGTGTGAATATAGGAGGTATGGTTAGTAAGCTTGCAGATGAAACCAAAATTGGACGTGTAATGGACAGTGAAAAAGGTTACTTCAGAGTACAATGCAATCCAGATCAGATGGGCCAATGGGCCGAGGAGTGGCAGATGGAGTTTAATTTAGATAACTGTGAGGGACTGCATTTTGGTAAGGCAAATCAGGGCAGGGCTTAATGGTAAGGTCCTGGGGAGTGTTGCTGAATGAAAAGACCTTGGAGTGCAGGTTCATAGTTCCTTGAAAGTGGAGTTGCAGGTAGATAGGATTGTGAAGAAGGCGTTTAGTATGCTAGCCTTTATTGGTCAGTGCATTGAGCATGGGAGTTTGAAGGTCATGTTGCAGCTGTACAGAGCATTACCACAGCCACTTTTGGAGTATTGTGCGCTATTCTGGTCTCCCTCCTTTAGGAAGGATGTTGTGAAACTAGAAAGGATTCAGAAAAGATTTACGAGATGTTGTTAGGGTTGGAAGGTTTGAGCTATGGGGAGAGGTTGATAGGCTGGGGCTATTTTCCCTGGAGCATCAAAGGTTGAGGGATGACCTAATAGGGATTTGTAAAATCATGAAGGTCATGGTTAGGCTAAATAGGCAAGGTCGTTTCCCTGGGGTGGGGATGTCAAAAACTAGAGGGCATACGTTTAAGGTGAGAGGGGAAAGATTTAAAAGGGACCTAAGAGGCAACTTTTTCACCCAGAGGGTGGTGTGTGTATGGAATAAGTTTCAAGAAGAAGTTGTGGAGGCTGGTACAATAATAACATTTAAAAGGTATCTGGATGGGTATATGAGTACGAAGGGTTTAGATGGATATGGGCCAAATGCTGGCAAATGGGACTAGATTTATTTAGGATATCTGGACCACTTGGACAAGTTGGACTGAAGGGTTTATTTCCGAAGGCCTTTGTATATCTCTATGACTCTACAACTCTAATAGTTTGTAATGTCGTTTCACTTTGACAGCAATTGAGAAACAAATTGTGCTTAGAATTGTGCTGAGTTTTTTCTGAATTGCTTTTGTGTTTCAAGTTGTTGTTCATACAGTCTTATATAGCAGACCTGTGAATGTGTACAAATTTGGTTCAGAATCAGAGGGATAGTTCTGCAGTACTGATCTGGACTAATCAAGGAAATGTTAGACAAATTAAAACCCAGTCTAATTTGTTTGACAACTGAGCTGTCTTGCTGCTAGTTGTTATCACTCAACATCACTACAAAATCATTATCATTGGAGAGTGCTTCCTCACTGCCAACATGCCTCACTGGTATTCCATACACTGATCTGAGTTGGCTTCTGTTTCTTCGCATGGCAGCACCATGATCAGGAATTGCTCTGTATAATTTGGGTTTATCTCAGATTTTAGAAACCTTTGGTGGTACTTGTATTTGTATTTCTAACTCAAATGGTGTGCCAAGTGCATAGTTTTGATAGTTCATGAGCAAACTATGATAGTTCATAGTTTGCTCATCATGTATCTCTTTCACTCTCCTCAGTCTTTGAAGAAGAATGTCCTGTGCTTTGGAATAGAAGAACAAGAGTGCATGTGGTTTGAATCTCATGAATTGTGACTATGCTATGATCTGTGTACGCTGGAAGTGCGCCTACTGCTGGACTATTGGTATCTATCAGGTAGAAGATTTCAGGAAGCTCATTTTGCATGTTAGCACTGTAGTGTGATTCTGTCAATATGTTGAACTGGTGATCCAATGCTATGAGACGATCTCATATTGCATTATAGAATGCCATTGCTGAGATACATGTCTTTCAGGATGCATAGTGGTAATGTGCTATAATGATCATGTCTCTCAAAGTCATACTGATAGACTGACTGTGAGTCATATCAGAACAGCAATCCCTCAATCAACGCCCATGTCTGCATGCCGACTATCCCTATTCAACACAGTCGACACCAGTTTCATTGGTGCATTAATATTTAAAGGATTTTAAAAGGTGCCTGAAAAGTCTCACCTTTGGATGCAATTGTTAGAAATCTGCCATGTTGATGAGTTCGATCTAAGGCCTGGTTAGTTATGTTAGTGCAACCTTCTTCCAACTAAATTTTTTTAAACAGGCATCAAAGATTGCAGAAGATTGCTTTGCATAAGGTTTAATGTGCCCCTGAAATTTCTTGATCTATTGTGTTCATTTGATTTTAGGCAGAACAAGAGTGGGAATTCTAAGCCAAGATATTTCACATTCCAGCAAAAGTGTAAACCAGTCAATACATTTCTGTCAATGTAGAACCAGAACACTAGTAAGCTAAGTTTTATAGAACATTCGCACTATCAGAATGAAGTATTTTCAGTCCTTATTAACTACTTCTCCACTCTTTTCATCCTACATTAATCGACATGGAATCCATTCAGACAAGTCCTATTTGAATGGCATACAGACATATAGATTCTGGAAGGAACATGAAGTAATTCAATGTATCAAATGTAGTAAAGATGATGGATTTATTTATTTCTCAGCCCTGTAGCAATCTGTGTCTTCCGAAGGCTGAATCCTCTGTATCCTCTGAAGGCTTCCGAGCAGTACACTCCAAACATGACTACTCCTACAAGTTGTCCACTTAATGACCTCTGAAAAGTTAGATGAAGGTGACTATTGTTCATATTGAAAAGTTGAGTAACTCATGGCCAGTGACTTCAAGGGTATTTGAGCCTGAAGGGGTCTCGCTGCAGATTTGCACTGCACAAATATTACCTGAGAAAGTGGAAATAGAGCAGACATGCTAACATTCTTATTACAGGCAATAGGTACTATTTCAATAGCAACCCTGCCATCGCCAAATGACTGGGGCTCCACTCTTGCCTGACTGGCTGCAGAAGGAAAATAAGTCTTTCAAGGCCCTTATCTATTCATTCTACCAATTTCTTGAAGGTGGGGATCTGTTTCCCCAATGCAAGGAACAGATTTCAGCTCCCACTACAGTTGTAGGCTGATAATACAGTGAGTGTCCAACTGTAGCATCTCCACGGTCAGCTGCAGAATATTGATGCCATGTCAAATGACACAAAATGCTCTTCAATTTCAGCTATATTGTCAAAATTCTCACATAAGTAATTTTAAAAGTCAAGTAATTTTCAATTTATGGCCAGACCCATGCAGATGTCATTTCCTTCCTGTTCAACACCACTGAAAGAGGGCCCTGCTTTTCAGTTTACTGTCTGCTCAGTTGTCCCTCTAGCTCCATGCCTGTCTCATTATGTAACACACAAGGTGCCAATGTCTGATCTGTTAATTTGGAAGGGATGGACCACGTGACAGAAAGTTATGCTTCTCTAAGGTGTGGACTTCATGTTGCTGGAAAAGTACTGAAGAAACAGAAAAGAAACTAAAAAGAGACAAGAGTTAGCCTGGCACTGAGGTGCTAGATGTTTGAACAATTTCTTGAGGATAAGATTTAAGTTATGAAGCTAAGACGACTAACCAACTTATTTTCCACACTTGGGTGAGGGCTATAATGTCTTGTATTCTTCCACAGACTTAGCCCTTTCTCTGATTTGATGTGCTATCTTGTCCTGTTGAGAGTTAGTGAGTTGATGTTGAAGGGTAGGTAGAGAGGCTTTTTGCATCAATATAAAGCAGGAGGTAAATTGGGAAGTAGGGCTCCAAGTAGCATTTAACACTGAACTAATACTTAAATAAGAGGGCTGCCCTGGATACCCAGTAGTATTACCAAGAGGAGCATTGCTATAGCCATGGTGTCAGTGGCAATGGGACTCAAGATACTATCTACCATTTGTGTGGAACTATCATTTAGTTCCTGTTAGGCATCAGGCCTGAAAATTCAACCAGCAGGATTCAATTCTGATCATCAGAGAGTTCCTAATATTACACATCCAGATTGTGTTATAACATCAAGACAGCAGACTCCTATGTGCAAGGCGTCTGCTCCTATGGGAATGATCAGCATCACCGTTGTAGCCAAGAGAATACCTAAAACAGGAACAAAGGAGGATTGCAGGAAGTCAATCACATTTGAGAGGAAGCAGGTGGCCAGTCAGTATCAAAGCTACTCGAGTCAAATTATTGAAAGTTGGTTTGCCCTAACATAATTTTTCTTCCTTTCTCTCCTACAAAGGATTTGGCCTCTGTTGTGTGTTTTAGTATTTTAATGTGTTGTAGCAAATGATTAATGCATATTTCTTTGCAACCATAAAATAATCATGAACTCAGTAAATGTGAAATACTTACAACTTCTTGAAATCAATGATACCTTTGCCAAAGAAGAAACACTAGACTCCAACGTGGGGCAGATGATGATGCTAGGATTTGAATTCATAGTAATTCATCTATAGAAATATAACCCCCACCCACCAAAGATTACCTGCTAGGTCTAAACAACCATTGGTTGGCTGTATAGTATCTGAAATTGTATCACAGGCATTATCATTTCATGCCCTCAAAGTTCTAACCTTTGTCTTAAACTATGTGTGACATGCTTACATGGGCATCCCAAAACAACAAGTATTCCCTTGACAAATGGACCCTTGGTACTAAAGCTAAATGCTTGCAGGCAGTAAAAGGCAAACTGGTGCACTCAGTTTCCCAGCACAGAAGCAGAGCTGAGAGCCAGATGTGTGAGAGAGTGCTTGAATTTTCAATGGTACTTCTCTGTTATCTGCACTTCCTTTGAGAGTTTCCATGAGAGTGTCTTCTCATAGCAACCTCTGAGGTGGCCAGCATGGCCTTTGTCTGCTGCAGCAAAATTTCCACTTCACTGAACTTAGACAAGATCTCCATTAACTCTGGGCTTGTGAGGGAAGCACATGGAACAAAAAGCCCAACAGTGTGTCCCATCCCTCAGACAAGCATGGAAACAAATGGTACAGGAATTTTTCAGAATAGAATCATCCGCTCTGTGTCACTGAATATATTTACCTACCTCAGAGTCTATTCAATTCTATTAAAGGTCAGGGAGCTGAGAAAATCAAAGACAGACGCAGCAATGGGAATAGCCGTCCTCTAGGCAACCTGCATCCATGTTATGTGGCAGGCACAGAGGAAAATTCAAAGGCACTTCTACTCTGTAAGGACAAGGGTACTTAAAATAACAGCGCAAGATCTTTAAATGTGATCTAACATACAATATGACATGCAACACAAACATTTAAGCAATTGATTCTAAAAAGTTCGCACTGACAAGATTCTATTCCACCTGGTTTATGGCTGTAAACTATGCCCACCTGTATAGAAAACTGAAGTTCTACTATCTAAGTGCTAACTGTCTAGCCTGTAGCCTTCCATTTATTTTAATAATTCTGCAACCATCAATCTGCCCAATTATTCCCTTATGTATACTTTTGATGGTTTTATCTGCAGCCAAATCTTTACTGTCTTCCATCTTGGCTGTTTATCCCAGTATGGCCTTCATTTTCACTCCCTCAAGGCCAAAGGGTGCAGATCTGAGCACATCTAGAACACAATGCTTTTGGCTATTCAGATCTAGCTGAACCATGAGTCATTGAACCTCAATGTCCTCTGGGTCAACATTATTCCACACAGAAAAGAAAATATCCAGCATCCATCATCTCCTTAAAGTTTTCTCTCTAGGCCTCTCCACCCTCACCTTCACAAAGTGCAAGGATGTTAAGGTTTATTCCAAGACTGAGATCATGTGTTCACTTGCATCTATTGTTTCTGTCCATTCGCTTGCTCATCAATCTAATACTCATTCCTAACTCTTCCCCTACTCTAGCCCTGAGCATAGATAGTCTTAACTTTTATCCTCTCTGCTTTTATATCCTCTCAGAGTTCATCTTGTCAATGAAATCCACCTCCTGCACATTTGTCTTCATTCTCATGAATGTGCGTACAACAAAGTTTATCTTCCTTGTTCCCATTCTTGCTGATATTGCAAATGGTTCCATCTCCTCACTGCCAGCAATTTTCAGACCCTTTCTTTATTTAATATTTAAAAAGTAGTAGAAGTTACAATTATTACAACATCATCAACAATTGTGGGTGATACTTATAACCACGACAGAACTACTTACACTCCATGACACTATCTCATTTCTTCACTTTTTACTGATCCCACAAGTCCTACTTACAGTTGGAAGCATTGTTCTAGTATTCCTTCATTCAAGAAAAGCTGAAGCTAAAACTCTGAGCTAAGTTTTGCTTTTATTACTTCTGGTATCCTTTTTTTCTCACCATGAACTGGAAAAGTATCTGATAGCATGAAAGGACCTTATCCTATTTTCAATATTGCTTTGATTAATTTTGTATCATTGGATTCTGCAGTGAAATTAATTTGTCGCTACTTATCATTAAACATGTATCATTTAGAGTAATTATTCATCATGCAACTTTCTCCTCAGTAGTGCTTCCTAGCTCCTCTCCATTTCTAATACCAGAGTTGGGGGGTGGGGGGGCATTATCCTTGATATTCTTCATGGATGAATCCGTAGTGAATGTAATGAGGTCAGCCAGGTGGACCTCATAGAATATAAGTTCCCTGATTGGGGCTGTTAACCTGGTCCAATCATGCAGCCCTGATTGACAGATATAAACAGGAGTGTCAGCATTCTGTTCACTCTGAGAGCTTGCTCTGAAGAAGCCAGACCAGTGTCAAGTGCTATACACGTGTAAAAAAAGGGTGACTTGGTGATGGAATATCTGCGTCTGACGAGTTATTTCAGAATCAACCTAATTTGGACAAAATGCTGGAGAGTTGTGATACTCATAAAATCATGTAAAACTTGAGTCAATCCCCTAAGAATAGAAAATTAGAAAAGAGGAAACAATGCAAGAAAAATAACATTGATAACCATTCTGATAATGATGTTGAAAAGCTAGAATTAAAATTACAGAAGTAGTTGAAGGCTGTTCATACAAAAATTTGGCATAACGGACAGTAAAAGTGTGTCAGTTGTGACCCAAAAAAGAAGAGATTTTAACTCCCAATTTGGATTGATTGATCTCAATCAACAGCAAATTGATGTATGAAATCATCAATACCACCATCAAGCAGCATATCAAGCAGAGTGAGTTTGGCGAGTTATTAAGTGCTAATATCTTTATAAACACGGTAGCCAGAATTTAACTGCTTTCTTTTCCTATGCTACAATGAAAATAAGGGAAGAAAGTATAGTAAGTTTCTTTCAGAAGAGTAGTTGATTAGTTAGTTAGGTGAATTGGTTCAGTCTTACTCCAAAGAGTCTAAACACAAGGGTGTGTGTGCAGAATCTAAGTGGAGTGGAGACTTCAAGTGGACTGAGTTTGGAGAGGGTGAATTAGGTAACGTGGAGGGGGAAGGGGTGGAGGTCATCTTTTTTATTTCCCTTTTCTATTTACTTAATTCACCATCTAGTATTTGGCTCCTATTTTAATGCAGCAGAAGGAACTGGTTGTTAAGTAACTGATCAACAATTCTACTTGTAATAAATAGCCAGTAATTAAAATATGGCAGGGCAGTTCAATCATGTGGAATGAGCTAACTGTGGAATATGAGAAATCATGGATACACTGCCTATCCAAGATGAATAGATCTGCAGAAAGGGTCATTATCAGCACAAGCTTGGACTCTAGGTTACAGATCTCTAGTGGCAGCTGGAATCATTGTTGTCCATCCATGAAGCAAAGAACTATATACTTAGTAATGCTTAGGATTTGGTAAGACCATAGCTTAGGGCTGTATAGGTAGATAAGGAATGTATGACACCAGGCAGTCCAAGGGAACCAGGGAGGAGTCTCCTGAGTTGATCTCACTCACAAATCTGGCCCCTCAGAGGACCGCAGAGAGAGTCAGGAGCAGTGGCATCATGGATGGATCAGCTGGACAGCCGTGAAGGAAGGAGAATGCAAGAGAAGTACTGTAACGGTTTCTTTAGTGAGGCAAATAGGCAGGCATTTCTGCAGCTCTAGGATGGTGCCAAGATTAAACATAGAACTGCTGTGGACATTTTTCTGGGGAGGGTGAACAGCCAGATGCAGCGGTACCAATGATTTAGGTAGGGAGGGAGATGGGGTCCTGAAGATAAATTTCAGGGGGCTAGTAAGCAGGTTGAAATGCAAGATATCCAGAGCTGTAATTTCAGTATTACTCCCAATGCCATATTGTGAAAGAGCATAGAAAATGAAGAATTGAGTGAATGAATATATGGCTGCAAAACTGGTCCAGGAGGCAGGGCATCAGATTTCTGAGGCATTAGGATTGGTTTGGAGCAGGTGGTACCTATCCAAGCTGGATGGCTTGCATCTTGACAGTACCAGGACTAACACACTCAGAGGGAAATCTGCCATACTGTTAAAGTGGGTTTAAACTAGATTGATATGGGACAGAAACCTAAAAGATAGCTCTGATCATAGGAAAGTAAAATTAGTTAAAGGAAGTAGAAGAGTAGGAAGTAAAAGTAGCAGACAGAAGAGTAACAGCAAGAATAAAAATACAATCAAAATACAGTTATAAAGGGTGAATTAAAAGCACTCCAACTACGTAGCATTTGCAAAAATGGTTGGTGATTTGGATGCACTAATTGGGAGAAATGGATATAATTCAACTCCCATTACAGATAGGTGGCTATAGGGAAACAAAATTCTGAACTGAATACCCAAGGATATTCTACGTTTAGGAAAAATGTGCAAAAGAAAAGGGAGGTGGAGTGGCACCTGTAACAAAGGATGATATAAGTAGATTAGTAAGAGAGGATCTTACATCGAGTATCAAGATGCAGGAACAGTTTGGGTGGAGTTAAGAAGCAGTAAATGGAAGCAAACACTGAGAGAAGTTGTTTATAAAATACCAAACAGTAGTACTAATGTTGAGCACATTCTAAATCAGCAAATTTGAGATGAATGTATCTGAGCAATATTGTAATTATGGACAATTTCAATTTACCTACAGACTGGGTTAATCATGTCCACACTAACACTATGGAGGATGAATTCTTGAAGTATGTATGAGATGGATTTCTGGAACAGTAATGTTAAGGAGCAAACTAGGGGCCAGGCTATTTTGGATTTAGCGTTGTATAATGATAAAAAATAATTAAGAAACTTGTTATAAAAGAAGCCATTGGGAAATAGTCCCCATAATATGATAGAAATTTACATGACGTTTGATTGTGGCATTGTTTATTCTGAAATCAGAGTCTTAAATCTGAGCATAGGAAACTGAGGGTGTGAGGAGGAAATATGCTGCAGTAGATTGGACAAATACAAGAATACAATAGACAATAGGCCAACAATGGCTAGCATTTTAAAAAAATACCACAAGGTCAACAACAGATATACATCCCTCTAAGGCACAACAGTTAAAGAAAATGTGAATCAAACATGGTTATGCAGAAACATAGAAAACAGAGGCAAGTGTAGGCCATATGGCCCTTTGAGCCTATTCCATCATTCAATATGATAATGGCAACTCATTCAACTCCATATCCTGTTCTTACTTTCTCCACGTACCCTTTGACTCCTTTAAGCCTGAAAACAAAATAATTTGAAGATTGAATTAGATGAATGGAAGTGACTTACAAGAATGCCAGAAGGTGTGCCTGAAGATTGGGAGCAACTTAAGACCCAGCAAAGGAGGTCCAGGAAACTAATAAAGAAAGGGAAAAGAGAATATGAATGCAAGTTATCAAGGTACATCAAAGAGAATTATAAAAGTTTCTATTGATATGTGAAAGGAAAAAGAGATAAGCAAGGAAAATTGTAGGCTTACCACAGGTGGGGACAGCTTAATTTATGATGAAGAATGGGTAAATGGCAGAGAAACTAAAACGTTATTTTGCATCTGATATTGCAAATCTTCCAGAGATATTAAGAAATTATGGAACCTATGTAATTGAAGAGCTAACAGAAAGAAATATTACTATTTATGTAGCTAGATATGGTTCGATAGATCTTGTGGACTGGATGAGCTTCATTTCAGAATACTGAAGGAATTGACAATAGAGATAATGGATGGATTAGTGGTTATCTTAATAATTCTAATAATTCAGGAAAGGTTTCTGTTGATTATAGGTTGGCAATGTAACCACACTATTTATGGAGTGAGGAAGACAGAGTGGAGAATGACAGATCTGGAAATTTGATGTCAGCAGTAGGGAAAAATTAGTATCTATAATAAAGGATATGATATTAGAACAAATTGAAAAGAATGACAAAATTGGTCAGAGTTGATTTAGATGTGTGACAAAGAATTCATGTTTGATAAACTTGTTGGAAATCTTGTGGATATTAGATGTAACATAGTAACAGGAGAACCAGTAGATACAGTGTATTTGAATTTTTAGAATATTTTTGATAAGGTCCTACACCTGAGGTCACTACATAAAACTAGAGTGCATGTGACTGGGGGAAATATATTAGTGTAGGTTGAAGATTAATTTCTAGAGATAGACGGTAGGAATAAACAGATCATTCTCAGGATGGCAAGGTGTTATTAACAGGACCCTGGAAAAATCAATAAGTGTTCCAAACCATTTACATACGTTATGATGCAGGGGTCAGTTGCAATATTTCCAAATTTGCCAATCACCAAACTGGCATGGCACAAGTCACAAAACTGAATGGCTCACAATATTTCTTTTATGGATTTCACACAATGATGTAGAAATGGTTGGGCAGAGATGAGACAGGATAAGTCATTTATGGGAATGGTGTACAGGATCTCTAATAATAACCACATGGTAGGCATAGAGGAAGAAATAATGAAAGCTCCTCAGAAAGGGATGGTGATAATCATGGGAGACTTTAGTCTACATTGAAACTGGATAAATTAAATATGAAAACATAACTCAGATTGGGAATTCATTAAATGTTCTCGGAATAGTTTCTTAGAATAGCATGTTCCGGAACCAACAAGAGACTAGGCTCTACTAGTCCTGTAATTGTGCAATGAGTTAGAATTAATCAACGACTTCATACTGAAGGGACTCCTGGGTAGCAGTGACCATAATATGATTGAACATTACATTTAGTTTGAGGGAGAGAGGAATGGGTCTAAAACAATTGCCATTTTTAAAACTAAGAAAATGTAAGGCATGACAGTAGAGTGGATTAAAGTGATTTAGCAAATTAAGTTGAGGGATAGTCAATAGACCATCAGTGGCAGACATTTAAGGGGATATTTCAGAATGCACAGAATAGATGCATTCCAAAGTGTAAGAAAAATTCCACAGGATGGACCCACGATCCATAGTTATCCGGAAAGGTAGATAGAAAATATTAGGGATTGTGCAAAGACAAATGGTAGGTCAGACATTTGGTCAGAATAACTAAAAATAGCAAAGAAGGATCAGAAAATTATGAAGGGGGAAAATTTACAGTACAATTGAAAGTGAGGCAACAATATAAAAACAGATAGAAGACCTGTTGATAAACATTTAAAAAAAGAGTTAAGTGAATTTCAATCCCACAGAAAATGAGTCTGGGCAATTATTAATGGAAAGGAGGGAAATGGCAGATGGATTAACAGGGATTTTGCATCAATCTTCACTATACAGGCTTTAAATAATTTTCCAGAAACAGCAATAAATCAGGAAATGAAGGTAAACAGGAACTCAGGAAAATCACAATCAACAGAGAAATGACACGCAGTAAATTGTTGGAGCCAGGTACTGATAGTGTCGAGTCCCTGATGGACTTCACCCTAGGGTCTTAAGCAAGGTCACTAATGAGACAATTAATGCATTGGTTTTAATTTTCCAAAAATCCTTTGATTTGAAGAAGATCCGATTTGATTGGAAGGCAGGAAACATAACTCTTCTATTCAAAAGGAGAGGAGACAGAAAGTAGGTAACTACAGGCCATTTACCTCAATGTCTATTATAGACAAAATGTTAGAAGCTGTTTGCTAGGAAGTTATAGCAAGGCATTTTGGTAAGTTCAAGGTAATCAGGCAGCGTCAACATGGTTTTGTGAAAGGCAAGTCATGTTTGGCCAATCAGTTGGAATTCTTTGATGAAATAACATGTACTGTGGATAAAGGAGAACTGGTGGATGACTGCATTTGGATTTTTAGAAGGTATTTGATAAAGTGCCAGTTATTATAGAAAATAAAATCTCATGGCATAAGGTGGCAGTATATTGGCATGGATAGAAGATTGGCTGGTTAGCAGGATGCAGACAACAGACATATATATATAGGTCTTTGTCAGTTTGGTAAAATCTAGCAAATGGTGTGCCATAGGGATTGGAACTAGGACTGCAACAATTTTAAATTTAAATCAATGTCTTGGATGAAGGGATGGTAGGGGTGGTTGCTGAATTTGCCAAGGACACAAAGGTAAGGAATAAAGTAATTTGTGAAATTGTGACACAATGAAGTTCCAGAGGTACATAGATAGTTTAAACGAATGGGCGAAGATCTAACAAATGGAGCATAATCTGGGAAAATGTGAAATTATCTATTTTGGAAGAAAGCTTGCAAAGGAAACAGATTATCTAAATTGTGAAATATTTATAGATCTGAAATGCATAAGGACCCAAGCATCCTCGTGTATGAATCACTAACTATGCAGATATAATAAGCAATTAGGAAAGTTAATAGAATATTAGAATTCATCATGAGGGAAATTGAATACAATGAAAGTAGCTTCGGTGGGTAAAGGGGGATGGGTCTGGGTGGGGTGCTCCAAGGGTCGGTGTGGACTTGTTGGGCCAAAGGGCCTGTTTCCACACAGTATGGATTCTATGATTCTATGATGATCTTATTTGATAACAGAGCAGGCTTAAATGGCTGAATGGTCTATCTCTGTTCCTTGTTCATATGTCCCTAACTTCATATGTACGTAACAAAATAAAGCAGTAGAAAGAGAAATCCAAACTATGGCATCAGTGGATGAAATTCTGGTGAAGCTAGCAAACAGCACAATTTTCATCAAACTTGCAGGTAACCATGGCTTCTAACATCATCCATTTGATGAAGAATCTAAATTAGCAACCACATTCATCACACTAGTTAGAAGGTATCGCTTTAATCATTTGCCTTTCAGCAGTATTTTTGAAATTATTCAAAGAACAATGACTAACATCTTGGAAGGATTAGAAGTTTTATTTGTCACATGGATGAAGTTCTAATTCACAATTACATGTGAATATATTGAAAGAGTGAGAATAATGGTGAAAACTTAACAGGACTAATCTTTAATAAGAAATATGATTTCTCACAGGCAGCATCAAGTTTTTGGGAATATTTTTCTTGCAATTTCATCCGACTCAAAGAAAACCAGAATTATCAAAAAGTTCTCATCGCTGAAACACATAACAGAACTGCAGAGATGCTTGAGAACAGTCAACCAAGTTGGCAAATCATTAATAAATCTGGCAAAGATAAATGAACCACCATGCCAATTGTTGCAGGAATTCCTGTGGCCTGATAGTTGCCCTATTATTCTTTGATCCTTATCTGCAGAGAGTGGCCAGACGGAGATCTATAAAATGTCAAAATGATCTTTATTACTTAGCTATAGCAAGGGACTCCAGGGTATTTAAAAATGACACACTGGAGACCCTGAGCAAATAATTACAGAGGCAGTTATAATCTCAGATTCAGTCACATGAAATTAACATATACGAATTAAGAGGTGCATCCAATCATTACCGTTGATTAGGTTTACATCATGTTTGAACACAGTTATCCTATCCCTGCATAGGTATGCCTGTTTAATTGTAATATATAATTAGAATGAAGGCAAGGACATGCAATCAGGTCTAATTGATTCACAAGTTAAAATTATCCTTAACAGTTTATGTCTGACTTGTGCATATCAATCATCGTCTCCTGTCCAATGCACCTAGTGTCTTAATGACATCTTTCCAAGCTCAGAGTTTCAATGAAAAAATAACCTCTTTGTTGTAGCTGTGTGCATTATATTATCATTCCATTGCTATTTTGCAGATTATTTGGGCTCCTAGAACAAATGTTCCCATGTATTGTTTAACTAACAGTTTTGTATCCTTGTGAATTTACCCACAGCTAGCAGCTCATCGCTGTGTGCTAATATTGTTCTGCAAGTTACATTATTCTCTTATTATTTTTAAAACCCTTTCAATAACTGCTTAGACTAAGCACAGTGTTGATATGAAAGTCAACAGATGTCTCTTGAAAGATTAAAGGAAAAGGTTACTTTGACCTATTATCACCAACAACAGCAGTAGCAGATACATCATCAATTGGACTTGGAGAATGCTGTTTCAAATTCAGAAAGATGGCAAACATAGACCTGTCTACTGTGCATTCAGCTCTTTGGCAGACGTGCACAGTGATTGAGAAAGAAGCACTAGTAGCACAAGTGCTTATGAAAAAGAAATTATGTCCTCAGACTGAAATTTACCGTTGAAACAGAGCACAACTCTTTGATAACACTGTTATACTCTAAGCAACTACTGAAAATACCACCGTTTGGGAAGCCCTGTTACAGATGTATGATGCTACAGTAGAGTAAATCCAAGGAAAATGTTCAGCCACAACAGATAAATGTTCAGAAAAAAATTGCATGTGTGCAAACTTATGAATATTGTATTATTACTGGGTGGTCTGCATTTATGCAAAGCAATCCAATTCTCAAACAGTACTTTGAGCAGTGAAGACATCTTAGTGCCATAGGTGACTTGCTCATCTAAAATGAGAGGTTAGTACTTCCAAGAGTTCCTGAACATGTCATTCTTCAAAGGATCCACCAAGGACACTTGGGGATTATAAAATGTTGGGATATAGTGCAGAGTTTCATATGGTGCCTGGGATTTTCTATATAATTGGAGGAAATGATCTCCAACTGTATCACTTGAGCTATCCATCATGTAGAACTAACAGAACTGCTTATGGTATAGTTATTTCAAGCCAAACCATGGGAGCACCTTAGTAACAATCTGTTTCAAGTTAAGACAAAGGTGTTTCTCATCATTGTTGACTATTATACAAGATGGGGTGAGGTTAACCGTTTGCACAGACTCCCTTCGGAAGCTGTTCGTGTCTACTTCAAAGAAATGCTTTTAATTCACAACATCCCAAATATAGTTGTTTTGAAGAAAGAAAAGTAGTTTGCAACTGATTGTCATAAAAGCCTCACAGAATCGTATAGGTTTGTATATATCACTCACTTGCTTAGATATCCACATGGCAATGGGGAGACAGTAAGAGGCAGCTGTAAACAACTAAGCCTTGTTAAAGAAAAATTAGGATTTTAACTTAGTTTTACTGAGCTATTACTCTATGCCACTGTAAAATAGTCTAGCCCTGTCTGAATCTTAATGAGCTGAAAATTAAGGAATCGACTCTCTTTACTCACACACCTATACCAACTGTCAACCAATTGACAGAAAGTACAAACCTGCATTTGCAATCAACATCACAGATTTTATAACTTGCCAAAGCTCCAAACAGGGGTGACGTTCGGTATGGATCCTAGGTCAGAATAAAAGTGGTCAATCATAGAGAAAACCCAACAACAGAGATTGTATCTCATGGAGTTAGATCATGGCACTATAAAGCGAAACAGAAGCACCCTAGTTTGGATGAAAAGTAAATCCTCAAAGGCTTGGTCCAGCTATCTGAATGTCCAGGATAACAACCTGAATGAAGAGCTGGCATTGCCTAATGACTCAAACAATGATACAGTGCGTGCAAATAAGAACTTGAATAAAAGAAATCTTCAAAAATTTCTGAGAGAACCGAGAATAAGATCAGAGATATTGGCAAAACCATCAAATTACTTATCTCTGTGAGGCATAGATAACAGCAAAAATTTGAAGGAGGTTGGGGTGTTGTAGGATAATTTTTAAATAAAGTATAAAGACAGGGACTTGGGGAGATGTACAGTCAATAATTAATGCTCAATTATATAAATTGTAAGCCGCATCTCATGACAGAGAGGCTCAAGACCCTACACATTACTGTGTAGACCTCACGCTAAGTATAAGAGTGTTGAATAAATGGTAATTTTAACAAGAACAACTTCTCCTGTTCTGGCCAAGCACCTAACATCTTCAAGATACATCACATAATAACAAAGCAATTAACATTTGTGACTTTTAAACACTGATAATGACCGTCACCAACAAGAAAGGAATTCCATCTCTCCTTAATATTCAATGGCAATACCATCGTTCTATCTCCCACATCAACATGCCAAGAGTCATTATTGACCAGAAGCATCACTGAACATGACCAGACATATAAATACTATGGCTACAAGAGCAGATCTGAAGCTAGGTATTCTGTAGCAAGTAACTCACCTATTGACTCCTCATAGCCTGTCCACTAACTACAAGTCAGTTGAGATGAAATGCTCCCACTCCCCAGGATGAAAGTAACTCTGACAACACTCAAGAAGCTGAATACTTTCAAAGACAAAGCAGCCTGCTTGAATGCTACCCCACTGACCACATTAAACATTCACTTCCTCCACAAGTGCACAATGGTAGTAGTATTTAGTATCTACAAGATGCTCTGCAGCAACAGTCAAAGGCCCATTTGACTATAACTTCCAAATCTAAACACCACAACCATCAAATTTCCTACCAAGATAACAGAATCCCAACTTCATAATATATTGCTTTTCCTTCAGTGTTGCTTGATCAAAAGTCTGGAATCACGGCCAAAGAGCACTGTGGATGCATATACACCACATACACTAAAACAGTTCAAACTGGCACCTCACCGCTATCTTCTCATGGGCAATTGTGTCTTGGCATTAACTTCTGGATTATAGCTACATCCCATGAACAAATTAACAATAAAAAGGAGTACAAGGTTACTAAACTATATTTAGTAGATAAATGAACAAGCTAGAACTAGTTCCCTTTCTCCAGCATCTCCATGGCAGCAGTAGTGGATGTCCCATTTTGATATTTTGTAATTAAGGTTGCGCTATACAATTTTGGAATTCGTTCTCCTTATCAAACAATAAAGTAATATATTAAATGCATACATTGCACATGAGCAGAGTTTTAACTTATTTTTTGTGGCCCTACATTTGTAGAGCTGTTTTTGTTGATTTCAAGAAAACTTTGTAGGAAAAGATACAATAAGAGACAAAAATCAACAGCCTCTTGGTAGCGAAGAATTTGAATCTTGCTGCAGAGAGAGACATGTTGCTGTTGCTTTTTGTTTTGCACTCCCTTTGCACAAACTCAAGAATCCAATTTTCAAAATATCGCAACAATTTATACCAGAGAAAGAAACAGTGCTGATTAGTACGCAAATTGATTTGAATTGGTTGAACTGTTGCCACGGGGAGGCAACAGGGGTCCCATGCCCAAGAATTTGTTGATCAATTCAAGCAGCACGCACATTTACTTGTTTGTAATAGACCATACACAGATCATATTCAATTCAGTCAGTGTTTGCAAAACCCGAAACCAAATGTTTACTGCTGGACGTAATTATGTGATTGGGTAGGTCTTGCTGAGTAATCCTGATGCATTGATAGTTACACTAACAACAAATTAGGATAATCAGTTGTGCTGATAATATGGCCTTTACTTGTGCTTACTGTAATCAACATACACTCATATCCAGGATCTGTTCTTTGAAAACAAAAGGAAAATGGCTAAGCATTGCACATTTTGAATTAATCAGGATCTTAGGGAACATATAATTCACTGTTATTATGTCCATGGCAATGTCTTTGTCAATCAGAGTGTAATTGCCAATTGATCCGCGTTTTGTTCTCCTCTACTATTAGATATCACAATTATTTGAAATTTGTCAACCTTGCATTTGACCTGATGAATGCATAGAGAAAAGCTTCAGTAACGTGCTTCTCTTTTAAATTCAAAAATCAAAAAGGGAATTAATGGCTACATTGCAGTCCTGGGGATAGCAAGAACAGCAGATGCTAGAGTCAGAGATAACACAGTGTGGAACTGGAGGAAGACTGCAGGCCAGACAGCATCGGGAGGAGCAGGAAAGTTGACGTTTCAGGTCGGGACCCTCCTTCAGAAATTTCTGA
>JAHRHZ010000268.1:33623531-33649344 GCA_024137785.1 Ginglymostoma cirratum | reverse complement strand
AGGTCGGGACCCTCCTTCAGAAATTTCTGAAGGAGGGTCCCGACCTGAAACGTCAACTTTCCTACTCCTCCCGATGCTGCCTGGCATGCTGTGTTCCTCCAGCCCCACACTGTGCTATCTTATACTACAGTCCTGTCTGATTAGAACAAACTGCCATTTCCTACCCCAAGATTCTGCTTATTCTGCACATGGTAACTAACAAATGTGTGAAAGCTTAGCTGTTCAGATGGGCATCTTTCCAACTGCCCTTGTTCTGAGGAAATACCTATTTCTTCTCAATTCTGAGAATTAGATCATAATTTGTTGAGAATAAACACATCTATCCTAGATTAAGCATCAAGACAGAGAATCACACCATCATTAAGCATTAGAAAACCTTATGCCTGAATCACATTGTTCTGCAAATACATATATCAATAATTGCACTAGGCTGGCTCTATGCACTTGAGGCAAGAGGAGAGGAGAAATGAAGAGTTAATAAGTATTTGAGCAATTCCACTCTGGAGTGAAATCTGAGACTTTACAATACTTCTGGTACTTTGCCAGGTTGCTGCTTTTTTCTATGTTTTAAATGGGACAGCTTTGAGGACATTGTATTATTGTGTGCAGTATCTTGCTAATCCTTATGTTTTATTAGTAAATAGCATGAAGCTTTTGGTTAATGCCACTTTGTTCTGTGATTTTTAGCACTCAAGATTTCTCCAATTTTTTTAAAGATGGGTTTTACTTTGAGATTTTATGAGGAATAGTGGGAGGGTTTTTTGTTAAACAATGAGTTTTTCTTTGCAGAATTGTTTAGGAGGCTTTTCACTGTTTGGGACTTCTGTTTTGGATTACAGAAGGGGGGAAGGGCAGTTTTGGACTATGTTGCTAAGAGATTAATTTTGCGCTGCAGAGCCTGCATTTCTGTGGGGAATAGGAATATGGCAATGTGATTTACACAATTCATATCAATGTGTACAGCTAACTAATTTGAGTGGGAAGGAGAGAATATTTTCTTGTCTAATATTTTTGATATATAATTGCAGGTCGGGGGATCTAAATTTTGTAGAAATGTAAGATGGCAACCATAAACTATGCTCATTTTAAATTTTTATTGTAACAAATAACAGTGTTATACAAACTTCATTAAGAATTATTACAATTTTAATAAACAACGTGCTAACCTTGGTAAAATAGAATGTACCCGTATAACTTATAAAGATATTAATGAATAAAACTGTCACAAAAAAGTTTAAACCTTTGACCTGTCATTGCAGTTTAATGAAAGAAAGTAATATTTTGACAGTTTTTGTGGTGGTATCAAACTTTAACATGCAAGCAGAGTTCTGCAGGGTTTGGGATTGCCATTTGATTTGTGAAACAAGATCCACAGGAATGGTAAAATCATTAGCAAAACATCGCAGTTTCAGAGCACACTCTGTTTATTTTTAACCACCAGTCAAGCTCACAGCCTCCGCAGGTGCTGTCACTACCTAGGTCTTGATGCAGATTGATGCTGTATGTTGTTAACATTTGGAAAGAATGTTGGTAATGGCCTAGTAATTATCCCAATGTCAGTCCCTGCATGACCCACCATTACCTGCAAATCCTAAGTGCTGCTCTGGAATTCCTTTATGTATGGAGTAAAACCTGAAAGCCGAAGACTCAGTCGTAACTTAAGAATGAACGTGGAAGTTTCTTTCTTTCCGTTGAAAAGAATAAGAAACATTTTCTAAGTGAGCAGACATGTGCATCAAGTGATGGAGCACCCGGACACCCATTCACAGGCCTCTTGTTGAACCACAGTCCAAACCATCATTCAACTTTGTTGTTCTGGGTGGATGATCTTCGTCAATTCTCAGATACAGAACAAGCAGAGCAGCTCATGAGTACTCCTTTTCAGATAAAGAGGTTAGATTTCTAAGGAAAGGTATTCTGCAGTGTTGAATATGCCTCTTATTGGTTAAAAGAGGATGTTAATGGCAAAAATCTGTGGTCTCATGATCTTTGGTGTATTCTTGAAATGCATCTTCATGCTCAGTTCTGGTACTTCATGTTATAAGCTTCCAGTCAATACTTTTAAAAATTGGACATAAACAAGCTATGAAGGTGGTTTCCACAAATCATATAACCTCTGTCATTTAGACTATAGACAGTATCAAATTTTTAGTGAATACCTAACTGAATATGGGCATAAGCGAGGGTACCTCAGATCCATCTGTGGAATTCACACATCTCATTCTTTAAAGACCAGCCATTACGCAAAGATTACATAGTATACAGACTGCTTGTCTCCATGTATCATACAAGACAAAAAGCGAGATTAAAACTCAACAGCCAATCCTGACTCAAAAATAGAAATTGCTGGAAAGAGTCTGCACTAATGGCAACATTTGTGGAGAGAAATCATGTTAACATTTTGAATCCAGTGACCCTTCTTCAGAATTGGTGGTAGGTAGGAAAAATTCAGTCTTTATGCAGGAGATAGGATTGGGGGAGGGGGTAAAGAGTAACAACAGGTAGAGTTAGAGCCCAAAGAGAGAGAAAGACAGTTGGACAGACAAAGGCATGGATAACGGTCAGCCGAGGAGAATGAACAGCTAATAATGAGGTCTATTCATGGCTAACGATGTGTTCTGTGTAATAGCAGACCATGCAATAACAAGGCCTGGCGTATGGGGGTTGGGGTAAGGACATGGGAGAAGGTGCCTCAAGACCTAAAGTTGCTGAACTTGATATTGAGTCCAGAAGGCTGTAGAGTTCCCAAGCAGAAAATGAGGTGCTGTTCTTCCAGATTGCGCTGAGCTTTGTGGGAGCGCTGCAACAAACCTGAGACAGAGACGTTGGTCAGGGAACAAAGTGGTATGTTGAAATGGCAGATAACTGGAAGGTCAAGGTCTTTTTTGCCAACAGTTATCCAGTTATCGGCAAAGCAGTTATCCAATCTATGCTTCATTTCCCCAATGAAGGGAGGTTTCAGATTCCTGGCCATTTGGACTGATTCTGAAGGAGGTGGGGTCAGTCGAAACTGGATGGGTTTCACCTCAGCACAACCAGTACTGATGTACTAAGTGGAGTATTTGCTAGAGTGGTTGTGGACACTCCAATCTAAAAGGCAGGGGAGTGAGAAGGGGAATCAAAGATAAGAATAAAAGTAGAAAGAGGAATAAGAAAAGTGATTGGCAAAGAAATCCTGGGCCAGGATCAAACATGGTCACAGTGAAAACTAAGGGGAATGGGACAAGTCACAGGCCTGTAATTTCCTGAATTATCCCTGTTACCCTTTTTAAACAATTGGAAAACGTTAGCTATTCTCCAGTCTTGTGGGACCTCAATGGTGGTCAAAGAGGATACAAAGATATCTGTCAATGCTCCAGCAATTTGTTCTCTTGCCTCTCTCAATATTCTGGGATAGTTTCCATCAGGACCAGGGGACTTACCTATCGTAATATTTTTTAAATTTCACAACACCTCTTCCTTTTTAATAGCAACTTGGTTTAGAAGCTCAACATTCCCTTCCCTGAGATCATTCTTCAACAATTCGTTCTCTTTGGAGAATACTGACACAAAATATTCATTTAAGATCTCACCTACCTCTTCTAGCTCCACACATACATTCCCTCCTTTGTCCCTGAGTGGGACAATACTTCCCTTGGCTACTTTCTTGCTTCTTATATATGGATAAAAAGCCTTGGAATTCTCCTTAATCCTGTATCCTAAGGACATTTCATGACCCCTTTTCGCCCTTCTAATTCCTTATCTAAGTTGTTTTCCTACTTTCCTTACATATTTCAAGGGCTTTGTCAATTCCCATTCTCCTAGACCTACCGTATGCTTCCCTTTCCTTTTTGACTAAGGTCGTAACATCCCTGGCCATCCAAGGTTCACGTAACTTGCCATACCTACCCTTCATTCTCACAGGAATGTGCTGCTACCGAACTCTTACCAACTGCCATTTGAAATATTCCCACATGTCCAATGCGGATTTGTTCTCAAACAGCCATCTCCAGTCAACACTTTCCAGTCCCTTCCTAATATTGTTGTAGTTTGCCTTCCCCCAGTTTAACACCTCCACCCAAGGACTGCTGTTTTCCCTATCTGTGAGTACCTTAAAACTCATGGCATTGTAGTCACTACTCCTGAAATGTTCTCCCACTGAAACTTCACTGACTTGGCCAGGTTCATTTCCCAAAACCAGGTCTAGTATAACCCTTTCCCTGGTTGGTCTGATTACATAATGTCTAGAATCTGTCCTGAATAGTCCTTACAATTTCTACCTCATCCAAGCTCCTAGCACATAGTAAATCCCAGTCAACATAGAGGAAGTTGAAGTCACCCGCCACAACCCTCCTGCCTTTACATTTTTCTAAAATCTATCTACATAGCCCTTCCTCTGTCTCCAGCTGGCTGTTGGGAGGCCTATAGTATATTCCCAGCATTGTGATTTCACCTTTCCTATTCCTGAGTTCTACCCATATTGCCTAGCTGCACAAATCCTCTGAAGTATCCTCCCTCAGTATGACTGTGAGATATTCCTTTATCAGTAATGCAACTCGCCCACCCCATTCCATTGCTTTCTATCACATCTGAAACATCTAACTTCTGGGACATTCAGCTGCCAGAAATGTCCCTCTTTCAGCCAAGTCATAATAATGCCAAGTAATCATAATAATGTCATAGTTCCAAGTACTATCCAAGCTCTGAGTTCATCTACCTTGCCTATTATACTTCTCACGTTGAAACACATGCATTTCAGACCACCTCCCCTGCTCTTTTCAGCTGAGTTTCCCTGCCTGTTCTTGTTCTCAGTAATGTTTGCCTTGGTTTCTACTTCTCCCTCAATTTCTGCATCTACTACCTTAATCCTCTGGTTGCCATATCCCTGCCACATTAGTTGAAACCTTGCCCAACCACTCTAACAACTATAACTACAACCACCCAGTCCCTACCACCCACCCCCACCCCGTCCCCATCCAATGATATCTGTCCTTTTGTAGCCCAAGTGTGACCCGTCCAATTAGAACAGGTCCCACCTCCCCCAGAGCTGGTCCTAATGCCCAACGAGTCTGAAACCCTCTTCCCTCACATCATCTTTTCAGCCATGTCTTCATCCTGTATATCCTGCTGTTTCTACTCTGACTAGCTTGTGGCACTGGTAGTAATCCTGAGATAGCTACCTTTAGGTTCTACATTTCAACTTTCTTCCCAGTTCTCTATATTCTGCTTTTAGGACCTCATCCCTTTTTTAATCTATGTCATTAGTACCAACTTGTACCATGACCACTGGCAGTTCACCCTCCCCCTCCAGAATGTCCTGCAACCGCTCCAAGACATCCCGAACCACAGCACCAGGGAGGCAACATACCATCCTGGACTCTCGTTTGCAGCCACAGAAACGCCTATCTTTTCCTCTTATGATTGAATCTCCTACAACTATAGCATTTCAATGCTTATTTCTCCCTCCCTCTGCAGCAGACCCAACCATGGTTCCATGAATTTGGCTGTTGCTGTAATCCCCTGAGAGTTAATCCCCGTCATCAGTATCCAAAATTGCCTGCTTAACCCTCCTGCTCTACCTGATGGACACCCATTCCCTTGCCTGTGGAGTCTGAGTCTGTGATGCGACCACCTCTCTATACGTGCTATCTATGACACTCACCGCCTTGTGAATGCTCCACAATGTCCCCAGTTGCCCCTCTAACTCTGAAAGTTGTACTTCTAAGAGCTGCAGCTGGAAACACTTCTTGCAAGTATTCAGGTCCCGGGCAGTGGAAACGTGCCCTGCTTCCCACATCAAGATTTTGAATTAAGAGCAATAGAGAAACAAATGGGGTAGCAAGGTCAAGTAATGGGTGCATTACTAAAGCACAGTAATATTTTAATATTACACTATTTTATCATAGAATTCAAAAGCATTGAGCTACTTTGAGTAAGTCAAAGTTCAAACTGTGAACACATACGCGTAAACAGTTCATTTTGCCATCAAACATTTGAAACTACAAAATCATATTTGAACTGAATATCCTTTGCAACTTGAAAGAAGGCATGTTTTCAATCATAAAATGTCTGCAAAAATGATTTTCTGTGAATTTTCCAGAATCAAAGAGACGGTACAGTAATTACTGAAATAGTCGTGCATAGAACTGCTTGGGCCTGACTTTTATGGATCTTGCAAACTTTGCATATGGTTGTTATATTAAATAATTCTGTTACCAATGTACTTTACATGGTTCTGGTTGTAATTTCTATTGTCATTGCACAAAAATCCATAATGTAACTGTTTAAATTCATGGGTAATAATTTAAGCAGCATAACTTTGAGATAACAGATTTTATTCAAGTATTGATTAACTTATTTTATGTTAAAGATTATTAAGGTACTTTCCTTTATATGGTAAATTTAACAAAACGCTGGGATTCCTTCTAAAGGACAAAGCTGATAGAAGGTTTTAATTCATGTCTCATTGGTTTATATTTGACCTGCCTGTTACAACATACTGAAATCTTTTCTAGATTATACAAAACCAAGGTAGAATTAGTCAGGAATAAACAAACAGAACTCCACTGTGTTCACTGGAGGCTTTTCAGGATTTACTGCTCCACTGTTGCTTTTCTCCAGAATATTGGACTCAATGTGGGAGGCACAGTGTGACTGGCTCTCAACTTATAAAGTCTCTGATTTATTGATTAAAAGCTACAGCTTCAGCAACTGATAAGGGGTAATAAATTCAGCTTTCTTCAGGCTCAAAGTATCTCTTACTGCAGAGAAAAGGACAGCACCGCCCTTTCTGGAGATATGAAGGTATCTGACCATACTGTTCATATCTACAAGCTGTTCAGCTACTTGGCAGCCAATCACATCATTGTTGTCAGGCAGAAGACCTTTGTTATCGACAACTGGCCACCGCTCCAGAGACCAATCAGCTACTTGTAACTGGTTGAGCCTCATTTTGCATACACTCCAATCTCCAGCTCACCTGCAAGTAAACCTCCCATACTGCGTGAACAAACAGCAGTGTAAACATCACTTACAATGAGTGACCTGCTTTTAAAAGTGCAGCCAACCTTTCCACAATCCTTGGTTTTTAAAAAAAGTCTTTTTTTTCCCATTTTCAGTCCGCTATCAAAAATACAGAAAACTATTAAGATATGTGCTTTACACTCAGCAGATAGATTCTGTTCTTGGTCCCTCCTATATTGGAATTCCTCCTTAATCTATCCTGCCAGGCCTCCTCCATTCTTTCCTTCCCTATCTTTCTTGGGTATCTGGTACCCAGTAATATTTAACACCCCTTCCTTGAGACAGGCCTCCTTTATAGACACATTGTATCTCTTGTAGAGAGCCAGCATGGTCAAAAAGGGTCAAAATGCCTCTTTCTGTGCTGTAATTCATGAATTGGAGAGGACAGCCTGGTTTAAGGTGAGAGGAAAAGATTTAGAAAGGACCTGAGGGGTAACTTTTTCACACAGATGGTGGAGCATGTATGGAATGCGCTGCCAGAGGAAGTGGTGGAAGAGGGTACAATTACAACATTTAAAAGGCAAATGGATGGGTAAATAAATAGGAAGGGTATATTGGGATATAGGCCAAATGCTGGTAAATGGGACTAAGTCAGATTGGAATGTCTAGTTGGTGCGGACATGTTGGACCAAAGGGTCTGTTTCTGTCTGTATGACTCTATGACTCTATAACTGTCATGGCAGAGTCAATATTGAAGCCTGTTCCAGTTCCACTAAACTTACTTCTTCCTGTTTTAGCTCTATTTTTTCTCATCTCTTATAGTTTCTACACACAAAACATCATTACTTTTCTGGTACACATAGTATCTAGTTTCCCAAATCATCTCTTTCTTGACCAAGAATGTCCAATCTCTCTACCACGCCATACCCACACTATGATCATCTTACACCTCTTTATTCCTTTCTTGAATAGAAACCCAGTCAGCCCCCCTCCATCAACACTCGCATTTAGCTATCTGAACCTCTGCCCTTTAACTCCACTCAGTTTTGTACAAGCATCACATGCTCTGCAGAAAAGGGCTAATACAAACTAATGAAGATCCATCGACTATTTATGGCCAACTCAAACCCAGAACTCAATTTCACCATGCTATCATCTTCAGTGATGCCACTCCTGCCAATGCCTCTGGAAGATATCCATCCCTTATTACCCTTAAGAAAGTGGTGGTGAACTGCTTTCTTGAACTGCTGCAGTCCACCTGCTGTAGGTTGACCCACAATTATCTTAGGGACAAAATTCCAGGAATTTGACCCAGCAATAGTGAAGGAACAATTATATATTTCCAAGTCAGGATGGTGAGTAGCTTGGAGGGAAATTGGCCAATGGTGGTGTCCCATATATCTGTTGCCCTCGTCCGTCTAGATGGAAGTGGTTGTGGGTTTGGAAGGTGCTGCCTGAACATCATTGGTGAATTCCTGCAGTACATCTTGTAGATAGTACACACTGCTGATACTGAGTATCGGTGGTGGAGGGAATGGATGCTTGTGGATTTGCGCCAATCAAGTGGGCTGCTTTGTCTAGATGGCATCAAGATCCTTGAGTGTTGATGGTGCTGCATCCATCCAGCAAATGGAGTATATTCCATCACACTCCTGACTTGTGTCTTTATAGATGGTGGACAGGCTTTGGAGTGTTCAAAGGTAAGTTCTTCTCTGCAGTATTCCTAACCTCTGACATGTTCTTGTAGCCATTGTTTATATCTGGCGAGTCCAGTTGAGTATCGGGTTAATGGTCACCTCAAGGATGTTGATATTGGGGATTTCAGTGATGGTAACACCAGTGAACATCAAAGGGCAGTGATTATATTGTCTCTTATTGGTGATGGTCATTGCTTGGCATTTGTGTGGCGCAAATGTTACTTACCACTTGTCAGGTCAAGAAAAGTTAATGATCATTGTTTCAATATTTTCTTCTGTCACCTAAATATCTATCTCTGACACTTCGACTTTTTAGACTCCATCTCTAAGAATAGGTTATGAATCAACATTCATGATAAGCCCAAGGATTCCTACGGTTACCTTGACCACACCCTCACAAGGGCTATATTCCATTTGTCAATTTCTCCATTGCCTCTGATCTGACAATACTGTACTCATTCTTCTCATATGTCTCTGTTGTTGGCAGGGCCTTCAACAGTGTTTTTTTAATCTCCCATAATTCTGTTCTTTTTCTTCCCCTCACTTCTTCCCTAAACCACATTTGGGTTCCCCATGTCCTCAACTTCCACCCCACCAACTTCATTATTCAATGGCTTTCTAACACCTGTCATTTTAATTCTCCACCATACTCCCACTCTGACTTTTCTATCATTGGCCTCCTCAAGTGTTTGAACAAAACTCAACATACCCTTAAGGGACAGTATTTCATTATTCAACACTTTCTCCGCAGTTCAACACTGAGTTCAACAGTTTTAGAACATAACCATTTTTATTCCTTTGCCCTCACTAGTTTTGGCTTTTCTCTCATTCTTTTCTCTTGTTTTGCTTTCATACAGCATCTATTCATTATTCTGCCATTCGTTTCATCTCTAGACTAATACGTTGTTATTTTATGCAGGACACTATCACTCCCCTTGGATTTGCATTGTATTTCATCTCTCCTGCCTGCCACCCTACCTTAGGACTTCTCTTGTGTTCTATTTTTCTCATCTTCCCACTTTTAAATGCTTAAAATCTCTTACTTTTCTTAGTTGTGAAGGCATGTCATTGATCTGAAAAGCTAACTCTGTTTCTCTTCAAAAATGCTGCCTGATCTGCTGAACATTTGCGAGATTTTCTGATTTTATTATTAAAAATAAGCTAAAACCAGTTTTGATTCCAGGGTCTGTGCTAGGGTTGATCATGTTAATGAGGGATAAAATTTCAAATGCACATAAAAAAAACTCAATTTATTACCGTAAAGTGTAATGAACATCATTAAACATCACAATATATATTTGCATTCTCACACATAACATAGTAAGCCAACATAGCAACTCACCTACACTTTCAATGGAGATTAGGGTGTCCATAAATGGCTCTGCAAGATTAAAACCCAGATGGCGAAGATGAAAATCTTACCCTAGAGCTAATGCTCTTCATTAATCTTCCTTTATCAATAAAAGTACAAGAATAACCTCAGTTTTGTTTGATGTTTAACAAAAAGCAATACTTTCTATAGGAATGCTTGTTGCAATTTTATGTAGCAAAAATTACAAAACTCATAGTATTTGAAAGGCATGCTGTATATACTGTAATGTTTGCTGGAGCATTACAGTGCACTGAATGTGTAGTAAGTAAAGGTCTAGTATCTAGCCTCCTTCAGCCTTTTTTATTTGTAGTTGTTGTTGTTTAAATGAATAAAATTGCCAGACCACTGAAAGAAAACAAAAGCACCACATCTATGTGCCAAGGTGCTGTACTTCATTGTCTTGTTCTACAGCTTTCTGAGTACTAACCTGCCCTATTTTGTGCTGTCTTTTATTGTAAAAATTTTCCCATGCAATGCTTTGGCTGACACAGCAGTTCAGTGAGTCAGTTTATTGCTGTCTACTGCTAATTACCCAGGAGCAGCTTTGGTGTTACCTTGTCACTGCAGAGGATGCATACCATTGTAGTCCTCTCATTATGTCTCCCGCTACAATCACTTAGGCCAGTCGTTGCCCTTTGACAGGCTATTTATGACAGCAGACTTCTCACCAGGGACTTTCATTAGTGGAGACTAGCAAAGTTAATGAACAGCTTTGCATAAAGCTTGAAATGTTATTAATGGAAAACAAATCACTTCCACAAGAATTTGTTTTGAACTGCTGCAGAGTGCAGATGTCTTATAAACTTTTGTTTTTCCAGAAGATTATAATTTGTATTGAAGTTTAATTTCTTAGGTGGCAGCATGTCTCACTAAAATGGCCAAGCTTCATTGGTGAGCTGAAAGATGAAGCTTGAAGGCTGAGTTTGGAAGGGAGATGGGTTGTCTGGGCAAAGATACCATCACAATAGAGTCACATCTTGCCTTCATTCAAAGTCCATATACATACTTCAGTAGGTGTTTTTCAAAAGAGGAATTTGTGAGACTTGAATGGGACAAAAGTGTTACAAGGGTGTTTGAATCTTTGAATGTCGAATCTAGCAAAAAGATTCTAATGGCATTGCAACGAAAGCTATAAATTTTATTTAACTTCTCTTGGATTACATTCATTTTTAAGATAACTCCCAAGTTGACAGTAATTTTAATTTAACCAACTTTTAATCTCCCCTACCTGGAGGGAATGGAGAACAGAGTTCAAGATCAGGGAGACGAGTCGGAGACCAGGCCAGCACAGGAAGTGAGTCATGGCCAGAGACCGGAGTGGGAGCAGAGCAAGTGCAGGCTGGGCTGGGAGGATGAGTCCTGCTTGTGATCCTGAGGCAGAGACCAGCACATGGAGGGAGCGAGGCCTTGTGTTCTAAAGCCCACCATGCATAGACTCAGTGAGAAAGGACTATAACTTGAGCACTTTGAAAACACGTTTTATTATAATTCTGGACTTTTTAAACTCTGTATTTCCATGCTAGTCTTTTTTACTATTTCAATTCTGTATCAACACTTAAAATATCTGTACCTAGGTAGCCTGTACCTAAAATGGCCCCAAGAGGTGTCATTACAAACATTTCACTGCATGCTTTCTTTCAGTGACTGGTGTACATGGACACCCAGGTTCCATTGCATCTTCCCCTTTACCTATCTATTGGCATTCAGATAGTAATCTGCCTTAAATATCACACATTGTGGAGCTGGAGGAGCACAGCAGGCCAGGCAGCATCAGAGGAGCAGGAAAGTTGACGTTTTGGATCGGGATCCTGCCTTCCTGTTTTTGCAACCAAAGTGGATAACCTCACATTTATTGACATTTAATACTTCACCTGCCATGTATTTGCCAACTCCATCAACTTGTCCAAATCAGACTAAAGCTTCTCTACATCCTTCTCATAGTTCACTTTCCCAACCGGATTTATATTGCTTGCAAACTTGGAGATATCTCATTTCCTGCCCCAGAGTACCTGAGTAACACCATTATCCAGTTCAACAGGACTCTATTGTTTTGGAAAGCAAAATACTGCAGGATGCTAGAAATCTGAAACAAATACAGAAAATGTTGGAAAAAGTCCATTGGTCTGGCAGCATCTGTGGAAAGAGAAACAAAGTTAATATTTTGAGTCCCGTGTGACTGTTAATTGTTTGAGTCCAATATGACTATTCTTGAAACTGAAGGCATTCTGAAGAAGAGGTATATTGGATGTGAAAGATTAACTTTGTTCCTCACTGCAAAGATGCTGCCAGATCTGCTGAGTTTCTCCAGCATTTTCTGTTTGTTTCAAATTTTTAAATTCTTTTAACAGAATGTCGACATCACTGCTCAGGCAAACATTTGTCCCTCATCCCTAACTGACCTTGAGAACTGGTGGGGAACTGCCATTTGAACTGCAGCAGTCAATATGGTGTAGGTGAAAGATGTCAAAAGGCTTCAATCCAGAACACTGAAGAACAGTGATATAGTTCCAAGTTGGCATGGCATATGGTTGCAGGAAACTTGAAGCTGTCATCTTGTCATTCCTGATAGTAGAGGTTGTGTATTTGGGAGGCACAGTTGAAGGACCTTAAATGAGTTACAGTGTTGCACCTTATAGATAGCACACACAGTATTGCTACTGTGTACCAGTGGTGGAGCGAATGAATGTTTAAGGTGCTGGAAGGGGTACCAGTCAAGTGGGCTGCATTGTCCTGAAAGATGTCAAGCTTTTTCAGTGTTTTCAGAGCCACACTCATCCAGGCAAGTGGAAAATATTCCATTGCATTTCTGACTTGTAATTTGTGGATGATGGATAAGCTTTGGGGAACGAAGAGGAGAGTTACTTATCATAGAATTCCCAGCCTCTGACCTGTTCTTCTAGGCACAGTATTTACATGGATGGTCCACTTCAGTTCCTGGTTAATGGTGACCACCAGTAGGTACACAGTGGAGGATTTGGTAGTGTTAATGCAGTGGAAAATCAAGGATAAGTAGTTAGATTCTCCCTCATTGGAGATGGCCATTGCTTGGCACTTGTGTCGTGAGAATATTACTTACCAGTTATCAGGCCAAATTAGATGCTTTCAAGTCTTGTAACAAGGGGACAGAGATTGCTTTAGCATCCGAGGAGTCACAAACACTGCTGAACATTGGACAATCATTTGCAAACGTCCCCACTTCTGACATTATAATGGAGGAAGGTCATTGATAAAGTAGTTGAAGATGGTTAGGCCAAGGACATTACCCTGAGGAAATTGAGCAGTGATGTTAAGGAACTGAGATGGTTGACTTCCAACACCGCAACCATATTCCTTTGCATTGGTAAGTTTCTAACCAGCAGAGAATCTTCTTCTGCTTCCCCTGGACTTCAATTCTGCGAGGGCTCTATCACTTAGTCAAATGCTCTTTGATGTCCACAACAGCTATTCTCAAATCACCTGTGGAGTTCGGTACTTTTCTCCAGGTCAGCACCAAGGTTCAAATGAGTTCAGGAACTAAGTGAACCTAGCAGAATCCAAACTAACAGGAAGCTAGTGAGTAGGTTATTCCTCTGTAAGTGCCACCTGATAGCACTGTCGATGACCCTATCTATTACTTTGTTGATGATTGCATGCAGGATGACGGAATGGTAATTGGCCAGGTTGGATCTGTGATAACAAGCATGGGACTGGATGAACACAGCAGGTCAAGCAGCATCATAGGAGCAGGAAAACTTGACGTTTCGGGCCTAGACCCTTCATCAGAAATGGGGGAGGGGAAGAGGGTTCTGAAATAAATAGGGAGAGAGGGGGAGGCGGATAGAGGATGGATAGAGGAGAGGATGGGTGGAGAGGAGGCAGACAAGTCGAAGAGGCAGGGATGGAGCCAGTAAAGGTGAGTGTAGGTAGGGGGGTAGGGAGGAGATAGGTCAGTCCAGGGAGGACGGACAGGTCAAGGGGGCGGGATGATGTTAGTAGATAGGAGATGGGGGTGTTGCTTGAGGTGGGAGGAGGGGATAGGTGAGAGGAAAAACAGGTTAGGGAGGTGGAGATGAGCTGGGCTGGTTTTGGGATGCGGTTGGGGGAGGGGAGATATTGAAGCTTGTGAAATCCACATTGATGCCATTGGGCTGCAGGGTTCCCAGGCTGAATATGATTTGCTGTTCCTGCAGCCTTCGGGTGGCATCACTGTGGCATTGCAGGAGGCCCAGGATAGACATGTCATCTGAGGAATGGGAGGGGGAGTTGAAATGGTTCGCGACTGGGAGGTGCAGTTGTTTGTTGCGAACTGAGCACAGGTGTTCTGCAAAGCGGTCCCCAAGCCTCCGCTTGGTTCCCCCGATGTAGAGGAAGCCACAACGGGTACAGCGGATGCAGTATACCACATTGGCAGATGTGCAGGTGAACATCTGCCTGATGTGGAAAGTCTTCTTGGGGCCTGGGATTGGGGTGAGGGAGGAGGTGTGGGGGCAGGTGTAGCACTTCCTGCGGTTGCAGGGAAAAGTGCCGGGTGTGGTGGGGCTGGAGGGGAGTGTGGAGCGGACAAGGGAGTCGCGGAGGGAGTGGTCCCTCCAGAAGGCAGATAAGGGTGGGGAGGGAAAAATGTCTTTGGTGGTGGGGTCTGATTACAGATGGCGGAAGTGTCGGAGGATGATGCATTGGATCCGGAAGTTGGTGGGGTGGTATGTGAGGACGAGGGGGATTCTTTTTTGGTTATTATCGCGGGGACGGGCGTGAGGGATGTGTTCCGGGAAATGCAGGAGACACGGTCGAGGGCGTTCTCGACCACTGTGGGGGGGGAAGTTGCGGTCCTTGAAGAATGAGGACATTTGAGATGTACGGGAGTGGAATGTCTCCTGCTTTTGGTGAACAGACATACCTGGTCAATGTTCCATGATGCTGAGTAATTATCATTGCTGTAGCTGTGCTGGAACCACTTAGCTGTCGGTTTAGCTAGCTCTGGAGCACATAAGACCACGAGACATAGGAACTAGGCCATTCGGCTCATCAAGTCTGGTCCACCATTAAATCATGGCTGATAAGTTTCTTAACCCCTTTCTCCCACCTTCTCCCCAAAACCTTTGATTCCTTGAACAATCAAGAACCTGTCTAACTCTGTCTTAAATATGCTTAATGACCTGGCTTCCGCAGCCTTCTGTGGCAACATATTCCAAAGATTTACCACACTCTGGCTGAAGAAGTTTCTCCTAATCTCCATTCTAAAGGGTCTTCCCTTTACTCTAAGGCTGTGCCCTTAGGTCCTAGTCTCTCCTGCTATTGGAAATATCTTCCCAACGTCCACTCTATCCATGCCTTTCAGTATTCTGTAAGTTTCAGACCTCCTTCTAAATTCCATTGAGTATAGACCCAGACTCCTCAGACGTTCCTCATATATTAATCCTTTCATTCCTGGGATCCTTTTTGCTCTTCTGAGCCCTCTCCAGGGCCAATTCATCCTCCCTGAGATATGGGACTCAAATTTGCTCACAATATTCTAAATGCGGTCTGACCAGAGCTTTATAAAGGCTCAGAAGTACTTCCTTGTTTTTATATTCAAGTCCTCTCAAAATAAATGCCAACATTACATTTACCTTCCTGACTACTGACTCAATCTGCAAGATAATCTTAAGAGAATCCTAGACTAGCACTCTCAAGTCCCTTTGCACTTCAGACTTCTGAATTTTCTCCCCATTTAGAAAATAGCCTATGGCTTTATTCTTCCTACCAAAGTGCATGACCTCACACTTTCCCATTTTGTATTCCATCTGCCACTTTTTTGCCCACTCTCCTCACCTGTCCAAATCCTTCTGCAGCCTCCCCACATCCTCAATACCACCTGTCCCTCTACCTTTCTTTGTGTCATTTGCAAACTTAGCCAGAATGCCCTCAGTTCCTTCATCTAGGTCATTAATGTATAAAGTGAAAAGTTGTGGTCCCAACACTGACCCTCGTGGAACACCACTTGTCACTGGCTGCCATCCTGAGAAGGACCTTTTATCCCCACTCTCTGCTTTCTGCCAGACAGCCAATCTTCTATCCATGCTAGCACCTTGCCTCCAATGCCATGGGCTCTTACTCAGCAGCCTTCTATGTGGCATCTTGTAAAAGGCTTTCTGGAAGTCCAAGTAGGTAACATTCATTGGCTCTCCTTGGTCTAACCTGACTTCAGTCTGGAAGGGATGCTCTTCAGAGGTTGGGTGTGGACTTTGTGGGCTGAATGTCCTGTTTCCACCCTATATAGATATCACGGAAGGTCACCATTTATGGTCATCATGACTATGTCCTGGTTTTCATTCCAGACTTTTCATTAATTAAATATATTTAAATTCCACCAGGTTTTATGGTAGGATTTAAACTCAGAGCCTGTCTGAATTCCAAATATCTCTTGGCTGAAATTTGCCATTGGCTTACAAACTGGGGTATTGATCCTGGGTACAAATTATTTCTCATGTCCTGGTGTATAGATCAATCAGGCAAGCCAGGTAAATGAGCAAAAGGCAAAGAAGATGAAAAGCTGAATTGGCTTAGGTACATCAAAATGTCAACAAAGGAACCTCTGATGGGCCCATAAGAAGTTATAAACATTTAAGATACCTTTAAATTTGCCGTGACATTATGGAATTCTCAGTACATGTCATCATGCATTTTGAAATCCAATTATAGCCTGCTAATCAGTAACTTAAAGCTTTAGTGCAGTTATCGTTCAGCAAAAGTTTAAAATTAGGCTAAAAAGTTCTCATCACCACGACGCTATCAGGAGGTAGACCTCAACAGGGGAATTTTCTCTGGGAGTAGATCAGGCCTATTCAGCTCGGATCCAATTAACCTAGCCTAACTACTGTGGTACTGGATGTTTTAAGTCACTGTTTTGCAGTTTTGGTTCTATGCTAATAAAGCTGTTGAATTTGTGATAGAATTGTCAGTTTTCATTCTCGGACATCACCGCAAGGAGTCATAACTTTCTCCTGCACAGGTAAAAGTAGCTGGTCCTGGGAATGGAGATGGGACCTCTGGGTCTGACACTTTTTTCTAAACCACCCTTCATTTCCATCCTGAAATGACGATGAAACCCAATCCTAGGGCACTGTTTATTCATCAGTTAAAACAAGGGTTCAAGCTTGGCACAGGAACCTATCTCATGCTCTCCTGAGTTTTTTTTTAATCTTGCTAATCTAACAGATTAACAAAATGAAAGGATCGTTTCAACCTGTTTGTGCTGATTAACCACACAGTTCTTGTGCATGCAGCAGTGCCACCTGACCTCTATATATCTTCTTAATGAAGTTAACAGAACAGCAATTTCAATGAACCTTGTAAGAGTGAAAAGTAAAGTGGAGCCATTCGCAAGCTAAGCTCACTGGTGGAACCTGTCACTTCAGTTTTTCAGGTCACAAACTGAGAACAGCAATTAAAGGAGCGGGACTCCACAACCTTGACAGTTTAATCATTAAAGTTCTTGTTGTGTTCAATGATGAATTGCTGCTAAGAGTGAAATATGCTGCTAGCCATTAATCAGCGGCAGCTCAGGATGAAAGGCACATTGTTTCAGGAGCTTCTATTTGGTAATTAACTGGTTATCCCCAAAAATGATACATGGTCCAGTGTAAGCCTATAGAACTGCCTGGCTGTGGATAATAATGTTGAACAGCTGGAGCCTCCTGAGACCTATTCATTCCTTCTCATAAGCACCCGCTGAAAAATGACACTTACATTTGCACTAACATATACTGGAAAGAGACACAAAGCAATGAGTGTAACTATATTGTTATTCTTTGCTGCAAAATGTACCATGGAGAAAGATGAGAGAACAACAAAAGGACTGAAAAGGAGGAATCTTAGTCACTTTATTTTGTTACAATACACAGTGAAACCACACCAAATAGAATAGTCAATTAAAATGATAAATATTTTATGTACACTTTCAATTAATATCTTTCCGGCCTATAAGATGCAATATTTAATTTTAATGTGTGACAAAAATACAATCTACACTAATACCCTGCATAACCTTCAAATTTTCTGCTTATGAAGCCAAAGAACTGTGGATGCTGTAAATCAGAGTCAAAAATAGAAAATGCTGGAAATGCTCAGCAGGTTAGTTGGCATCTGTGGGGAGGAATCAGAGTTAACGTTTCGGGTCAAGTGACTCTTGCTCAGAACTTTTCCTCAGAACAGATGCTGCCAGACCTGCTGAGCTTTTCCAGTAATTTCTATTTTGTTTCTGTTTATGAAATCGGGTGCAGAAATCTCGCAAGGAATCAAGGGCTACGGGGAGAGTGCGGGTAAGTGGAGTTGAAATGCCCATCTGCCATGATTAAATGGCGGAGTGGACTCGATGGGCCGAATGGCCTTACTTCCACTCCTATGTTTTATGGTCTTAAATTCAAACCTTGTCTGTATTTCAAGTTAAGTCTGAATTGAAGTGTCAATCCAAAAAGAAAAATACATTTTAAAATTTCAGGCCCAATCTAAAACCAACGGTGTTCAAATCTGAAAAGTCTCAGTTTGGTAACAAAGAAAAATCAAAATTTTGCTCATCCATAGAATAGAAACATCAGCAAAAGAGAGCACCATGCTTACTGAATTTCATCAGGTAATTCCTAACTTTTATTTGAGTGTTCCATGGAAAAATTGCACAGGGAGCTGGACCACATCATGGGTGGTCATAGTGCATAAAACTGTTGAGCCAGAAGCTCTTTAAAAGCTACAGGTCAACTTTAAAATGAAATTCAGGATGAAGTAGCTGACTAGTGTTTGAAAATGAATAGAATTTAAATGTCTGTGTATCAGACTCCAGCACTTATCCCTGATACGCCAGAGATTATGTTACAGGTGCTGTACCAAAGTCATGCAACACTTTTTGGAACTGAAGGCCACCCACCTCTTAAATCAGAAGTGTAAGCTGCCTGGATGAAGGTCACAAAGCAAATCAATACAGTCTCCAGGTCTGTAAACCCTAGGATCAAATACTGAAGACATTTGTAAGTAAACCCAACTTAATACATATACTTCCCTGTCTTCCACAGCAGCTGTGGCACTCAAGGTACTGCTTATATTTTGAACCCTTGGGGAATAGTATATAACAACTCGAACACAAAATTCTTTCATACAACTGAAACTGGGTGAGGGGATTCTCTTTACATCTTTGTTTTGCTCACCAACATTGCTCTCATTTGAGCAATATGTGATATTTAAAATGTTTGTTCTTGTTTTCAGGTACCTCCATTGCTTCTCCCTCTTTATCTACTCCAATCATAGAATAACATCATACAATGATTACAGTATAGAAGGTGGCCATTTGGCCCGGCATGTCACTGCTGGATCTTTTTAGGAGGGATTCTTCTATGCCACTCTCTGTCTACTCCTTATAACTCTTCAGTTTTTTTTCTTTTTCAGATAATGATTCAATCCACTCTTGAAAGCCTCTTTGACATACTTCCTCCAACATAAGCACATCAATGCATTCCAGATCCTACAACTCACTGCGTTATTCACTAAATTGCCATTGCCTCTTTTGTCAATTACCTTACATCCATGCCTTCTGGTACATGACTCTTCCATTAAGGGGAATAATTTCTCCCTTTCAACTCCACCCCTCATGAATTTGAGTACTTTTGTAAAATCTCCTCTCAACCTACTCTTCTCGAAGGAGACCACTCCCAATTCCTCCAGTCTTTCAACATAACTGAAGTTTGTCATCCTTGGAACTTTCTTATAAAATTTTTCCGCGCCCTCTCTAATGCCTTCACATTCTTCCTGAAGTGTGGTCTCCCGAACTGGAACCAGTTCTTCAGCTAAAATAAAATTTGCATTTTATCCAGCTTCAAGTACAAAAACAGAAGTTGCTGGAAAAGCTCAGCAGGTTTGGCAGCATTTGTGAAGACAAATCAGAGTTAATGTTTCAGGTCCAGTGATCCTTCCTCAAACCTTCAAGTAGCTTGGACACATTCCTTTCTAGCATCTTGTGGATTCCCAATTTTGATTGTTCCACAGTTGGTGGTCATGACTTTCACTACACAGTTCTAAGCTCTACTATTCCCTCTCTGCTCCTTTATAACTTTTCTTAAAACCGATCTATCTGACAAGACTACTTTTGGTCACCTGTCCTATGCCTTCCCATGCCAAATTTGTTTATTAGTAAAATGGTTCAACAGGTTTGAGGAGAACCAAGCTAATGTAGCTCCATAGTTGTGAGTTGTTGTTGCACATCGTAATTAAAAGTTCAGTTCAAAAGAGTTCATTCTGTAGAAGAACCATTCTATCTCATTGCAAGATCCTAGATTCAGGATCCAGATGCCAAGGTCACATACAGTTTGTTGCTTTCATTTTCTAAATCTGTTTTATTTACTGGTGCAAAACCGGACAATTTTTTGGGTTTGTATAACATTGAAGGGGTTAATGTTGGTGATGCATTAAGCTCGACCCAATCTGGTGATGCCATTTAGGCTTGGGTGGTGATAAGATAGAACATTAGGATTTCATGGAAGGTCTATGAATTTCATGAATTGCTAATGTTGTCCACCTGTTTAGGAAGGGTAGCAGGGATAATCCAGGTAATTATCGACCGGTGAGCCTGATGTCAGTGGTAGGGAAGCTGCTGGAGAAGATACTGAGGGATAGGATCTATTCCTATTTGGAATTTTGGAAGAAAATGGGCTTATCAGTGATAGACAACATGGTTTTGTGCAGTGAAGGTCATGTCTTACCAACCTAATAGAATTCTTTGAGGACGTGACAAAGTTGATTGGTGAGGGAAAGGCTGTAGATGTCATATATATGGACTTCAGTAAGGCGTATGATAAGGTTCCCCATGACAGGCTGATGGAGAAAGTGAAGTTGCATGGGGTCCAGGGTGTGCTAGCTAGAAGGATAAAAAACTGGCTCGGCAACAGGCGACAGAGAGTAGTAGTGGAAGGAAGTTTCTCAAATTGGAGACCTGTGACCAGTGGTGTTCCACAGGGATCTGTGGACCACTGTTGTTTGTGATATACGTAAATGATTTGGAGGAAGGTATAGGTGGTCTGATTAGCAAGTTTGCAGATGACACGAAGATTGGTGGAGTAGCAGACAGTGAAGGGGGCTGTCAGAGATTACAGCAGAATGTAGACAGATTAGAGAGTTGGGCAGATAAATGGCAGATGGAGTTCAATCCGGGCAAATGCGAGGTGATGCATTTTGGAAGATCTAATTCAAGAGCAAACTATACAGTAAATGGAAAAGTCCTGGGGAAAATTGATGTACAGAGAGATCTGGGTGTTCAGGTCCATTGTTCCCTGAAGGTGGCAACGCAGGTCAATAGAGTGGTCAAGAAGGCATACGGCATGCTTTCCTTCATCGGACGGGGTATTGAGTACAAGAGTGGGCAGGTCATGTTACAGTTATATAAGACTTTGGTTTGGCCACATTTAGAGTACTGCGTACAGTTCTGGTCGCCACTTTAACAAAAGGATGTGAATGCTTTGGAGAGGGTGCAGAGGAGGTTCACCAGGATGTTGCCTGGTATGGAGGGCGCTAGCAATGAAGAAAGGTTGTGTAGACTAGGATTATTATCATTAGAAAGACGGAGATTGAGGCGGGACCTGATTGAGGTCTACAAAATCATGAGGGGTATAGACAAGGTGGATAGCAAGAAGCTTTTTCCCAGAGTGGGGGACTCAATTACTAGGGGACATGAGTTCAATGTGAGAGGAGGAAAGTTTACGGGAGATATGAGTGGAAAGTTCTTTACGCAGAGGGTGGTGGGTGCCTGGAACACGTTGCCAGCGGAGGTGGTAGATGCAGACACTAAAGATGTACCTGAACAGGTATATGGACGGACAGGGAGCAAAGGGATACAAGACCCTTAGAAAATAGATGACAGGTTTAGTCAGAGGATCTCGATCGGCGCAGGCTTGGAGGGCCGAAGGGCCTGTTCCTGTGCTGTAATATTCTTTGTTCTTTGTTCTTTGTTCTTTGTTCTTTGTCTGTATCTCTTCATAATTTTTATAACAATGTCGATTGAACTGAAATAAATTTACTGAACTGCTATTATGCAATAAATTGCATCTTTTTACAATAAGAGCCTCTTTTTGTGAAGACTCAATAGTGGTTGATCCTATCCCATCATGAACCTATTTGGCCCTTAGACAAGTCAAAAGAAAGAGGCTTGGTAGCAGCATCAGTCTTGCACAAATAGCACATGCTGATCTGCGTTGTTTCGAACCACTAGGTACAATGATGAAAAAAATCCATTGGGTGCAGAAAGATAAAACGCCAGAAGACCAGGTGAGTTTACACCTTTAAAGAATTTACAGCTTCAAGAATGGCTCACAGACAGTCAGTTGTTGTAAGCACTTGAGCAAACATTCCTATTTAGAGGTTTGACTGGGAATCAAACATACCAAAGCATCATGAGTAAAGTTAAAATTCCCTGGTGGACAAGGGGAAAAATTTTAAAGTATCAGCTCAAAAACAGGCTGAGAAGGTTAGAAGTTTAAAAAAGGATATTTACAGGCCACAATAAGTGTTGACACCACAGTGTGCCATGAGGTAGCACCACAATAGGGAAATCAAGGGGCATAGCACTTCTTTACACCAAGGACCAGGAAAGTCACAAAGCAGAATTAAGGAAACAAAAGGAACAATTTAAAAACCAAAGTAGACAGTTTTTAACAGAATAAAATAGAAAACTTTAGAAGCCATATTAAGAGATGAAGATCTATCATTCAAAGTGTGATTTTGACAGGTAGAATTTATTCAGGCTGAATATACAAGATTTCATTTGGTAATTCGTGGATATGAACTGATGTTGTTTATTAGGCCATGAAAGGTGGGAAATCATTTGGTTTACCTAAAAAAAAGGAAACTTTTAAACACCAAAGACGGAAAACCTGCAGGGGTTCTACGATTTGAGTAGGCTGACACCAAGATCCGGAGGCAAAGTCTCAGTGTGAAGGGACCACTGTTTAGAAATGAGATGAGGAGGAATTTCTTCAGACTGAGAATGGTGAATCTGTGGATCCCATTGCTACTGAAGGCTGTGGAGACCAAATCATTGAGTCTATTTAAGATAGAGATGGATAGGTTCTTGATAAGTAGGGGGATCAGAGTTATGGGGAAAAGGCAGGAGAATGGGTTGAGAAACTTTTCAGCCACGATTGAATGGTGGAGAAGATTTGACGGGCAAAGTGATTTTTACAGTACTAGTGGAAACATTTTCACCACTTCCACTCCATCCAGGCTTGTCAGTATTCTGTAAGTTTCAATGAGATCCCCTCTCACCTTTCTAAATTCCATCAAATACAAAGAATGAGTATAAATACATATATTACAGAGTGATATATGTCATTTCCAGGGTAGGCAGCATACACTATGTCAATCATTTGCTTGAAACTTTCTATCAAATGCAGGTGAGGTGATGGCCTAATGATATTATCCTGAACTGTTAATCCAGAGACCTATATAATGTTCTGGACACCTGGGTTCAAATCCCACCATGGCAGATGGTGGAATTTGAATTCAATAAAAATCTGAAATTAAGAGTTAAATGATGACCATAAATCCATTCCAATCGTCAGGGGAGAACGCATCTGGTTCACTACTGTCCATTAGGGACTGCCATCCTTTCCTGGTCTAGCCTACATTTGACACCAGATCCACAGCAATGTGGTTAACTCTTAACTTCCCTCTGGACAACAATGGATGGTGATTAAATGCTGCCTGGCCAGCGATGCCCTCATTCCATGAATGAATAAAGAAAGAAAAAAGGTAAGACAGGTATCCAAGATATCAGGATAGTCATCTCTCTTTGTTCACCTTCCTGTTCAAGGTCAACTTATATTACGTCAGGAATATTTCCTGGTTCTTTCTAAACAAAATAAGATGGGTATAATGTGTCATCTGTAGTTGGTTCACTCGCTGGGTAACATCATCAGTGCAGCCTCCGAAGAAGCGCTGTGGTGTTTTCCTGCCTGGAGGTGGGAACACCAGCCTCTGGGGTCCATTAGAGTTGATTACCTCATTTCTGTTTTTTCTTCGCAGTGGTGTATATATAGGGCCCAATTCTACGTGTTTATTGATGGCCTTCTTGGTGGAGAACCAAGCCTCAAGAAATTCCCGTGCTTCGTCTCTGTTTGGCCTGTCCTAGGATCCTGATGCTGTCCAAATCGAACTGGTGGTTCTCCTTATCAGTGTAAATAGAGATGAGTGAGCGTTAGTCATATCTTTTTGTTGCTAGTTGGTGTGCATGTATTCTTGTGGCCAGTTTCCTTCCCGTCTGTCCAATATAATGTTTGTCGCGGTCCTTGCATGGGATCTTGTATATCACGTTGGTTCTGTCCACAGTGGGTAAGGGGTCATTGGTTCGAGTTAGCAGTTGGCATAGGGTTGACGTAGGTTTGTGTGCCACTCTGATGCCCAATGGTCGTAGGAGTCTTGTGGTCAGTTCGGATATGTTCTTGATGTATGGTAATGTGACAAGTGTGTCAGGGCATACTGTATCTTCCTGTTGTTGTTTGTATGATAGGCATCGTCGGACCCAGCTGTTCAGGTATCTGTTGTCCTCAAATACTTGGTAGAGGTATTCTTCTTCATTGTGGCGCAGTTCCAGATTGCTGCAGTGGTTGTTGCTTGTTTAAATCTTTTTTCCACGCAACTTCATTTGTGGGTGTTGGGATGGTTGCTGTTGAAATTCAGGACTTGATCTGTGTGTGTGGCCTGTGTACCCATGTCAGAAATTCCCCGTTGGCCCTGTGTTTTACCATTACATCCAGGAATGGGAGCTATTCTTTCTTTTCTTCTTCCCTGGTGAATTTGATGCCAGTGAGAGTGTTGGTTATTAGTTGGTGTGTCTCCTCTAGTTCAGTCTGTTTGATGATGATGATGAAAGCATCAGATCCATAGTTTAGGTTGGACCTGCGGAAAGGTGATGCTTTCGAGTCTCTGCATCACCGCTTCTGCTATTAGCCAGGAGACAGGTGACCACATTGGGTGTCCTATTGATCAGTTCATACATTTGGCCATTATAGGTAAAGTGGGTCGTGAAGCATAGTTTCAGCATGTTGTCTGTGGATATGGTATCACTTGAGTCTGGTTCTTTTAGAAGTGTTGCTCGTGTTTCTCTTGCCAGTGGTATTTCAATCAACGTGAATAGGGCAGTAATGTCAAATTACATCATGGTCTCGTCCTCGTCTATTCTTCTGTCTTTGAGGGATTTGAGGAACTACTGGGCTGAGTGGATTGAGTGGGGTGACTTGCTGACGAGATGCTTTAATATTCGTTGTAATTCCTTGTCTAACCTGTGTGTTGGTGTGCCTGGGAGGGAGACTATGTGTCTGAGGGGTACTTCCAGTTTGTGTACTTTTGGGAGGCTGTAGAATTGGGGTGGAGGGGTTGGGGGTGGTGGGGTGCGGTGGTGTGGTGGCGAGATGGCGTGAGGTTTGTCCCTTCAGGTTTCTTTTTTAGGTAGTCTGTTTTGTTGATTTGTCCAGTCTGTTTGAATCTCTTTAGTATGTTGATTATTTTATTACCCAGTGGTGCTGTCGGGTCTGTTTGCACTTGCTGGTATGTATTTGTATCTGCTAGTAGCGTCTGTGCTTTAGTGAGGTAGTCCTGTTTGTTTAGCGTTACTGTCAGGTGCCTTTTGTCCGCTGGTAGTATTATGGCAAGGACTGCCATAAACATTACATTGGACAAACAGGAAGGAAACTGGCCACAAGAATGCATGAACAACAACTAGCAAGAAAAATACACGAACAATACTCACTCGTCTCCATTGACACGGATAAGGAGAACCACCAAGCCAACTGGGACAATAGAGGTAACAAGC
>JAHRHZ010000268.1:33603722-33623131 GCA_024137785.1 Ginglymostoma cirratum | reverse complement strand
TCTAGACAGACTAGATTGAGAGACATTTGTTCTCCTTGATAGAATGGTTGAGAACTAAAGAACACCAACTTCAGGTGATTGGCAAAAGAATCAGAGGCAAGATGAGAAAAAAAAGTTCTTATAGCTGTTTTTCTGTCTCAACTCCACTTCCAGTCTGTTCACCTTTCCCTTGATATCTGAAATGACCAAAAGCCCGATTTATCTCTCAATGGCTAGAATTAATAATGCAATGTCTGAAATTGCGGAGGAGCCAGATTTAATCATGCCTTTCCAAAGGGAACTGGCTAAGTACCTTAAATGAAAGCTTTGCAGGCTTTCAGGGAAAAGGCTGGAATATGGGACTAATTGAGTAACTCTTTCAGAAAGCGAGCACTGACATGACTAGTCAACTATCTACCTACTGTACTGTAATCATTCTGTGATTCTATAATGCTATAATGAAAAAATTGAAAAGAATTTAATTGTGTTGTTTAGAAATTAAAATACTAGTTTGAATATCATTCAGATGTTTTTTGTACTTTCTGTTGTTTGACACATTGTGATGAGCCAAAATTGGTGTCCAACTACCTTACTGACAGAAAAACGAATAAATAAAAGATTTGAGGATTGAAAGTTGCATTGAATGTAAGTAGAAGTTTGTTCCTTCCAGTGCCATCCAGCATATGTCCAGTTCAACCTCACATTGCTTTTTTAAAAATTGGGATTCTGCATTTCTTAAGGGTTCAGCTATTTTCAGTGGGAAAGCTTCAGCTTGTAGAAACCATTGCCCCAAGTATTCAGGATGTGAGATTTATTGTGGTAATAGATGTGGTTACTTTGGAATACATATTTCCTTGTTTAAGGATAAGAAATTAATTTTCTAAATATAGTAAATAATTTTTCATGGTGCTGATCTGTTTTAAATGTACACTATGTCAGGTTATTATAATTGATTTCCTGCTCATCATCCACTAGATGAAAGGAATTTATTTCCACTAAATTGTATGCATTCATTTTAAAAAGCCATAACTACTCACATGTTATATAAATATCCACATGCACATCAGACAAAAATTATAGATCTATTACTTGAATTTTAAAAATATCTATATTTCGATCTACACACTGGTGAGAAATGTTTTGTCATTCATAATTTTCTTTATTCATTCAAAGAATAGGTGTATCACTGGCTGGGCCATGATTTATTATTCATTCTTACTAACACTTGCAAAGTTAAAAGATACTCTGAGCTACCTCCTTGAATTGCCGTTGTCCCTATGACATAGATATACCCACAATACTGCTAGGGAGAGTGTTCCAGATTATTGACCCAGTGTGATTTGGAAGGCAACTTGCAAGTGGTGGCATTTCTATGTATCTGCTGTCCTTGCACTTCTGGGTGGTAGAGGTTATGGTTTAGAAAGGTGCTGTTTAAGGACCCTTGGTGAGTTGTTGCAGAGCAACAAGATGGTACACATTGCTGCAACTGTACATCAATGGTGGATAGATTGAAGCGGTAAATAGGGTGCCAATTGAAGACTGCTTTGCTTTGGTGTCAAACTTCTTGAGAGTGTTGTTGAAGCTACACTTGTTCAGTTAAGTGGATAAGTGCCTGGTGGACAAGCTTTGCAGATGGAGGAGATGAGTAGGTGAGTAACTCATTGCACAAAACCCAAGCTCTGACAGGCTCTTGTACCCACAGTATGTATATGGCTGATTAAGTTTCTGATCAATGATAACCCCAATGTTTGAAACTTCTCAAGACTTTTTAACAGGTCAATACTTACTGACATATCGGTACGATACTTGTTACACTTGTTGACAGATCTTGGCAAGTTGGACAGCTCCAAGGGATTGGTGCACCATTTATGCATAATCTTCTCCATAATTATCTATCGAAAAGGACTCCTGAGCCCTCACCAAAAAGCACCAGATGTTCTCCTCTCCCCAAAAAAATAGGTTCTTCGTGCTCCCTTTACATCATCCCTTAGGTGTACATACCCGTAGGGGTATGCCAGCTCTTTAAAGGGGTGCTCTGGCTATGGGAAAAATACTCTGAGAAAAGACTTGCTCTTATCTCGTCTAATCTGCTCACACTCCAATTTCTTGATCCAGGAATTCCAAAGTCCCATTTCAGTAGAGGAAGCTGGTTATCTAAGTACGTGAAACATAGTCTGTCCCAATCCTGTCCCCACAAAAATAAGACAGATTACTTTTGCGGGTGGGACTTGATGTTCCCTCCAAGTTCCATCATCTCTTCCATGTTGGAGATGCCCTCCGTCTTACAGGAATTGAGGCTGAAATCTGTTTGAATATGAGTACATAGTTCATGAGGAAGGGTCACCAGACCCGAAACGTTAACTCTGTTTATTCCTTCACAGATGCTGCCAGACCTGCTGAGCTTTTCCAGCAACTTTGTTTTTGTCCATGTAATGATGTTGCTGACAAGATGCTTGAAATCAATTGTTTCTATAGTACGTACAACTGTTTTATATTAAACATTCTTCAGTATTGAGTCCTTAGTGACTTTACGGCATATTCTGCTGATCATCATTCATTGTGCGATCACATTTTACAGTGTTTTAGCACATCTTGGTTAGTTTATACTAGCAAGGTGTCAAATTTTTTATTTCCTCTGTCACTCCTAAATGCGCCCACCCTATTTTGGTCAATCTGCTATCTCAACCCTGTTATTCTTTCAGTATCATGTCATGTTATCCAGCCCCAAATGGTACATTTCATTTGTAAATTACTGAGTTGCTATGGAGTTCTATCTTTATTAAAAACACGCATAATGTATCCTTCATGTGTCATACTCACTTCTGGTCTATCATCCTTTAAAACTTACCTATGTATTTTGTTCCTTGCCAAATCATACTCACAAATCCATCTTCTAGACAAAAGGTTGTTTGGTCCTATAGCTATGGTGCTATTTGCATAAACTGGACTAAAATGTAACCTCAAATCTATTGAATTCAAGATAGAATAGGATCAAGGGTTCCTCATAACTGAGTTAGGGAAACTTAAAATAACAAAAAGCCCAATTTGTGTTTTCAGTAATAGAGGATGCTCAGTGTTGGATTAACATTTTTGTTTTTTACCCAATGGTAAAGAAATTAAAGAAGTTTAACGTCAAGTGAGTACCTATTATACCAGTCTTGTTACAGTTTCTCACACTTTTACTGAAAGACAGAGGTTCACCTAAGTAAATTTCGTTCACCAGAAGACATGCCTAATGACATTCCTAATCAGCCAATTTTTGGAAAGAAGGGGAAAGCTGTCAGAATTGTCGAGAAAATTACACAAATAAAAGAAAATAATTCACTAAGATTGTCTTTGGCCTCTGACTTAATACTACCCGGTAATCTAGCTTTTTAATAGAAATTTTGTGACAAACTTTCATTTCTATCACAGGACAGATAACTGATGTTAGTAGTTTGGTTGCCCATTACTTTCTGCCTGGGTTTTATTTATATTCAACTCTTATTTCTATTCAAATGCTTTTATTTCAGTGAAAATGAACATCAAGTGGGATATAAAACAAACAGCTGAGATGAGACTGAAACCTGACCATCAGTATCAGCTGACACTTTCACTTCCACAGTCCTTGATTCCTCTGCAGTTCAGTTAAAATGAAAAATAATGATTAGTTGCGAATATATTATTATCGTATTCACTACCTACTAGGGAGACATTTCACTTGGGAGCACAGGGTCTACTGTAGTAATGGTGCTTTTATAAGAATTTTAATATATCTTCTAAATGTTGCCAACTGCTTGAAAGTCTTCAAATAAATTGACATTCTAATTAACAACTCAAAAATCCGCATATTATTTTAGACAAGAAAAAGTGATAAATATAATAGAGTTTATTGTAAATGTGTATATTCATATCCATTACAGAGTAGAGGTAAAATAGTCACATTTCTTGTTTTTGAGAAATGACTAAACCCAATTTTCTTAGAATGGTGACAGTATTCATTGCAGAAAACAGACCTCAGTTTAAAATTTGAAGATTTACAACGTCTTAAACTATAAAGAAAAAGTTTGCCAGCACTACTGCACTTGTCATTCGTCAGTAATGCAAACATGAAGTGCTTATTTGTTTGCAGTTGCAAAACTAAGTGAAGCAGAACCTACCTGATCCTGTTTAATCCCATTGAAGCTTTGGTCCTTCCCTGAAGGGACTGTTTATTCCAGCCAGAGCCCAAAGTCAAACCATCAGTTTACTTAGCAAGGTTAGACAAGCACACGCAAGATTCATGACCTGTTTCTAAACAGCTCCAACCCAATCCCTGAGGACTTAAAAATAAAGGGGCTGAAATGAATACCTTTATCAGGGGACCTGCACTGTACTGCAAGATTCGATTAGAGCCATACAGATTCTTTAGATCTTTTTACCTTCTCTATGCAGAATGGTGAAGTCTGTGAATTAATAATGGCCAGGTTACAGGCTACCGAAACCTAAAGATTTATTTAAAATCAGACACTGTTTGCACAAGCTAAAAATAAAGCCTAATACTCCTAATCAGACCATAAAGTACGGAGACAGCTGTGAGTTCTACTACCTGATTTTATAATCTATCTTTATCCACTTTAAATGGGAGACTGAAGCAGCAGCAACATCAGTATTCCAGAAACAAAATACTGTTTTAACAAAATCATTCCTAAGAACTCAGCCTTATCTGAGGATTGCTCCAACATTTCTCAACCTGACCATTGTTCCTTCCTCCAAAACAAATAATCTACAACTGAAGAAGGGTCTAGGCCTGAAACGTCAGCCTTCCTGCTCATCTGATGCTGCTTGGCCTGCTGCGTTCATCCAGCTCTACACCTTGTTATCTCTACAACTAAATGATACTGTGTTTTGCAGCAGTTCTATAATCCCATGCATTATTCTACCTCTACTTTTGTTAGCATTATAAATATCCAGATAAACAGCATTAAAATTTCATAAAGCTAAAATTCCAGTTGAGGCCAGAATGCCTATTCATCATGGATCAACTACAGCAGAAAAGCTATCTGCACCATATCATACATCTAATAGTTTATTATAAGTTAAGAGTTGGATAACTAAACAACATGCCAGGGAAAGTTACGAATCATGTAGGAAAAGTCCTCCTTAATTAAAAGGGTAGCTATTCCCATCTAACAGTCAAATATGCAAACGCAAACTCTCACAGGGAGCTGGATGATAATTAAAAGAATTAGCATCCAAAGCTCTAAGGCATAATGTTAACATCAGCTCAGTAGGTACTTTCTGATTACTATTAGCAACTAACAGATATTATTGGAATGTTCAATCTAAATTTCAAAATTTGAATGCCCACAACTCAGTTTGTTTAAATTTCCGACAGTTCCTCCATAGATGGAAGATACAGGAGGTTGTCAGGTGATACACCATTTTACTTGATGAATTCACAGGAGGATAGGCTTTACTTTTGCCTGTCAAATTTAATACACAACTTTAAATCTTATAAGACAAAGTATTTAGTCATCCAACTTCCATTTTGAGCCATGTGGATCAAGAAGATCATGTATTGAGTGAGTTGTTGTCAGCTGGCAGCTGTAAGTTGATAATAAATGAAATCATCAGAGCTTACACTCACAACTTCTATACCATGACAGTTTTTTGAATGTATTTGTGTAGATACTGATTAAAAACAGGACCACAGTTGAATGTGATGCACTTTGGAAAGTAATATGCTCTACATTCTTACTTCCCATGCCCTGAACTCTGCTATACCTGCCTTTTAGGCTGAGGATCCTCATGTATATGATGGCTTCTGCTGGAATGATCTGGGATGTCTTAGGTACATTGACTGCCAGCAAACCTTCCTGTCAATATCTGCCTAATGTTGGGAAGGATAACTACATGATGGCAGAAGACAGGCTCAATCTTCATGAATAATAAACAGGTTTATTACATATTACTTAACAGTTTACTGCAAGAAATCTGAAATATATGATTCTGTCAAGAAACCGTCAGGTTCAATTTACATTTAGGCACACATTACTACATTAGCTGTGTGCTATTATTTCTAAGAATAATCACTGAAGTACTGTATCCACTTTCATATAACACATGTTGAATGTTTAGGACACACACACAGCTGGCATTAGTTTATCCCAGGATCAGTCTTTATATACTGATGGGTGGAGTTTATCTTGTGATAGGCATTAAACCTTTCAGGTACTAACAGCCCAATACAGCATGCCTGATTGACCACGTGTGATTACTAGGTTTGAAACTCCAAAGATAACGTGGCAAACAAAACTATTTTGCAAAATATTGGCACCATAAGTGAAATAATAATTTTACGAAGCCAACCGAATCTTAAATTCTCAACATGGAATAGTGGATATGGGCCATAGTTTTGTCATCCTTGCACCTACTCCAAAAAAGATTGTTATTTAATGCTTTTTTCACAAATCTGCACCTTACATGAGGTACTGAAAAATACCATGGCTAAAGTTAGGGAAGCATTCTCAAAAAGGCATAAGGGAGAATGAATTTCCAGCAGTGAAGAACAGGCAAGCAGCAGAGTTGTGCTTGAAGTAACCATATAACTATCTCACGATCGTTAAAACTCATTTTGAGAGTTAACAAATTCAGCCAAGGTTGAATCCCCAACACAATGTCGATCAGTTAAAAAAAACCTCACTGATCATTCCCTTCACCGGAACATACTACTCTAAAGTCACCCAACCTCTCCTCAAAGTCCATATGCTCCTTCTATACTGTATTTAGTTATGAGTAATGTGCAAAAGTGTATTTATGACCTGACAATAAGGAAACATCTTGAGACGATGATTACAATATGATAAAGTTTGCCATAAGCTGGAGAAGGAGAATGTCAACATCAAACCAAGACTTTAAATTTAATTAAAGTTGGCTGCAAATAAATGAGGTGTAAGCTGAACACATTAAATGAGATTAACTTATGAAGAGGTAACTTGCAGAGAAGTAGAGGTAGTAATGATGTATTATATAATCAACACATACCTTCATAAAAGAAAAGCACACATTTATATTGTGCCTTTGATGATCTCTGCTTAGCCCAAATGGTTTTACAGCAAAAGATAAAATTTGAAATGTAGTCGCAGTTGCAATATAGAGTCATAGAGATAAACAGCACAGGAACAGACTCTTTGGTCCAACTCATCAAGGCTGACCAGATATCCTCTCTAAATCTAGTCTCATTTGCCAGCATTTGGCCCATATCCCTCTGAACCCTTCCTATTGTGTACTCATCCAGATGCCTTTTAAATGTTGTAATTTGTACCAGCCTCCACCACTTCCTCTGGCAGCTCATTCCACATACACACACTTCCAGCTGCATGAAAAAGTTGCTGCTCAGGTCCCTTTTATATCTTTCCTCTCTCACCTTAAACCTATGCCCTCTAGTTTTGGACTCCCCCTCCCCAGGGAAAAGACCTTGCCTATTTACCCTATCCATGGCCCTCATGATATTATAAGCCTCAAAAGGTCACCCCTCAGCCTTCGTCACTCCAGGAAAATAGCACCAGCCTATTCAGCCTCTCCAGCCTCTCCCTACAGCTCAAACCCTCCAACCCTGGCAATGTCCTAGTAAATCTTTTCAGAACCCTTTCTAGTTTCACAACAACCTTCCTATGTCAGGGAGACCAGAATAGCATGCAATACTCCAAAAGTGGCCTAAGCAATGTCCTGTACAGCTGCAACATGACCTCCCAACTGCTATACTCAATGCACCGATCAATAAAAGCAAGCGTACCAAACGCCATCTTCACTATCCTATCTACCACAATTCCACTTTCAAGGATCTATGAAGCTGCACTCTAAGGTTTCTTTGTTCAGCAACACTCTCCAGGACATAACCATTAAGTGTATAAGTCCTGCCCTGATGTGCCTTTCATAAGCACAGACCTCATATTTATCTAAATTATATCCTGCCACTCCTCAACACATTGGTCTATCTGATCAAGATCCCGTTGTACTCTGAGATAACTTTCTTCACTGTCCACTACACCTCTAATTTTAGTGTCACCTCAACCTTACTAACCATACTTCTTATGTTCACATCCAAATATTTGTATAAATGACACACAGAAGTGGACCCAACACTGATCCTTGTGGCACACGGCTGGTCACAGGCCTCTGGTCTGAAAAGCAACCCTCCACACCACCCTCTGTCTTCCACCTTTGAGCCAGAGCAAATGATCAACTTGTGCAGTTAAGCAAGAATGGAAAACATTGTAGACACAGTAGAAAGATATATCAAGTTGTTTACACAAATTTTCAGTAAATTGATAATTGAACAGACTGGGAGAACTATAGAAAATTCAGAAAATGTTAAAAGGTGCAAAAACAGGCTCAGAAAAAATCTATCCAATTACATATATCCTAATGGTAGATGTTTTACAAATATATTAATAGTGAATGAATAGCTAAGAGAGATATGAGATCATTAAAGACAGAATATAGTTGACAGTACAACAGACAACAAAGTAATGGCAAATTTATTAAGTACTTAGTATTTGTTTTCAATGTAGAGGAACATAGTAAAATATCAATGACTGTGTGAAATTAAAAATGAACTAATGGTTGAACCCAATGGATTCAATACAGTAAACTTGTTGTTATCTGGCACCTGTGAGCCGATTGTTCAAACATTCAGGATAATCAAGAGGTCCACACAATTCTGGTTTCCCTGCTATAGGAAAGATGCTGTTAAACTTGAAAGGGTGCAGAAAAGATTTACAAGCGAGAGGTAGAGGCTGAATAGACTGGGGCTACTTTCCCTGGAGCACTGGAGGTTGACATAGAAATTTATAAAATCATTGAGGGGCATGGATAAGGTGAATAGCCAGCACCTTTTTTTCTCAGGGTGGCGGAGTCCTAAACTAGAGGGCATAGGTTTAAGGTGAGAGGGGAAAGATATAAAAAGGACCTAGGGGGCAACTTGTTCATGCAGAAGGTGGTGTGTGCATGGAATAAGCTGCCAGAGCAAGCGGTGGAGGCTGGTACAATTATAACATTTAAAAGGCATCTGGATGGGTGTATGAATAAGAAGTGTTTAGAGGGATATGGGACAAATGCTGGCAAAGAAGGCTAGATCAGTTTAGGATATCTGGTTGGCATGGACGAGTTGGACCGAAGGGTCTGTTTCCGTGCTGTACAACTCTATGACTCCAAAACACGCAATCAGTAATAGAAACGTAATGCAGGGGGCATACACATTACAGAAATACTTCATTTACAGCATAGATCACTTCAATAATAACGCAATTTTGGATTAACTAAAACTTACTGGCAAAGGGCCTTTTCACTCGCACCCTCAACTGACTACAATCATAAATAAACATCCAAAAGTCTGACCTCATGATGTGGAGGAAATGAAATGGTGTAGAAGCTGAAAATGGTAAGGAACATAAAAAAGGAACAGTGAAGAAGAAATTAATAGCCCGACTGAAACATTGGATTGCGGGCTTAAGAACAAGAAGACAGGATTAGCAATTTGGTCAACACGCTGATTTGCTGAAGCTAGCAAACTGATTTTTAAACAGTGTTGGAGTTCTGAGAGAAGAGTGCCTCATTGCTGGTTGAGTGAATTGCTCTATAAAAAGGAAACTTGGGAAAATCTACCTTGCTCACGAGCTGGAGAAATAAGAGAGTGTTGAAGAATAACAATGATCCAGGAATATGGAAATATTTGAAATGACTTGACAGGAGCCCACACGAAAGGTGCAAAGTGAGAAGGAATTGAAATCAGTGAGGCTGTTAGGTCAGACTTGAACCTCATGATTTCAAAACAGTACAGATTAGTGATAGTCTTGGATGTGATCTAGAACTGATCCTTGTGGTACCCACTTGAAACAGTCTGCCATACTGTGAATCTTTCATTTATTCTTCCTGTCTGTTCTCTGTCTGTTAACTGATTCTCAATCTATACTAGTATATTTCCTGCAATCCTATGCACTCTAATTTTATTCACAAAATTCCAGTGTGGAACCTTGTCAAAAGCTTTCTGAAAATTTAAGTACACCACATCCACTGATTATCCTTTATCAACATATAATTGGTCCAACATGGTTTTTTTCTTCCATGAATCCATGTGGAATCTAATTAATTTTGCAATTATTTTTGAAATAGTTTGCACATCTTTTATAATAGATTACAACATTTTCTATACTATTGATGTCAGACTAACAGACTAACATTCTCCCTCATCTTACCTTTTGAAATAATGGGGTGGCCGCTCTTGCCGCAACTCCCTCATCCGCTCCACACTCCCCACTAGCCCCATCACCCCCAGCACCTTTCCCTGTAACCGCAGGAGGTGCTACTCCTGCCCCAACACCTCATAAGTATCCATGTTCCTCTACTTTATAAATTCCCACTGTTTTGTATATTGCCTGCCAACATGGATTATGAGAAAATTAAATCAATTTGAACTCACACAAGGAACATTCTCCTCAATGCAAGGAGTCATTGGATCGTTTCAGTATTTACTACAAACATCAGGGCATTTTAATCTTAAATGAGGGAACCTATTTGGGCATGAAGATTGAGCTAGTTAAAGTGAACTGGGGATTCTAGGTTAGGGGATAGATCAATAGAGAAGTAGTGGCAGATATTTAGATGGATATTTCAGAACACTTAGAATAAGTATATTCCTGCTATAAAGAAAAATTCTAAGGGAGGGATTCATGATCCATACTTAACGAAATAAGTTGAATATTCAAACTTAAGGAGAAAGCATATCTTCATGCAAAATTGAGTAACAGGTCAGATGTATGGGCAAAATCTAAAGAACCATAAAGAATGACTAAAATATTAACCAGGAGAAAGAAACTAGATTCAAAGTGGAAACTAGCTAGCCATGTTAAAACGCACAGCAAAAGTTTCTACAGCTATTTTAAAAGGAAATGATTAAACAGTGTTGGCTCAGCCTGGGTTGTAGCGCTCAGTTTAGTGACCTCTTTTATACCCAAAGAGTGCTTCCTCTTCCTCCTCCTCAATAACTTTATCCTCCTCTTCAGAAGGCTGCTCCAGTTCATCCAGTTCCTCAGTACTTTTAAACATTGACCTTGTTGCCTGGTCCAGCTGTGCAGAACACAGCACACCAGGATGAAGCAGCACTCGCTGTCCAGACTTCACTGGAGGGGTCTCATCCCAAGACCAGTTGAAGCAGTGGAACTGTATCTTCAGCAGCCCTATTGTCTGCTCCTCCTAGGTTGAAGCATGGGAAGAATTATATTTGTGTTCTTCATCAGTCAGGGGATTAAGCAACAGTGTCATGAGCTAAGGTTACAGTGGATAGCTCTTGTCCCCCACTAACCAGTCTTTTAGGGTTCTTACCAGTAAGGTAACAATTTCAAATTCCATTTCATATCAAAAAGAAGGAATTCAAAAGCCCTGCAAAAGTACTGATGAAATTAACTGATAGAGTTCATGGATATCACTACCCTTAAGTATCTAAAATTAAAAATCTCAAAGCGTGGGCCACATAGTTTGATTTGATTGATTTCTTCCAAACATAGATGTCTGAAAAGATCATCTCATATCATGTGGACAACTTGAATTCATGAGTTCAGCTACAATTTTCTTAAAACATTATCTCTATTCTGCTTGTGAATTGAGTTATATCGTTTTCTTCCCATCAATTGAAGTCTTCAGCTCTACAACTGTTAGAATTTCATTATCCCGTGTGCCAGAGAGTTTTCCAAATTGCCCGTTTGTCAAGTCTTCTTAACTATTTGATCAGGTTTTTGGAAGTCCCTAACATTTCCAGGTTTGGATCCCGTGAAACAAATTTGCTAAAATTTTAAGCACGGAGTAAAAGATTCGACAGTAAAATAACAAAGATAAAATAAGATTGCGGAATAATTATGCCAAAGCAGTATCAAACCAAGTATACTTAATACAAGGTTGATGGTGACATTCTAAAGCAGATTTTAGATAAAAAAGAACACTTTCTTGCACCACATGGACTGGCATTATTTAACTTGAATAGATTCTTTCAAATCTACGTCCAGAGTTCTCTAGTTCCCATATACCCATATGTTCATTGTAGCATATATTTCTTTCTTCCTTCCCTGCAGGTTTGTTTGGCAAGTTGAGCTATGTTACTCAGTGGAAGCCTTTCACCCTCAGCTTCTGTATAGGGGCTGTGGTTTCAGCTGGATGCACTTGAGCGCTGTCACTCAGCACTTGGCCTGTGCCAGGTGTCAGGGGACAGTGTACTTGAAGCAGGTAGAACCTCTGCAATTGTTCTTCCAAAGACTGTCTTTAGCAAGCAGTATTTTCCCATGAATGTAAAGTGAACTTCTTCTTTAACTCAGACACATTTAGAGATTAACTCTTGAAGAGAATGGTTGGCCTTGGAATCAACTTAACAAAATAGAGAGTAAAGTTGACTGTTCACTTTCTGGAGAAAAATGACCAAAAGTTTGTTCTGTTGAAAAATAAGATAGATTCCTAGCTAACTGCAAATGTTATTTATTTTGCATTTTGTTACTCAAATAGACATGCATGTTACAGCTTACTTGTTAAAATATTACAGCATTGAGAAGAAAACACACCAAAAGCTCAGACCAGCTCCGTGAATGCTATCTTTTCACTTTTGGGACATTAGTTACAAGCCAGACTGAAAATCTAAACAGTCACCATCCAGAGAAATGAGGTATGAACCCAGTGAAACTACAGAACAGGACTACTAACTTGTTAAACCACATGAACAACAAGTGACAGAAAGGACTAAGCAATTCCACAGCCAACAAATCAGATCTAAAACAAAACCAGAATGTGCTGGCAAAACTCAGCAGGTCTGGCAGTATCTATGGGGAGAAAATCTGAGTTAATATTTTCAGTTCAGTGGCCCTTGTTTATCAGATCTTAATCCTGTCACATATAATCATGAATGGTGGTGGACAACTAATACCTCACTGGAGGTGTAGGGTCCGAGATAGCCCTGCCCTCAATCATGGGGGAGCCCAGCTCATCAGTGTAAAAAATCAGGCTAAAATATTTGCAACAATCTTTAGCTAGAAGCACCGAGTGGATAATTCATCTTGGCCTCCTGCAAAGATCCCCAACTTCATAGATGCCAATTTTCAGTCAATTCAGTTCACTCCAAATTACATAAAGAAATGGCTTTAGACATTATATCCTGCAAAGGCTATGGGCCCTGCAACATTCCAGCAATAGGACTGAAAACATATTCTCCAGAACTTGCCGCTCCCCTAGCCAAGTTGTTCCTGTAAAGCTACAACACTGGAAAATTGCCAAAATATGTCCAGTACACAAAAAACAGGACAGATTCAACCTGGCCAATTACTGCATCATCAAGCTATCCTCAATTATCAGTAAAGTGACGGAAGGTGTCATCAACAGTTCTGTTAAGCAGCACCTGCTCAGCAATAACCTGCTCAGTGATGCCCAATTTTGCCAGGGCCACTCAGTTCCTGACCTCATTACAGCCTTGATTCAAACATGGACAAAACTGAATTGAGAGGTGGGGTGAGAGTGACTGCCCTTGACATTAAGTCCCACATTTGACAAGGATTGGTATTGAGGAACCCTGACAAAAACCCAGCGAACAGACCACGTGGAGCCCCCTTGCTCTGGTCTGCAGGGGAGAACCTTTGGAGAGAGACTGTGATATTTGTCTTTTTAATGTTGCTTCTCGTTTTTCTGACCTATGGTTGTACTGTGTGTAGCTGTAATGTTAATTTTATTTCTTCATTTCTCTATTCTGTAACTAAGGATTGTACCTGGGTAAGTGGCTACTTATAAACTTTTCACTTTTCATTTGAGTACATGTAACAATAAAGCTAATTCAATTCAATTCAATTCAAAACTCTCTGCTGGCTTGAGTCATACTTAAAATGAAGAAAGATAGTTTTAGTTTTTGGAAGTCAGTCATCTAAGCTCCAGTACATCTCCGCAGGAGTTGCTCAGTGTAGTGTCATAGGCCCAACGATCATCAGCCAATATCAATGACCTTCCCTCCTCAATAAGGTCAGAAGTGGGGATATTCACTGATGATTATATAATTTTAAGTTTTGCCGCTCCTCAGATACTGAAGCAATCCACGTACAAATGCAGCAAGACCTGGACAACATCCAGGCTTGGGATGACAGTGTCATACAAGTGCCAAGCTATGATCGTCTCAAACAAGAGAGAACTTAACCATCACCCTTTGACAGTCACTGGCATTATAATTAACATCCTGGGGCTGACCACTGACCATAAATTGACTGGGCTAGTCGTATAAATACTGCGTCTGCGAGAGCAGATCAAAGGATAAGAATCCTATTGTGAGTAACTCACCTCTTGATTTCCACAGCCTGTCCACCATCTACAAAGGACAAGCCAGGAACGTGATGGAATACTCCCCACAGACCTGGATAAGAACAGCTCCAATGGCGTTCAAGATGCTTAACACTATCTGGGATAAAGTAGCACACACTGATGTACAAAGGGCTATGTGTTGCTTCACAGATCAGAGTCCATAACGGGAGGTCACTTACTGTGCTACCTACAAGGAAAGGGACAGTTAGTGGCAGTGTGGACATTATCCACATTGCCCTATTCATCCTGGGGTGTTGAAGGGGATACATTTGTTGGACTGTGACATCTCAGACTTACGTTTAACCAATTGAGGCCACCAAATGAGCTTACATAATGGTGGAAGAATTTTCTCCATGAACTTTGGGATGTTCTTTGTGACAGGCCAACAGAAATTCGCTTGCTGGAGATTTAAACTGAGAAACGTTAAAAAGTCCACAGTCCAATTTCAAACTCTTAAAATAGAACTGACTTCCCTTTAAAAATGATGCCCACTGCTACTGGGCCATCAGGTGATGCAGGCTTTCTGAACCCAGAGAGCCCCCTCCCACCTCAGTTGATCCAGGGACAAACCTATATTGCCTGCAGTCATGAGCTTGTGAGCAGAGAATCAGATTTAGTCAAGCACCACACACCCAGCCAGATTGCAGACATCTTCCATACCCATCGACGGTAGCACTAATTCAAGCCCACAGCTCATGTTATAATATATGATGATATGTGAGCTGTTTCATGATAAACCATGGTAGAAATGATTTCTTCTTAAGCCAAATTAAAAAGTTATTTTCTGATTCTACTTGGCTGTTATCATTTCTAATTGTTTTTAACAGGTACTCTGATTTTGCTGTTGTTACCATTTACAAAACTTTCAGTCAACATGTGGCTTATTCAAGAATGTCATTCCAAGTTCACCATTTGGAGAACACATTGAATCTTTCTTCCACTTTTATTCCACCAATACTCACGTACCTCTGATCTACTGCCAAGATCATTTTCTGGGTCTGACTCATGACAAGTTATCATGCTCTTTATTACAATGAGTGCATAATGTTAATGAAAGCCTGTCTGAGGTGGGCAGGTTGAGGTAATCCCCTGCTAGATGTCCAAAGTGCGCCTGGGCAGGGGTGATTAAATGTGGACTCCCTTAAAACATTCCCTTCTTTGAAGATATCATCCTGCCGGGTTCACTTGAGATTGAACCAAGGAACTGGGAGTAGTTTTCCAAAAAGCAAACTGACAGACATTATGCTTTATGTGTAATAAATAAGTATTCATTATAACATGCATCTAAAGTATCTAAAATTGAGCTGTATTTCCATTCCATTTTTTTTCCAATGGTTTTTTCAAGGAGAATAGTATGAGAAAAGTGGAAACTAAACTTATGGACCCTGAATTGTACCTGCAAGGACCTACAACAGCTCACTTTGTGGAGCAGCACGGTATCACTGACAACAGCTTCTGAGTTTCCATGTTTAGCTGTGCATGTGCATGCAGATAGTAGTCAGTGTTGACAGAACAATGATGGAAAGCAGTGACAGCTTTGCTGTCATTACAACCAAAAATTCTCAACACAATTTCATTCACAATTATCCCATATTTGTTCCTCCAAACAAAAATGAGTCATTTTCCAGTAGATTTAGTTGCCTTACACCATGTCAGGACCAAAAAACTATGCTGAAATTGAGACTGAAAACTATCTTTAAGCACAGACTAAAATGTGAGAATCTGTCAGCTTGATTGATTCATTAGAAAGGAATCTTCCCGCAGACAAAATGGAACAGGTTCAAATAAAAAACACAATAAACCCTTTTCATTCAATGTTCAGTTCGAGTTTTAATGGCAACTTGTTCAAATACAATCTTGTTTAACTCTGTTGTAAAATCCATCACTGGAATTAAGTGCCTTGTCTGCTTTTTAACCTATTCTACCTTAAAAGGACGATGGCCGCTCTATATTAGATTTCTGTTTATAATGCTCTGTAGTTAAGAAATAAAACTTCAGAGCTGAGTATATTAGCGTGTAATACAATTAAGAGGCAATTTTCTAAGTGAACTTGAAGGCAGGAAAACATTACGGTGCAGGTATGCTAACACCGATGGCTCTTTCTGGATCAGGTTCCAGAGTGTGTTCTTAGTTGCTAATCCAGCCAGTGATTAGAAGCTTTACTTTGCAAGGATCAACCAGTGCATATTACAAATGTGAGAATTGAATAGTGGCACATGTTCAAAGATTTACTTGTACAACAGGGGAGATGTTACATGAAGAAATGGGGCACAGTATATTTCAAAATTTATCCACAAAATGTTTAGCATTATGTTGAGCACAAAGGCAAATAAAGAACACTACCTACTTATTTTTATGTGCAAGTGTCATTTATGAATATTCCCCTAACCCCATAAAATGAAGGGATTTGGAATATTGCTGAGATGGGAGAAAGTTTTAGCCCAAATACAGTGTGATGAAAATCAGGAGAATTCTACAGCGATCAGACAACCCATTCCAATTTGCCAAATTACCTGCCAGGGTGGAAAATTGCAAGTTAACTGCCTTTCAATATCTGATTTAAAGTGATTTAGAAAAGGAATTTTTTTAAAAGAAAATATTTTTGCACATCTCCAGAGGAATTAATAATTCAGAAAATAACTCTCATATCAAGGGTATTTTGCATCATTTTGAATACTATTTCTTAAATTAGTAAGTCTGTTTATAATGCTTTACCTTTTCTTAGAGACAAAAAAGACCATTGTGATTACTCAAGTCAGCTTTTACATAATCATACTTGGTACAATGACAATTCAAACACAGGAATAGAGTCAATCGATTCATATATGATTCAGCAGTGATTTCATTGTGGCTTTAGCTCATGAAAGATGAAAAAGCAGCACGCAGGCATTTCATAAGGACAAAGTCCTTTGACACTACAGCTCAGGATGAATTCCCACATAGGATCTCTTTGTTGAATGATATAAATTTGTTGGACAAAATGCAGCCGCCCTAGATATGGCCATTAACAAGGATTTTGGCATGAGTTCCAGTAAAATTACAGCAGACAAGCGAGAAAAGCATTGTGCATGCTCATCTCATTGTGCTTTTTTTTTGGAGGTGAGAGGGTATAGGGCGGGTTATTCCTGACTTCATTTTATGCTAACTTTATTTTGGTTTACTTTGCCCTCATGTACCAAGCTATATGTACCTCACTGTTTTAAATCTATCTCTGACTTCTGTTCTGATCAGATCTACTCAAAGATCTCTTTCTATGGCCTGATCTTTCCTGTTAGATACAGCACGACATTTTGTTTTGTATTTTATTCTCTAAATCTTTCATTCTGTTTTCTAGCCACCTTTGTCAATCACACTTATGATTTTGACATTAGTTTTCCCCATCTATTCCAAAACATTTCTTTCCTTGACAAAAACATCTACTTTGTTCTTTTTTTCAGCTGCTCCACCAAGTAGTCTTTGCTCTATCATCTACACAACATCAAACACTAAATATGATTAAAATTATTCAATATAATTGCTGCATACTTTGATATTGTTCCTTTTTAAAAACATAATACATATTGAAAACCTTTAATGTATAAAGGGTTGGGGCTGGTTTGTGGAAATAAAATTCAGATTACTGTTTGCTAACTAACTCAAGTGGCATAGTTGATATATAGTTATATTCATCAAGCTTCAATTATTTACTGTGGGCTTATAAAACACGCTCCATTTTCACAGATGATCAAAATAAATTATTGCCTGCGCAGTCTGGTGTTCCTATGTTTGTGCTTTAGGCAAAGTGTCAAAGAATTATTTATTTATTTATAGCATTTTTTTTTTTTTCCCCTAATGAAACATTCCAGAGAGCTTCATAAAAATTTTGCGGTGGGAAAAAGATGAATCAGACATATGGCAGAAAGTGGGAGATATTAGGGAGCACTTGAAAGTTAGCTGAAGTCATGGTTGAAAACATTCGTTTTGAAAAGAGTTTTAAAGCTGACAGAGAAATCGCAGAGTGTAGGACTGTGTTGGTTAAAATTTCTGCTACATGGGGTGGAAACTGAGTAGGTACAGGCACACAAATTCTGGACCCCAAATGACGGGTTTTGAGAGATTAGACGTAGCATTAAATAAGCTTCACCATCGATAACTACCCTTTACTTATTATACCCTCCTGCTCTGAACTCTCTGTCACAGCACCTTCCCCTTGATTTCTTCCTCCTTTTAATTGAGGAACACAGTCAAAGTCAATGACTTTTGCAAATATTGCAAAATAAAAATACATCTTAAAAACTACAATGATTTGGCTTAGGAGGATAAAGAAAAAACAATAATATGTTTAACAATGCATTTTCACGGCAGTATTCATAAATAATAGGCATCAGTTGCAATACTATATGCTTACATTATCAGGCTTGCTAATTTACACAAAATCTCCACAACCTGCAATGACTAGATATCTGTTTTGGTGATGTGGATTGAGGGATAAATATTGTCCAGGACATTGGGGATAACCTGGCACTGCCTGTTAGCATTCACAACAATGTATGTGCACTAATCCAAGAAGCACAATATTTAAATGGGGGTCAGTGGGAGGGAGAGACGTCATGCGTGCAGTGAGAATGCAGGGGGAGTGAGCACATGGAAGGGAGCAGTCAGGAGACAGGGGAAATGAGGATACAGGGTGAATAATGTCAGAAAAGGGACAGTGAGTATACAGGGTGAGTTAGGACATGGAAGGGAGCAGCAATGACCAGGAAGGTGTCACTGAAGATGCAGGGGCAGTGAGGACATGGAAGGAGGCAGTGAGGACACAGGGGGAGAGAGGACACGGAAGGGGGCAGTGAGGACACAGCGGGTGTGAGGACACAGAAGTGGGCAGTGAGGACACAGGGGGTGTGAGGACACGGAAGTGGGCAGTGAGGACACAGACAGAGTGAGGATACGGAAGGGGGCAGTGAGGATACAGGGGCACTGAGGACATGGAAGAGGGCAGTGAGGACGTGGGGGAGTGAGGACATGGGGGAGTGAGGACACGGAAGGGGGCAGTGAGGACACAGGGGGAGTGAGGACACGGAAGGGGGCAGTGAGGACACAGGGGCAGTGAGGAC
>JAHRHZ010000268.1:33582589-33603712 GCA_024137785.1 Ginglymostoma cirratum | reverse complement strand
AGTGAGGACACGGAAGGGGGCAGTGAGGACACGGAAGGGGGCAGTGAGGACACAGGGGGAGTGAGAACATGGAAGGGGGCAGTGAAGATGCGGAAGAGAGAATAGGGTGTGGGGGTAAGCAGTGGGAAAGTGCATGTTTCAGTGTCAGCAGACTGGCCTAACAACCTTGGTCTTCAAAACAGTGCTCATGGGTACACAAAAACAGAAGTTGCTGGAAAAGCTCAGCAGGTCTGGCAGCATCTGTGGACAGAAATCAGAGTTAACGTTTCAGGTCCCGTGACCCTTCCTCAGAACTCATTGATATACATCCAGGTAAGCAAGTCATATGGGGCCTCAATTTGATACCTGGTCTGAAAGACGGTAACTCCAACAGGGTAACACATTCTCACTACTGCACTGGAGTGTTAATCTTGATTTTTGAGCTGAAGCTCTGAATGGAATTTGACAGACCTGGTTATAAGAACTAAGACTCTTACCAACTTCTACAGATGCACCATGGAAAGCATCATCTCTGGGTAAATGAGATAATAGGAACTGCAGATGCTGGAGAATCCGAGATAACAAGGTGTAGAGCTGGATGAACACAGCAGGCCAAGCAGCATCATAGGAGCAGGAAAGCTTGATGTTTCGGGCCTAGACCCTTCATCAGAAATGGGGGAGGGGAAGGGGGTTCTGAAATAAATAGGGAGAGAGGGGGAGGCAGATAGAAGATGGATAGAGGAGAAGATAGGTGGAGAGGAGACAGACAAGTCAAAGAGGCAGGGATGGAGCCAGTAAAGGTGAGTGTAAGTGGGGAGGTGGGGAGGGGATAGGTCAGTCCAGGGAGGACGGACAGGAAAAGGGGGCGGGATGAGGTTAGCAGGTAGGAGATGGGGGTGCAGCTTGAGGTGGGAGGAGGGGATAGGTGAGAGGAAGAACAGGTTAGGGAGGCGGGGATGAGCTGGGCTCAGTCGCGAACCATTTCAACTTCCTCCCCCATTCCTCAGACGACATGTCCATCCTGGGCCTCCTGCAGTGCCACAATGATGCCACCCGAAGGCTGCATGAACAGCAAATCATATTCAGTCTGGGAACCCTGCAGCCCAATGGTATCAATGTGGATTTCACAAGCTTCAAAATCTCCCCTCCCCCTACCGCATCCCAAAACCAGCCCAGCTCATCCCCGCCTCCCTAACCTGTCCTTCCTCCAACCTATCCCCTCCTCCCAACTCAAGCCCCACCCCCATCTCCTACAAACCTCATCCCGCCCCCTTGACCTGTCCATCCTCCCTGAACTGACCTATCTCCTCCCTACCTCCCCACCTACACTCACCTTTACTGGCCCCATGCCCGTCTCTTTGACTTGTCTGTCTCCACTCCACCTATCTTCTCCTCTATCCATCTTCTATCCGCCTCCCCCTCTCTCCCTATTTATTTCAGAACCCTCTTCCCCTCCCCCATTTCTGATGAAGGGTCTAGGCCCGAAATGTCAAGCTTTCCTGCTCCTCTGATGCCGCTTGGCCTGCTGTGTTCATCCAGCTCTACACCTTGTTATCTCTGGGTAAATCATGGCTTGGCATGATAATTGCTCTGTCCTGGACCATAAGAAACTACAGGAAGTTGTGAACACTGTCCAGTCCATCATGCAAACCAGCTTCCATCTATGGGCTCCATTTATACATCTCACTGCATCGGAAAGGCAGCCAACATAATCAAAGACCCCTCCCACCCCAGTTATAATCCCTTCCAACATCCTCTGTTGGGCAAATGTTATAAAAGCTTAAAAACATGTACCAAGAGATTCAAGAATAGTTTCTTCCCCATTGTAATTAGACTTCTGAATGGGCCTCTCAGGTTTTAAATTTAATGTTGATTTTGCTCTTCGAGGACCTTCTCCGCAGCTGTGACATTTTATTCCTCATTCTACCATTGGTATGCACTAAGTACGGTGTGATCTGCCAGTTCTGCAAACAATCCAAAACACTTCACAGTCCTTGGGTCCATGTGACAATAATAAATCAGATCAAATCAAACATCAAACTGGAGCAGACACCAACAACCAATAAGTGAATATTTTGGACAGTGATTCCTCAAAATGTTCATATAGCTTTCCTCCTTGGCATCTGCATTTATCCAGCTGCTCACCATTTCCAGCCATAATAGTCTCAACTAAATTAGTGTTCTTTACTGGCCTCTGGTGGTTGTAAGTTGGTGTATATTTGAATATTTGAGAATATTTTTGAGCAAATGTTAGCAGTGGTTGCGTTTGTGGCATTGTAAATATTGATAAACTTGATTATTCAACTTAATAACATGGTACGGAAATAACTCTGGATAAAATAGTCATTAAAAACAATAATATCAATTCAAAAAGTTGAAAAAGTCAGAGTGGTATTGGCAGGCAAGGAGGAGGAGTAAAAACCGTGTCAGACGGAACGTGGAACATCTATTAGAATAGAGTCAGCATTGACTTAAAGATTGTCATGAAGAACAAGGCCTGTCTGACATCTGAAGTACCACACAGTAAAGTTGTACACTTGTTCGGGTGCCTAATATACCCAGGAGTGGTGCAGCCCCAATTCCCAGTTATAGGATTCTGGGTAATCCCAGATCGAGGACAGGAAAAAGTTGTGGCTGTAACAGCTGCTCTTTTTTTGAGGCATTTTCAGTATTGGAGCTGACTTCCTCGAATTCTAGGAGCAGTGATTACTGTTTATTAGCTGTTGCATTGTGTTGGAACATTGGGGAAAAGAACAACGGCACTTTAAAAAGGAGAAAGTCAGACAAAGGCAGTGACTACATGTGAAATGATTCAAACAGGGAAAGACACCTACACTGCTGTCTGACCCAGCTGTGAATCTGCATAGCTACAGCCTCTGTTGTTTGATTTCTAGTATATCTGGACATCAGAGTTCATCTCAGAAAAGATTTACAAGGACGTTGCCAGGGTTGGAGGGTTTGAGTTATAGGGAAAGGCTGAAAAGAGTGGGGCTATTTTCCCTGAAGCGTCAGAGGCTGAGGGGTGACCTTATAGAGGTTTATAAAATCATTAGGGGCATGGATAGGGTAAATAGACAAGTTCTTTTCCCTAGGTTGGGGTGTCCAAAACTAGAGGGCATAGGTATAAGATGAGAGGGAAAAGATTTAAAAGGGACCTAAGGGGCAACTTTTTCATGCGAGGGTGCTACATGCATGGAACAAACTGCCAGAGGAAGTGGTGGAGGCTGACACAATTACAACATTTAAAAGTCATCTGGACGGGTATATGAAAAGGAAGGGTTTAGAGGGAAATGGGCCAAATGCTGGCAAATGGGATTAGATATATTTAGGATATCTGGTCAGCATGGACAAGTTGAACCAAAGGGTCTGTTTCTGTGCTGTATAAATTTATGACTCTAAATGGATTACATGGTGCTGATTTGGAAATTTTGAGCAGTCTTTCATATAACTTGACAATTCTTACTGTCAGTTTGCAAGTATCACCCAAAATCTGGAAGATTGTTATTCCTTTCTCATAGAGAAAGAATCCAGTCAATCTTCTGAACAATAGATCCTTCAAATGATACAACTTTTGCATAAACATTTTCACCGACTACCTCAAATACTAAGGACCCCCACCAATTTCCACAGATGCACAACTGAAAACATACTGTCCGGGTGCATAATGGCCTGGTATGGCAACTGCTCTCTCCAGGACCGTAAGTAACTACAGAAGGTGGTGTGCACACCTCAGACCAGAAGCCACCCTTCCATCCATGGGCTCCATTTACATGGCTCGCTGCTTCAGAAACATCGTCAAAGACCTATCGTACCACGGTAATGATTTCTTACAACCTCTTCCATCAGGCAGAAGATACAGAAGCCTGAAGACACACACCAGCAGGTTCAGGAACAACTTCTTCCTGGCCGTTATTAGACTGATGAATGGACTCTCTAGCCTTAAATAATGCTGATCTTGCTAACTTTGATCTTGCCTAGCGCATGCCCTGTGCAATGTAAACTGTATGCCTCTGTCTAAATCTTTTTGATTTGTACACCCTTGCTTACTATGATCTGCCTGTACTGCTCATAAACAAAGTTTTTCACTGTACTTCAGTACACTTGACAATAAATCAATGAATGAATCAATGTTAGAAGTGATGCCACTTAATTTTTTTTTGCAATGCTAGAGTCTAGAATCTCCTAAAGGCTAACATCATGAAATAAAGACTTCTACATCTCTCAGACCAATGCAGAGATGATCCTAATTTCTATGTATATTATTTGCAATGCATTCAAATGTCCACTCCATGCTTCTCGGTCTTTCTTCAGCTTTGTTTATTTCTGAGTTTATCCCCAGCCTTAACTAATTGAGCTAAATGAGCATCAATAGTAAACAGACTCACATAATCAAACACAATAAAATTGAACAACCAAACTCCACAATGATGAGTGTCAGAAGCTCTGGAGCTTGAGAAACATAAGGCATAAAATTCAACTGCCCTCATTTTGGTCACAAGGGACAAACATTCATGGTTTGTCTAACCCATTCAAATAAGAGTGGATAAAACACCAAATTTATCTGCCACTTAATCTGAACGATTTCAGCAGAAGTTCCAGTCTCTATAACATGCTCTTTCCTTCTCATTCCGCTGAGCTCCGCACAGCCACAGAAGACCCAGACAGCTTTGTCAATGACCACATGGTAGAGGCAACCTGCTCTTCCTTACAGGTTGGCTGTCTCATAAGGAGGAGCTGAACAGAAAAGATTGTAATAATGGCAACTCTTGTCAACTGAACATGAGAACTAACAGAAATCCTGACTGACAAATGTGGTATTGTAGGCATTAGTGGTGCTTTTGGACAAGGAGAGAGGCATTGTAGTCCTGTTGGGAGTCAGGAAGCCTTTAAGACAATCCTCAGAGTGGTGACGAGGAATGCCAGCTTTCAGAGTCTGAATCAGAGGACCGAGCAGCTGTGTCACATAGATAACAAGGTGTGGAGCTGGATGAACACAGCAGGCCAAGCAGCATCATAGGAGCAGGAAAGCTTGACGTTTTGAGCCTAGACCCTTCATCAGAAATGGGGGAGGGGAAGAGGGTTTTGAAATAAATAGGGAGAGAGGGGGAGGCGGATAGAAGATGGATAGAGGAGAAGATAGGTGGAGAGGAGACAGACAAGTCAAAGAGGTGGGGATGGAGCCAGTAAAGGTGAGTGTAGGTGGGGAGGTAGGGAGGAGATAGGTCAGTCCAGGGAGGACGGACAGGAAAAGGGGGCGGGATGAGGTTAGTAGATAGGAGATGGGGGTGCGGCTTGAGGTGGGAGTAGGGGATAGGTGAGAGGAAGAACAGGTTAGGGAGGCATGCCGTTTTATGTGGGTGGTCAACTGCAACGAATGTATCTTTGCACGGTATCTGAAATTATCTACAACCCTGTATTCTGCGCAATTCACCATATGTCTATCAGCGCTCCTGGATATAGCCTCACACTATACTTCAGATATTCCACTTCATCCTCACAAATCTTTCAAAGCTGCCCAATACTCATGGCATCCGCATACTTTAAGTTACTCAGCCACAGTGTTCATATCACCCACGCAACTATTCCCGAATCACTGATATTCTTTTTTCTCTATTGGAAGGCAAGATGGCACTCGATAGAAAGGAACAGAGCAGACAAGATAGAGGAGAAAGACATCTACAACTCTAAATCCCTACGGAGAGAGACGGCTCTACGGGCATCATGGGGATGACCTGACAGTTGGAGCACCAACTGACTTTGGAGGTCAGTGTGGAGTTGGGGTCAGGAATGTGATGGGTCACTGGCCATTATTGTATTACAAGCAGCCCACAGTGGAAACATGGTTTATTTGCCACTCAATGAAAAGCATGGTGGCAGGCAAGTTCTGATGCAGACCATTCAGTTGAGGAACTCAATAGCACAGCACACAGGACAGCACTAAAAGGACATACTCAGTGAGATTCTGGGAGTATTAGCCGGTCCGACAGACAGCTTGCTATCACTGTCATGGAGGAATCTGGTTCCAAATGAGCAGAGGAACTTACCCTCGCTGGAATTTCTGTTCCATCTCCCTGTTATACTGCAGACCCAGGGGCAATATTACCGCTGTCTCTGTGTGGTAACACTCGTTGATAAGAGCACCACAAGATTTCCAAAAGCACTCAGAGTACTTTCAGGCACTTTCCTATGGAAAAAGATCCAAAGATTTAGTTTACCTGCAATCAGCCCCTTTAAGTAACACCACAGCAGGAACTGTCTTACTACTTCATGTTTCTTCTTTCAAGACGAGGCAACACAGGAATTGCCAGGACCTGCTCTGCTCAAATTTGAACAATCCTCATATCACAATAGTTAGTTGGGCCAAACAATGTCATGATATTACCAACTCAACAAATGTGGATGCTGACAGGGTATGGAGCTCTGTGCATCCACATTACTGAAGAACATCAGGTGGGTCACGTCAACAGCAGTATACAGGACCATAGCTTGTTTCCAACAAAACATGCTGTTACAACACCTCTGGATATAGTAATTCAATTTTTCACCAAAAGAACTTCACATAGCAAGATACGGCCTGCTAAAATTTGTGGTTATTTTCTGAATTTACAAATTATAAAAAGATTCATAGTCTCCAAAATTCCATGCAAGGGTGATAAACAGTAGCTTTAACCCTATTAAGATCAATGTAATGATATTAAAAAATGAAAAATGCAAAAAGCAATTACATATGTCAGATAAAATTGGAAATGAGAAGAATTCTAAGCAGAATATGTTTAAAAGGGCATTGCTGCATTTGTTTATTTATTGACAAGCAAGGACTGTGGAACATGACACCATTACTGACAAAAGGTTCACTGGTATTGTTGATATGAATAATGCTTTTTTTATCAATATATTTATCTGTTGGAAAATTGACCTATAGCCAGATAATATCACCAAGGATTATCGTAACATTCTTTGCCGGATTGCTATTCCAAACCTTTCAACAGGTAATGCCATTAGCAGAGTCCTATCAATGTTTTTTTCTCTTATTGGCCATAGATGGCATTGGAAAGGTCAAGATTGCAAGCATCAGACAGAGTTAGTGGACAAATTCAAGTATCTAGGCTTAATAATAAACACCAAAGTATCAGCCAGAGCTGAAATCCAGGTTAAATTAAGAGACATGACTGGTGCCATAAATAATGTCTGGAACTCCAAAATTATTGCATGAAGCTGAAAATGTCTTGCGCAATTATTGGTGTGGAGTGGATTTCACTCTGTGGATGCAAGAGTTGGACTTTGAAGAAAGAGGCTGTTAGAAGGATAGCAACCTTTGAAATGTGAGTAGAAAGGCAAATGACTTGGTTAGATCATAATTAGAGGTTCCGGAATCAAAAGAGTCACTGAGTATTATTAATGGGAAAGATAGCCAATTGAGAGAGAAACAGAATCGGAGAAGAAAATAATCAGACAGGTGGATAACATTAAAATGTGGACTGAGGGAGGTTTGAAAAAATCCAGAGAAGAAGCAAGATTATGCCATTATGGCTATGTAACAACAAATGAACAAACACTTTTCTCTCCAAAGTACATTGGCAAATGCTACGGTTCATTCTCCTGAGTATATCACATAAATGTCCTTTTCCCCTCAGTTGAAAGTGAATCTTGGTAATACGCATACATTTAAACAACTGAATCTGTGTTCTGTTGCTGAAAGCAGAAAGGGCAGTCTGGATTTTCCTAGAAAACTCTTGAATTCCACTTCCCATTACTAGCATCTTTTGCCACAACCACTCAAAAGTAAACATGTGATTAAATTAAAGAAAAAAAAGCATGATCCTATGACTTATAGAACAAGTAGATAATGAAACACCTCAATACCCTACTTTATATAATTCATAAATAATACGGAAATGATTGTGGGCTTAAACTCAACGTGACATGATATAATTTGAGTTTAAGGAGATCTACATTTTTTAACTATTACAGTTATTTGTTTTCTGAAATGTCCATAATTGTACAATCCTTTTGTTATGTTACATTTTTATTGTGTTTTTATTTAGGTGATTATCTGTAATGAATTATGATTACTTGTTTTATTTGTATCATCAAAGTTGTCACCATGATTTTCAATAAACCAACTATCAATCTAAGAAGCCCATCAATGTCTATAATTATCAAAAAGCAAATCACAGTAAATGTGAAAAGTTAAAAGTGATCTGGAATTAATTTATTAATTATCTACCTAAATTCAAAATGTTTGAACAATCTTACATTTCAAGTATACTAAAGTAAAATAACACACAGAATAGTTGTTAGGAGAGGGAATAACAACTTCAAATTGACTGAGCAAACATTCCAAGTTCTACTTTCTTCATGGATAACAACAGAGCCCATGTTTGTTGACACAGAATTTGCTGTCCTTACTACAACCCAGACCATGATGCACTCCACCAGGACAAAGAAGACAATGATGGTTTCTGCTTGCTGTCAACAACCTCGAGACTGCTGTGCAGCTGGAGACATTAGTTCAATATTTGCCAATCTTGAGTGAAACTCCAACATTAACCCAGCAATCGCAATACCTGTTAAATGATCCTTGGAAGGTCCTTGATTACAAATCTTAGGAAAAAGTAATGCAGTTTGTTTTTAAGTCTGGTGTTTGGTTCAAATAATGAAAGCAAAAATAATTAATCTTATGTTAACTAATAGATTTATAAATTATACACGGTTCTAAAATAAATAATCTATGTATATTTCTAAACCTACAGAAACAATTGCATTTTCCTTGCTTCTTTTATCTGAACAATTAAGAAACAATTTTAGTTTGTATCCATTTGGATAAAAGCCATCAAATTTGGAAGCAGTACGCTGCACACCATCTTGTTAGATCTTTAGTAAGATTTGAAAGATGTTTTACATCAAAATGTTAAATTCAAAACAATCATTTGAAAAAATGTACAATCATAGTGGTTGATTACTGGGTGGTCTCAAACACTCTTGGATTGTACAAGCTGGTCATCCTTGGACAATTTTCAGGTCTGTGAATAAATGCAATCTTACCTTTTTCATTTCAATGTCAAAGTAATGTAGTGATCTTTGCAAGATTAATAATTACTTATGTATGGAGACCATTATCCTTCCTTACTCTCAACAGAACTAACTGTATAAGTATATTTTCAATTTCAATACTGAAGCTCAAAAGCAGCAAATGGTCTTAATCTATAAAGACTCCTTAGCTTTTAATCAAAAGCAGTTGAGTGAAAAGTTATGACCCATTGTTGGTAGGTTATTTCTGAATCCTCTCACAAAGTATCTTTGGAGCAGACATTATGGGCTGAACTGTTTCACTAATCTATACATTGCAATATTTTTGTACAACCTATCATAATTCATATGAAAACTATTTAAAATTAAACATTTCAAACAAATTATTTGACACTCCTACTTGCCTCAAATATATTAATGTTGTTTGAAAACTAGTTGATCACTAAACATCATTCATCTTGCCAATATATAGACATTTTCAGCACTGATAATCCTTTTAAATTAAATTGATGTGGTCTTTATTATTTCAGAAAGTTATTTAAGGTGAACTAGTTTACCCAAGAATATTGGTCGCTGTAATTGAACCAGCAAGGAAGCAAGTCTCTTCTTTAAGGAATATCACATGACTCTATGATTTTGTTACGTACAGCACTTCAAACATGAAAGCTTTAGTCTATGTCTCAGCTTGGAATTAGTAGGAATCTGTCATATGTCCTGTTTAAGTCGATCAGGAACTCCGTTGCTACACTTTCATCCTGGTAACCAAGCTCTTTGTGCACTGTTTACTTAAAGGATGATCTGTTGAGGCCAAACTCACCTGCCAAGCCAAACAGGTCATGAATATTCTTATAATCCTCTCGTTTGTATCCAATAAACTCTTTCATCAGGAAGCTGCTTCATTGGGCAGTTCTTTGTGTCCCATTCATCCATAGTACTCCTCATCTCCACATGAAGAGAAGTCTCTACCGCAAGCATCCCCTTAATGCTTCTTTCTCACCTCTAATCTATTGACATTATTTTTTCTTTAACTGTGGATTACGTGTCCAGTAAAACTCTTATTCTGCCTTTCTGGACTCTTGTGTAAATCAAGGCTGCAAGCTTGTATGTAAAGAATAATCCTAAAAAAAGGACTGATGCTGAGAAGAAAGCAGATTAAGTTAGGAAGATGATATCTTTAATTTGTTTTTTCTTAGTTGTATATTAAAAAGAAAATCGTGGATCTGCAAGATGCAAACTCCCAGCACAACCAGGAAGTTCAACAAAGTTGTTCTTTAATCTTAATTAGACTACAAGTGATGTATGGAAAATGTGTCATTACTCTACTGTCTCTAAGCATCTTCATTCTATTTGAATATAATATAAATACTGTCTTTAAAAGCCAAACAAAGTGTACATATTCTTCATTTTGTTGGCCGGATCTGTTTGTCGGTTCTAATTTTTCAGCTGGAAGAAAGTAAGTCTTTTCTGGTAAGCGATTTACAAATTATTTCAACTGATACTCCATAGAGAAGCAAATTCTTATTTACCTAGCATCTACAACAGATGCCAGTAATCAGTGGCTAGTAGTGAAACTAGTCACTACATTGGTATCTGGTTGATTAACCACATATTGTATTTGTGAACAATTGCTTCACTGGACAGAGCATAAAACATACTAGTTTTAGAAATTACAGCGTCTGTCATGATTATGAAATCTGAAAATTAAATTGCAAATACCTGCATAAAAACAAATATATGTCTGACCATTAGTTAAGTGGTATGTTTCCATTATATGTTAACTCTGTGCAAACACAGCAATTTTTTTCCTTTCAATTAACCTCAATGATCAATTTATAAACTACTTGTCAAAACTTGTTACCAAAGGTCAAAATGTTTTCCAATGTTGATGATTCACCAACAATTTCAATACCTTCTGCTGTAGCATTACAGTTTCTTTTAAATGAATCACTATAAATGACATGTAGCCAACTGGGATCTCATGAGTCACATGTTGCTCTTCACCACTGTGATGCAGAGTTGAACTTCTGGGCCCCAGTTAGGGAGACCATGGAGGCAGAAGGGTGGGGTATTTCATCACTTGAGCCACTTGCTGAGCCAATATGGCCTTAATGTCCCCAAAGGCTTCTGGGAATGATGTAGGTTGTAGCTGTGTCCCAGTGGTAGAGTGAGGCCCAGTGCTAAAGGGCCTTCCTGCCAGTGGCCACACTGTGGAAGGGATTTTCACCCAACCCAACTTCCATGACAGCATCCCAGCTCCTAACAGACTTTATTTTGAATTTTAAAATTTAAGCTTGACAACTCTAAATTCTCAAACAATAACATGAAGGAATGAGATTGAATCAATTGTTCCATCATAAGACCATCAGTGTTGAGAGCATTAACCGTTATCTGAAGGGTCACCAGACCCAAAATGTAAACTCAGCTTTCTCTCCACAGATGCTGTCAGACATGCTGAGTTTCTCCAGCAATTTATGACTTTGTGTCAGGTTTCCAGCATCCATAGTTCTTTGCTTTTTGTTAACAATTATCATATTAATTAATAGACTTAACTTTTTGTGGTGAGTTGATAGTGAGGGTAAGAATAAAATGAATTTGAATGCCGCAAACTTTGGAACAGCACAACCCGATCAGCAAATTCTAGAGGCACATAATTCATGGTGTTTCTGTAAAGCATCTCCATTGAATACCCAATTTCCACAAGAATAACAATGTGCAATGTGAACACATGGTTTTTCCAGCAGTATTGAGCCCAATATAGGGTGGACTCTTCCCAGGCCCTGAATGACATGGGCAATAGTGTATCAGTAGGAAAATATGGTGAGATTAAAAGAAATTAGGTTCTCAACATTGGGGAAAATGTTTGATTGTGCAGTCAAGGTTTGAATCTCACTGGGAAGCAGCAGAAGTATTTTTGCTTGCATTGACAAGCCATTAGTACCTAACCGTGTCTCACTGACATTCTCCTACTCTCCCTTGCAAGGGACAGGAACTAGACAATGACAATCCTCAACACAAATGTCAGAGCAGGTAAATGGTGGCTTTAGCTCGTCACTTGATCCTCTGGCCCTCCATCTTGGACAGCAGTCACCAGAATATCATGTTATGCCCCAGCAGTGACCACCTGCATTCCACCCCTCCACAAGGATTGACACTGGACACGTACCAGCCTAACCACATCATTATTGGCATTTCTCTGACCCTCTCAGAAAACAGTTCTCCACTTCTGCACTTTGAAATACTCCAACACCATCCATTGAAATGCTGCTGCCAGGATGTTTTGTGTACAAACACTCACCTTACCAGGTTTAGGCTTCCTGAAGATGAGGTTCTGACACTTGGATAAATCTGGAGGAGGATGCCATGCAGTACAATCCAGTCAGAGTGTGCTGCATAACCCTAGCACGCAATGCTCCAACACCATCCATTGAAATGCTGCTGGCAGGACGTTTTGTGTACAAACACTCACCTTACCTGGTTTAGACCAGGTGCATCTTACAGCTCCCTGCTTGCTCTCTCTGTTTAAAGCAAACACAAAGCCGGGCAGCTTGTCCTCGTTGTCAGCTGTCATCAATCATGTTGCTCTCTGGTCTTCTGCATCACCAACAATGTACCTGTACCATGTGCCAGCAAACTATGTAACAAACACACTGCATATGCTTCAAACAATTGTCTGTCAATTGGAAATGGTTCCATTCCATCAAAGTACAACCCATCTTAGAAGTCTGCGCCATGTTCCCTGGGATCTGCCATGATGCCTAAATACTGGAGATCTCCCATATTCCTTCATTTCAAGAGCTGGACACCTTACAAGAATGGCTGCTGGAAGATAAGGCCTATACTCGGCAACCATGGCTGATGGCTCCAACACGCTATCCTATAATCGAGATCCAGCCTAACTACAATGCAGCCCTTTCTTTCACCAGGGCTATCACAGAGGAGACAATAGGCTTCCTGACGATAAGGTTCTGATACTTGGATAAATCTGGAGGAGGATGCCATGCAGTACAATCCAGTCAGAGTGTGCTGCATAACCCTAGCACGCAATGATCCACACAACTGGAGCAGAGAAAGAGGAGACATGATGGATACTGAACAGCTGGGTGACTGCAGCAGTCTTGTGGGGAGGAAGATAAGGACTTTGAGAGAGAGAAACATCACCTTCTGCATGATAGAACAGTGCAGCTTTGGGCACAACAAGCCAGACAGTATTTAATGGATACTTACTTCCAACAGATGTGAGCTGCATGCAGTTAGCATTCATCAACTGTAAATTTGTTGATGTTTGCAATGCAAGCAGTCCTTAATTCTTCCCAGAAGTGGAAGCAGCTTTTTGTTCCTTCCTGTTCCACTATTCCTGTTGTTCAATAAAAGTTGATGGTTTCAAGGCTTTCCAACACGTGATGGCCTCACATTGAACAATGAGAAGATGATATGCTATACTGGATGTTAGGGAAAATGTAGCACTTCCTTAAACAAGGTTCCAAGATGGGATGATGTCTACAACATGGAGGCTTTGTGGCTTGATTCTCATTGCTGCAACTAAAATGGCAATGGAGCAGGCAGTTGATAATGTAAAATAGCCACACATTTACAGGTGTGAACTTGTATTTGTAAAGAAGTGTCACCCATTTGACCTTTGTGCCATCGGAAACCTATCTTTATCATTTCCCTTTGACTATTTGCCCAACAAAGGGCAGCTCCTGGCATGACTCAGCTTTAAAAACAGTGCCAGCATTGGGATTCCCAGTGGTGATTACTTCTTCCATTGCTGCATGGAGGACAGTTTAAGCAGGCGGCAGAGAGATATGGAGGATAACTAATGAGGTAAGCTAGTGTGAGAAAACTCAATAGAACTCACGGAACTAAACCTTCAATGAACATTCCCGAAATTAGCACTTCACTGATTTCTGGTAAAATTCAGTGAATAGTTTTGAGAAGCATATGCAGTGGTCTTGAATGCCAGCTGTGTTCATCCAGCTCTACACCTTGTTATCTCAGATTCTCCAGCATATGCAGTTCCTACTATCTCTCTATTTCGACATGTTTGTTTATGGTACCAGTGGTTGAAAACCAGGCTTCCAAGAATTCTCGTGGTTGTCTTTGTTTTGCTTGTCCTATTATTGTTATGTTGTCCCAGTTAAACTGATGTCCTTCTTTGCCAGAATGAATAGAAATGAGGGAGAGTTGGTCGTGCCATTTTGCAGTGAGTTGGTGTTCATGTATCATGGTGGCAAGTTTCCTGCCCTTCTGTCCTATATACTGCTTCTCAAAATTGCTGCATGGTATTTTGTATATCACATTTGTCCTGCTCATTGTGGGTGTGGGGTCTTTCGTCTTTGAGAGTAGCTGGCAAAGTGTGGCTGTTGATTTGTGTGCTATCATTATTCCAAGAGGTCGTAGGAGTCTCGTAGTCAGTTCCGATATGTTTCTAATATAGGGTAGGGTGGCCAATGTGTAGGGGCATACAGTGGAGAGAGAAACAGTTAATGTTTTGCGTCTAGTACGACTGCTCTTCAGAACTGAACCTCCTGCCCCAAAGAAATAGCAGCTGTGGTTACGGTGTAAGATTATTGAAGATGGCACTGAAGTGCCTAATCTAAAGATGGAGCTCTGTTCCATGGTTTTCCTTTGACCTTCAGTGGAACACTGTGAGAAACCGAGGACAGAGAAGTCAGAGTGTGAGTTGAATTAAAAGCTAAAACGACAGGTGACCAATAGTGTCCAGCAAAAGGATTTAATGTTTTAACAAAGATCTGTAGCTCGGGTTGTGGCTAGAGTTATTGGTTGGTGCCAGATGCTGCTGGCATTTTTGCACCACTGTTTGTTTCAGATTCCCAGCATCTGTAGTATTTTGTCTTATTGTTATAAACGTTCATTTGCTCTTTTAAACACTCCTACCTTCTACTTGATCACAGACTTCTTTATCTGATCTTTCTCCCCCTTCACCTTTCCCTGCCTTTCAATTTAATTAAAACCCCAGAAATCTATAATTGCTTTGAAGCTTTCACTAGGCTGAAACATTAATTCCATTTCCCTCCCCATTAATGTTTCCTGGGCTTCTGCATTCTGTATTCATTGGAAAATAACAATTTTAGTTTAAGATTAATAAAGTGAGGTAGTAGACATATAAATAAAAACTGCAGAGGTAGAAGAAACACCAATGGATGAGTTGGCACATTATGGTAACATATTTCATTTGAATGGCAATGATACAAAGGCTGGATCTCAACTAATATGGTAAGATAAATTTGCCATAGCCCCAGAGGACTGTTCTCTTGTTAGAGAGAGAGAGATGACCGATGATGATCTAACCTGAGGGTCATCATGCCTCAGGATAGGGGAGAGGTTGAGAAGGAGGGTCTGTCATGGCAACCTCAGCTGGTATGGGAATTGAACCCACACTGTTGGTGTTGCTCTGAAACCAACTGTGCTAACCAATCCATTCCCATGGTATCAAGCAGACGAATGTCTAGGTAGAACAGCCGACAGTTTCTGTTGGGCTAGGATCAAGACTCAAACAACATATGCAGTTAGTTATATGGCAATATAAATATTTAGCCATCTAAATAACCCCAAACACACATTGACCTATGTGTTTGGCGAAAGGATTAATGGCAACCAAAACAGATTTTTAAAAAATGCAGCAAGTGGTTAGGATTTGGAAATGTGCTGCCTGAAGGTGTGGTGGAAGGAGTTTCAACTCAGGCCTTCAAAACAGAATTCAACAGAAAACACTTCTTGCCCTTCTAAACAGTTATCTATGGAGAAATTTTGAAACCAGTTGTTACTGCCATTTCAGTAAATGGGGAGGTGATGGCCTGGTGGTATTATCGCTAGACAGTTAATCCAGAGACCCAGATAATGTTCTAGGGACCTGGGTTTGAATCCCGACATGGTAGAGGGTAGAATTTGAATTCAATAAATATCTGGAATTAAGAGTCTAATGATGACCATGAATCCACTGTCGATTGTTGGAAAAAAACCAATTTGGTTCACTAATGTCCTTTAGGGAAGGAAACTGCCATCCTCACCTGGTCTGGCCTAAATGTGACTCCAGACCCACAGCATTGTGGTTAACCTTGAACTGCCCTCTGGGCAACTAGGGATGGGCAATAAATGCTGCCTAGCCAGCGATGCCTTCATCCCATAAAAGAAGAAAGGAAAAAAAAACTCCTCAATTCATGGCTGGTTATCTCTGAGCAGGATAGATACCAAAAGGAGGTGTTGCAATGGGAGGAAGAGCTCAGAGTGAGGCCTGGAAAATTTTAACAATCACTACTCGGTGTAATATTGAACATTTGTCTCCCGTCTGAAGCTATTGAGAACAATGTTAAGTCACATAGGTGGGAAGTGAGATAATTGCGGAAGTCAAATGCTTAAGTGAATTCTTTCTATTAAAAAGACAAGCTAGGCTGGGGTGGAGGAAAAAAATGTGACAGGGGAAAGTAACATTTCTAATAATTAAAACTCTTGAATTTTGCCTCCTGCTAGCGTTTCCATAGTGAATTTACAATTTGGTCTTAATGTGAATTCCATTAAAAATAGCTTTGTGAAGCTGGTCTTTATTTTATTTTCAACTGCAGTTTTACTTTTTTAAATTAGTCTACAATTTAACTCATTCATTGTTCCTGCCCAGTGGTACCGAGTGAGGGTTAATTGAGTACATGCCTCAAAAATGAAGTAAATTTTATGACGCAAACAAAATAATCAGATATCAAACAATTTACATCCTAATAGCTGTTCATTATCCTTTATTTATTCTGAAAAAGTCCATCTTAGAATGTCAGATTGAAGTAATCATGAAATTAGACAAATCTCTGACATTGTTTGCAGTCAATGATCTCAAGCAATCAATCATTGAGATGGTGAATCCAACTATAAAACTGATATAAACAGCATCATTAAAACAGTTCACTTTAGTTTACGCTTTCTCCATAACACTCAAAGATAGCTCATTCTTGAACTTCCTGCAAAAAAGTAACTTGCAGTTGACTTTTCTCAAATTTAAACATCAATTCAGGGAAATATCAATGCTGATGTGTTGTGGATTCTAACACTGAATTATTTTGAAAGGATGCAAATTAATGAAATAATTTTTGGGTAAATATCGCTGAACTGAACACTATGTACACGTGACCACCGAATAACACATCTTCAGTGCCGTTGAGACTATGTATTTTCAACACTTCCCCACCATCGCACCCACCACCCCCCCATCGCAAACAACTTGTTTAAACTTCCGAGGTGGTCGAGCATGTCACAGCTTGTAGCAGAAGAATTTCTGCACTGCTGAGTTCAGACAAGGACTCCATTAACTTCAAACCTGTGAGGAAATCATTAGAAACAAAACTCTGAAAACTGCCACATCCCCATAACAAGCAGAGAAACAAATGGTACAGGCATGAAGTCAGAATAGAATCATCCGCTCTGTATCACTGAATAAATTTACCTACCTCAGAGAACATTCACTGCCTTTGAGGGATGGGGAGGGACACGGAACAGGCCTTCCGAAAAAGCAATGATGCTTCAGGCCTGTCTACTAGTCTGCAAGATGTGACAGGTCTTTACCAGCCCTCAGATTCTTTGTGTCTTCAGTACAATAGCAGTACTCAAGTGAGCAACAGTTCTGTATACTATTAGTCACTGCAGATCTTTAGAAATGCTAATATTCTGTTGCATCTTCTCTAGCTTCTGAATGCTGTCAACTGACAAGATACAAAGAATGGCACATCATGTCCCACAGAATCACATGTATAAAAGTCATTGTTGAATCATCGCTAATTTACCTCACATCTGTTGAATTGGTATCCAATTTATCTATGAACTAATGATAGTGTAATGATAAAGAAGAACACTAAGAGTTTTGTTCAATTACACCATCCAAATTTATTTATTTGTGTTGTACATAGGCGGACCATTTCACTATGGTTTATCAATTATATTCATAACATAGCACCATAAATTCTTATAGGTACTCTGCTCCTTCCTTAAGAGTTCTAACCTGCTGTGCTTCTAAGTGGGCCCAGTATATTGCCATAAACTGAAAATCACATACTAAATCCTCAGATTGTAAAATGGTTCAGTTTTCAAAGATATAAAGAATTCTATTGAAATAAATCAAAGGCTAAAGAGGCTCACAATGAGATAATAAAATTACTGTTTGCTTCTTATATTCCACTAATGCCACAAATATACCTGCACATGAAGTGAAATCCAATATTTGTAATACCTAGATTGATTCAGAGATAGTAGGAACTGCAGATGCTGGAGAATCTGAGATAACAAGGCATAGAGCTGGATGAACACAGCAGGCCAAGCAGCATCAGAGGAGCGGGAAGGCTGACGTTTCGGGCCTAGACCCTTCTTCAGAAATGGGGGAGGGGAAGGGGGATCTGAAATAAATAGGGAAAGAGGGGGAGGCGGACAGAAGATGGATAGAGGAGAAGATAGGTGGAGAGGAGACAGACAGGTCAAAGAGGTGGGGATGGAGCCAGTAAAGGTGAGTGTAGGTGGGGAGGTAGGGAGGAGATAGCTCAGTCCAGGGAGGATGGACAGGTCAAGGGGGCGGGATGAGGTTAGTAGGTCGGAAATGTGGGTGGGGCTTGAGGTGGGAGGAGGGGATAGGTAGGAGGAAGGACAGGTTAGGGAGGCAGGGTCGAGCTGGGCTGGATTTGAGATGCGGTAGGGGGAGGGGAGATTTTGAAGCTTGTGAAGTCCACATTGATGCCATTGGGCTGCAGAGTTCCCAAGCGGAATATGAGATGCTGTTCCTGCAACCTTCAGGTAGCATCGTTGTGGCACTGCAGGAGGCCCAGGATGGACATGTTGTCTGAGGAATGGGAGGGGGAGTTGAAATGGTTCGCGACTGGGAGGTGCAGTTGTTCAGTGCGAGCCGAGTGTAGGTGTTCTGCAAAGCGGTCCCCAAGCGTCCGCTTGGCTTCCCCGATGTGGAGGAGGCCACAACGGGGACAGCGGATGCAGCATACCACATTAGCAGATGTGCAGGTGAACATTTGCTTGATGTGGAAAGTCTTCTTGGGGCCTGGGATCGGGGTGAGGGGGGAGGTGTAGGGGGAGGTGTAGGGGCAGGTGTAGCACTTCCTGCGGTTGCAGGGAAAAGTGCCGGGTGTGGTGGGGCGGAGGGGAGTGTCGAGCAGACAAGGGACTCATGGAGAGAGTGGTCCCTCCAGAAAGCAGATAAGGGTGGGGATGGAAAAATGTCTTTGGTGGTGGGGTCGGATTGCAGGTGGTGGAAGTGTTGGAGGATGATACGTTGGATCAAGAGGACCACCAAGCCATCGTCTCCCAAATCATCCACAACCTCATCACCTCAGGTGACCTCCCACCCACAGCCTCCAACCTCATTGTTCCCCAAGCCCGCACCGCCCGCTTCTATCTACTTCCCAAAATCCACAAACTTGACTGCCCTGGTCGACCCATTGTCTCTGCCTGCTCCTGCCCCACCAAACTTATCTCCACCTATCTTGATTCCATTTTCTCCCCCTTAGTCCAGGAACTCCCTACCTACGTCCGTGACACCACCCACGCCCTCCACCTCCTCCAGAACTTCCAATTCCCTGGTCCCCAACACCTCATCTTTACCATGGCGTCCAGTCCCTATACACCTGCATTCCCCATACAGATGGCCTAAAGGCCCTCCGCTTCTTCCTGTCCCGCAGGACCGACTGACAGCCCTCCACTGACAGCCTCATCTGCTTAGCCGAAATCGTCCTCACCCTCAACAACTTCTCTTTTAATTCCTCCCACTTCCTACAGACAAAGGGGGTGGCCATGGGTACCCGCATGGGCCCAAGCTACGCCTGCCTCTTTGAAGGTTACGTGAAACAAGCCCTCTTCCGTACCTACACTGGCCCTAAACCCCACCTCTTCCTCCGTTACATTGATGACTGTATCGGCGCCGCCTCATGCTCCCATGAGAAGCTCAAACAGTTCATCCACTTCACCGACACCTTCCAACCCAACCTTAAGTTCACCTGGACCATCTCTAATACCTCTTTCTCCTTCCTGGTCTTCTCTGTCTCCATCTCCGGCAATCACCTAGAAACTGATATCCATTTCAAGCCCACCGACTCCCACAGCTACCTAGAATACACCTCTTTCCACCCACCTTCCTGCAAAAATGCCATTCCCCATTCCCAACTCCTTCGCCTCCACCGCATCTGCTCCCAGGATGAGGCATTCCACTCCCGTACATCTCGGATGTCCTCGTTTTTGAAGGACGCAGCTTCCCCCCCTCAGTGGTCGAGAACGTCCTCGACCGTGTCTCCTGCATTTCCCGCAACTCATCCCTCACACCCCCTCCTCACAATAAGAACCAAAACAGAATCCCCCACGTCCTCATGTATCACCCCACCAATGTCCGGATCCAACACATCATCCTCCGACACTTCCGCCACCTGCAATCTAACCCCACCATCAAAGACATTTTACTCTCCCCACCCTTATCTGCTTTCTGGAGGGACCACTCTCTCCGTGACTCCCTTGTCCGCTCCACACTCCCCTCCAGTCCCACCACACCCGGCACTTTTCCCTGCAACTGCAGGAAGTGCTACACCTGCCCCTACACCTGCCCCCTCACCTCCATCCCAGGCCCCAAGAATACCTTCCACATCAAGCAGATGTTCACCTGCACATCTGCTAATGTGGTATGCTGCATCCGCTGTTCCCGTTGTGGCCTCCTCCACATCAGGGAAACCAAGCGGAGGCTTGGGGACCGGTTTGCAGAACACCTACACTCAGTTCGCACTAAACAACTGCACCTCCCAGTCACGAACGATTTCAACTTGCCCTCCCATTCCTCAGACGACATGTCCATCCTGGGCCTCCTGCAGTGCCACAACGATGCTACCTGAAGGTTGCAGGAACAGCAAATCATATGCCGCTTGGGGACTCTGCAGCCCAATGGTATCAATGTGGACTTCACAAGCTTCAAAATCTCCCCTCCCCCTACCGCATCCCAAAACAGCCCAGCTCGTCCCTGACTCCCTAACCTGTCCTTCCTCCTACCTATCCCCTCCTCCCACCTCAAGCCCCACCCACATTTCCGACCTACTAACCTCATCCCGGCCCCTTGACCTGTCCATCCTCCCTGGA
>JAHRHZ010000268.1:33522402-33577589 GCA_024137785.1 Ginglymostoma cirratum | reverse complement strand
TGGAAAGGTTTCTGAAGGTTCTGAGGAAGGGTCACCGGACCCGAAACGTTAACTCTGTTTTCTCCTCCACAGATGCTGCCAGACCTGCTGAGTTTTTCCGGCAACTTTGTTTTTGTTCCTGATTTACAGCATCTGCAGTTCTTTTGGTTTTTATTTAACATAAGCGATGGAATGTAATCTAAGTGTGAAGTGATCCAACTGGTCAAAAAAATACCTTTGAAGAAGTTTCAAAAGGGGAAATGTTGCTAATGAGATCTAGGTATACAGCAATCACAGAAAATTAACATGCAGATGGTGTCAGTTTGCCTCCAACAGGGTATTTTACTTGATGTGACAGTGCTTATGTTCTCTCCAATAACACAAGAAACTAGGCATTGATATCATAGCATTGAAGACTCCAGCAGACATTTATTGTAACTAACTATTATGTACAAAGATTTCATTCCTTCAGTACATTAGTGTTTGGGCTAGATTAGGCTATTTACTTCCAACAGAGGAGCATTCATATGGTAGAGTGTTATGCTTTAAATGATCGGAGGTAAAACCGAATACGAGATCTTTATATCTTTAGGTCACGTATTATGATATACTGATTATATCACAAGCATGTCTCTCAAAGGCATACTGACATATTGACTGGAAGACATAGCAGAGGAGACAGCAAGCAATAAAATGGTATTTCATCTTTACTAAAAAGGGATGAGGGAATAAGGGTAGAGGAAAATTACTATTATGCTTAAGTCTTTAACGAGATCACACTAGAACTATATAGACAGCTTCGTTTCCTTACTGAAGGAAAAACATACTCACCTTACTGAGGATGCAACATAGTTTAACCAGACTCATTCCTGGGATGAGTGTCATGATGTGGAGGTGCCAGTATTTGACTGGGGTGGACAAGATCAGAAGTCACAGGACACCAGGTTACAGTCCAACAGGTTTGTTTGAAATCACAGGTTTTCGGAGCATTGCACCTTTGTCACCTTCACCTGCTGAAGGAGCAGCACTCAGAGCTTGTGACTCATAATAAACCTGTTGACTATAACTGGTGTTGTGCGATTTCTGACCTGGGATGAGTGGAGTAACCTAGAAGAGATCAAGTAACCAAATCAATAATCTCTGCAGTTTGGAATAATAATCTGGAAAAAAAACCTAATATTTGTTTGAGAGCCAGCATGAAGATGTAAAAGACATTTAGAGCTTAACCATCTTGATTGGCGTGCAGGAACAGACAAACCTGAGAAGTATTTGTGCAGAATTTGTTGAAAGTGGCAGGGCAGGTTAAGAAAATTGTTTAAAAAAATATATCCTATCCTTGGATTTTTAAATAAAAGGCAAAGAGTACAGAAGCTAGGAAGGTATGATTAATCCTTAGGAAAAACTTTGAGCATCAACTCGAGCACTGTGTCCAATTCTCAGCACCTCACTTTAGGAATTGAAATCTTGAAAGAGAATGCACAAAAAAAAAATTCCAGGGAATCTGCAACTCATGGATTATGGAGGATGAGGCCCACTTTGGCTTTCCTACCATACTCCAGCAGCCGTGTCCTCCAAGACTCAAGCTGCTCACAGAAACGGTGTTGTTTCTGAGCCACTCTTGGTAATGGATACTGAACTCCCTCACTGAGCGTAGACCATGCATGCTTGCTTCCCTTGGCACTTCTTCCAAATGCTGTTCAATATGGAAACAACCTAATTCAAACGGAGGGGTGAAACACATAGTAATCAGAATAATATTTTGCTGTGCACACTTCATTGATACTGTAAATTTCATTAGATTGGGGTTAAGGGTGAGAAATCCCAAGGTTACTCCCTCCCGATTGTCCAACCTCTGTCTATCCTCCTGGTGGACAGGATCATATCCAAGGATGATGATCTCTGGTTGGAGTACCTATTGAGGTCAAGCGAGTACCAGGTGTGGTCAAGCAACCATCAGTCCAAAATTGGGCATTCTAAATTGACCCACAGCTGGAGAACTGTAATTGGGCCTGCCAAAAAACTGGCCAAACTAAACAGCAGCCAGCAGCTACTGGCTACAGAGAATAGTAAAAACCACGGTCAAAGAGGTTACAAGAAGTTCAAGGGGAACATGTTACAATCAGCCCGAGGGATTGTGTATTGGAGAAGTATCAATCAGACTTTCTAGCCCCTTGACTGCCTGAGTATGTACACTTTATACCTCCCAGTATGGCAACAGTGAAGGGTGTTGGACAGCCCCATTGGATGATTTGAACCCAAATCATGACCCTATTTGGCCAAAGGCCACAGAACATTTTGAAAGGCTCAGGTGTAGTTGGGGGGTGGGGGGCAGGGGGAATAATACCTGCACACACCTGGAAACGAAGACATGCAGCAAGATCCGTGACAGATGATTGTGCACAACCCAGGAGAAGATCTATTCTGCAAGACCTACCTTTAGAGGAGAAAGTCAAACCTACTTTGGGCAGACAGGAGATTCTAATGACCTGGGTAATATTCTCTCTCAGATAGACACAGCTAGGTAGAGAGTAAATATTGTAGCAATTTGGGAAATGCTCACATGGTGTTTTAATAACAAATATCTGGTTAATAAAACAAAGTTGAACCACAAACCAAATTCTGTGTTCCTTTGTCTGCCTCATTGCAAAAAGCACTTTAGTTAATATATTAAAAATACGTTAACCTGTGAAGTGTGCAAGGCATGGATAACATTGCATTGACTGTAAAGGTAACATTCTGAGAGCATGACAGTGTCAGGCTGCTATTAGACTAGCCTATGCGACTCCCAATTTTGATGCAAGTTGCCAAATATTAATGAGGAAGACTTTGCAGGGTTGACTGGGATGCTTGAGCCTTTGTTACGTCCAGTGTCTATTTCAAAGCCAGTAGACATCCATTTTAATTCCCAATATTAATGTTTGCATATTTTGTTCCAACTGAGTGGCTTATTTCAGAGGGTGGTTAAGAACCAATAACATCCATCAGAATTTGCAAAGGATCAGAACTGAAAAAATAACATTTGGGAACCAGCTTCAGTTGCATGATACACCAAATATTTCAGAAGTAAGCACTCTCGTTTCCAAAATTGCACTTTGTTTTATTTAGTATAACAGCATTCAATAAATACATGACTCCTCACTAGTTACATCAAGCACAGCCTGGACACTTGCAAAGAAAATTCACAAACTATGATCATCCTTTTTCATTTATGTAAGTACATGCACAAATTCTGAGGAGTCTGCTACACAACTATAGACCCAATATCGAAGGATCCAAATGGAAACCACACTGGATATGACTTTCATTTTATTCCAGACAAAATTTGTCTGATGCGAACTTTAACTTTGCATTTTATTTCTCTTCACTGAAATGCAGTTTTTTTTCTTCTGAATTAATAAATGCAACTCAGTGCATTTATGAGGTGGTTGAGAGAAGTAGACTATTTAATGCCCAGTGAATGCTAATTTAGACAGCTGTTCTTTATTTCATATTGAGCTGGATATGAGAGAAACAATTAAAATATTTGCACCAAAAAGTGTTACATTTAGCAAAACAGTTCATCAGCTCTGTTACACAGCAGTGCTTAATCTTGTTTTGGGCAATTAAACAATCAACATTTTAATGTGTTTGAGGAGGCTGCATATTACAATAGAAAACTTGATTAGCTGAAGCTTTTGTGATTGAATTATTATAAAAATGCAAATAAAACATTGCTCACGTATTCTCAGCTCAAAGAGTAGAATGCACGGAGAACCTAAATGCTCTTCCAATTTTAAACAATTTTAACACAAATTGTGAAGTGATGTCTTCTGAGGTGTGTTTAATCGTACTTTTGAGTCTCTCTGTAGCACTTCAAATAGTGGTTCCTGATTCAAGCAACATCTCATGACACAAAACTCCATGTCAGAGGCTGAACTAATCATACGAAGGAAAAAAAAATTAGCTTTAATTACATCAATTCAAGTTTTAATTGAGGAAAAAATCCTTAAAATGGTTCCAAAAGTGCAGAAAAAAAGTTAAACATTTTCAAAGTACTAACAGAACATTTATTTGTAAGTAGAGATTGGCATTAAAACAACTTTTTTTGAAATAATTTTACATTTATTCTTTATGAAATAGCAATAGGAAATTAATAATCACATTATTCACAATAGATTTAACAGAATATTTAACTGCAAGGCAACAAAAGATATATTTCCCAGATCAAAATAATCAAAAATATGGTCAATAAAAACAACTCATCTGCCAATAATATTCAATGTGAGCTTCTATTTTGATAATACAACACTGTGGAAGATTTCTCCTAAGATATCATATTCTTAACTTACACTTTACAAATCATAACTCCTTTAAAATGTACATCTGTGTTCTGGAATACTATGTACTTTTCTGGTTATGCTAATAACCTGTATCTGCAATATGAATGTAGATGAAGTGTGCCAACAATAATCAGAAATTTGTCAAGAGTACAGTTTATCACATGGAAATAACAGTTAATTGCATTCCATGAACAAGCGTAAAAAACAGATTTAGTATTTCCAGTTGTTCCGCTGTTTAAGGCAGATGGCAAGCTCCATATTGGATCCCAGTCCATTCTAAATTAGCTCATCTAAGCCTTATCACTACTCTGGCTATCACAATTGGGATCAAAAGTCTGGTTCATGGGAGGGGAAAAATTAGCTAGGTTATACCCTTGATCACGACTGAAAGCGTAGAATCCAACTGCATTGTTCCCTTGCAATTAAAGCCTGGCAGCGCCCACTGCTTAAGTTCACAAAGAACGATCACTTGTTCAAAGAGCCAGGAGGTGTATGGCACCCATGCAATGACAAATTGTCAAACAACGTTTCAGGAAAGGAGGAGGAGAGACAATTGATCAAAACTACAAGGGAAGATAGGAGGAAGGAGAAACATGTCTATCTTAATTATAGCTATAATTAAAATTGTACCAAACCCTTAGCTCACTGACACTAATTTTAAATACCGTGTTCCCTATACAGGAGATAAGATGCTGCCATTGAAGATAGTTGCCATGATACACCTGCACATGTACAATTGGAGTTGTGTTAGTCATGCTATTAGGGTAAAAGCTCTTGACAGACTTCCAAAATGTTGTAAATCACACTACATTTTGGCTGCATTTTAAGACCATAATGTCTCAAAACAGGTGAGATGTGAGACTTCTGTACCATTACTATTGGCACCTAAAGGAAAACTGACCATTGTAAGCAGCTGCTCTTGGATTCTCAAATTTGTCACAAATGCAGATTATAGGGTCGATATGGAGCATGCATTATACAAGTTGGTGTTTAGAAAATACTTGTAATACAGCACGCTCACCCAAACCACTAAGAAATTAATGCATTTGTGAATTATTTAAATAAAGCTGGATTAGGTCTAATGCAGTAATTTGAATGCAAAGATACAGCACATTTAACTGAAAGTTTTTCTCAACCATTTTTCTTCTCACTAAGTACACCTGTCAGTTGATCTCACAAACATCCTTTTCTGGGTGTGTTAACGCTGCAGTGGCTCATGAAGAATTCTGATGGAAAATGGAAGGTGTCCTCAGGGAGGTGGAAGTGAAGGGATGAATCAGGCCAACAAGCTGATGCTCATCCAGTGAACATGTCGGTGCACTTTGACAGTGATCAGCAGATAGTACTTAGGAATAGAAAGTAAGATTAATATTTTGTCATGATACAAGCCCAATTGTGGTGCTCATCCAACCTGTAGGGATCCAGGTAGGGCCTTCTTTTGTCAGCAAGGCTCAGCTACTTGGGTATTTCTTTAGAAACCAGGGGAGCTCCTAAAATGTTTCTGTAAATAATGTTTGATAAATTTAAGCTAAATCCATTTTATTTGATGAGACACATACATACATACAGAGACATTGCTATTTTTCTTGATGTAGCGCTTCAATGAATGCTTCTAACTTTTCTTGAATCTCACGAACTCTTTCTGAAATATAAAAAGTTTGACAATTACTCCACTGTCTACTAAAACATTAATAAATAATAATAAATATCGATAAATGAAGGAAACAACAATTGAAGAATTTTGGCTTCTCACAGACTTGCAACTAAGTTTTGAGAAACAAAATGCTCACTTTAATTACATTAAATATGCTGTAAAGTTTATTCTGAACTTAATATTTGCTACAATGGACAAAGTCAATGCTTGCTTGTTTCAACTAAAATACAAGAGAATGTACAATTAGGAACACGAGTAGCCCCCTCCACCCTGCAGTCATTCAATAAGATCAAGACTGATATGATTACTTAGCATTCCCACCTACCCTAGTAACCCTCCTCTCTCTCGTTAATCAAGAATCTGTCTACCTCCACCTTAAAAAATGGCTCTTCCCATCACAGTTTGAGGAAGACTGTCCCGAAGACACTCGATCCTGTGAGAAAACAATTCCTCCTCCTCTGTCTTTAATGTGCAACCCTCTATTTTAAAACCATAACCTCTAGTTCTAGATTCTCCCGCAAGAGGAAACAACCTTTCCACATCCATATGTCCAGACATTTCAAGTTCTTATATCTCAATCAAGTTGCCACTTACTCATCTAATCTCCAGGGAATACAAGTCTAGCCTGTCCAACCTTCCATATAACACAACCCATCCAGTTCAAATATCAGTCAGGTAAGAGTGCCATCGTGCAACTGGACCATACGGCTGCTCTCTCATTAGTGAGGCATAACTGGTGGTAGTTTAGCTCAAGGGTCACCAGGTCTCATGTGAGGGGAGATTCTAAAAAGGAGAGTCCTTAATGGTAATCTCAGTTTGTGCAGGAATTGAAGCCATGCTGTTGGCATCATTGCACATCACAAACCAGCCATAAATTTGCTCTGAACTGCCTCCAATACATTTAAATCATTTTTTTATAGAACACGACCAATACTGTACACGTTACTCCAGATGTGATCTCTCACATGCACTGTATGATGAAGCACTGTCTTCCTACATTTGTACTAAATTCCACTTGCAATAAGTAGTAGGTCTTACCGCTCCTAATTATGCGCTATACCTATGTACTAGCCTTGTGTGATTCATGCACAAGACACCTGAATCTCTCCGCATCTCAGAGCTCTACAATCTCTCACTATTTAGGTAATGTGCTTTTTTAAATTCCACCTGCCAAAATGGACAATTTCACACTATCCCACATTATACTCCAGATCTTTGTCCACTCACACCTCACCTATCTATCCTTTTGGAGCCTCATGTCCCCCTCTCAACTTATTTTTCTCCTTGGTTTCACCAGCAAGTGTGACAACCATACCTTTGATCAATTCATCCCAGTTATTTATATAAATTGTAAAAAGTGAAAGCCCCTACACTGATCACCGTGGCACACCACTTGTTACAGCTTGCCAACGAGAAAAGAACTCAAATTTATGCTATAAGAAGGTGCAGAGCTGGATGAACACAGCAGGCCAAGCAGCATCATAGCTATCAGAAAATAGTGAGCTCCTATCTGGTCTTCAATCCATATCAGTATGTTACCCTCTAGCCTGTGAGCTTTTAATTTCAGCAATAACCTTAGATACATGCAGGACCTTATCAAATGCCTTCTGGAAATCTAAGGACACTAGTGCCCCTTTATCCATAGTGTGCGTTACTTCTTCAAATTTTAAACATGATCTCTCTTTCACAATACCATGTTGACTCTGCTGGATTACCTTGAACTTGTCTAAGTGCCCAGCTCGGAAGTCTATAATAGTAGCTTTGAACATTTTCCTTATGACAGATTTTAAGCTAACTAGCCTGTAGTTTCCTGCTTTGTGTGTTCATTCCTTTTTCAAGAGGAGTTACATTCACCAATTCCAAACTTAGGAAACTTCCCACAAATCTAAGAAATTTTGGAAAATTAGAACCAATGTATCAACTATCTGAATTGCCACTTCTTTCAAGATCCTAAGATGAAGCCAATTGGGATAAATATTTATTGCAGTGAGGAAGGAGGCCGTTTGGCCCATTGTAAATTCCCTGACCCTATTACCTGGCACCAGGTAATAGAACCAGACTAATCTGCTACCTTTTCACCAACTCTCTTTCATGCCATTACCATCCAAAAGTAAAATCCAATGCCCTCTTGATCCCTCAAGTGATCCTCCCTCCACCACACTTCTAGGCATTGCACTTCATAGCCTAACAACCCACTGTGAGAACAGTTTTTTTCTCATATTACTCGTGCTTCATTTGCACATCACTTTAAATCTATGCTCTTTTGTTCTCATTTCTTTTGCAAGCTGAAACACCCTACTGCCCTAGCGACATTGTCCAGCCCGCACATGACATTGAATACTTCTGTCAGATCGCCCCTCAGCCCTTCTCTCTTTAGGGAAAACAGTCTCAACTTCTTCAATCTATCCTCATAGATGAAGTTTCCCCTACCTGGAACCATTCTAGTAAATCAATTCTTCACACTCTCCAATGTATTCATACCTTTCCTATAACATGGCTCCCACAACTGTACACGATGCTTCAGCTGAGATCTAACAAGTACCTTAAACAAATTCAACAGCACCTTCTTGCTCTTGTACTCTATGCCCCTAGTATTAAAACCAAGAATGCTGTGTTAAACAAGGTGTAGGGCTGGATGAACACAGCAGGCCAGGCAGCATCAGAGGAGCAGGAAAGCTGACATTTCGGGTCTGGACCCTTCTTCAGAAATGGGGGAGGGGAAGGGGACTCAAATAAATAGAGAGGGGGAGGCGATGATGGAAGGTGGATAGAGGAGTAGATAGGTGGAGAGAAGACAGACAGGTCAAGGAGGCAGGGATGGAGCCAGTAAAGGTGAGTGTAGGTAGGGAGTTGGGATGGAGGTTGATCAGTTGGGAGGGAGGGGAGGGTAGGTGGGAGGGAAGACGGACAGGTCAAGGATGGGGGGGGATGAGGCTAGTAGATAGGAAGTGCGGGTGGGGGTTGGTCAGTGAGGTGGGAGGAGCAGATAGGTGGGAGAAAAGGAGGACAGGTCAAGAAGGCGTGGACGAACTGGGCTGGTCTTGGGCTGAGGTCGGGGGTGGGGAGATATTGAAGCTTGTGAAGTCCACATTGAGACCATTGGGCTGCAGGGATCCCAAGCGAAATATGAGATATTGTTCCTGCAACCTTCAGGGGGATTCATTGTGGCACTGGAGGAGGCCTAGGATGGACATGTTGTCCAAGGAATGGGAGGGGGAGTTGAAGTGGTTCACGACTGGGAGGTGTAGTCATTTGTCACGAACCGACCGTAGGTGCTCCACAACGCGGTCTCTAAGCCTCCGCTTGGTTTCCCCGATGTTGAGGCCGCCACAATCGGGAACAGTGGATACAATACACCACATAATACCAAAGAATGCTGTGTGCTTTGTTTATTGTGCTCTCCACCTGTCTTACCACCTTCAATGATAGGCACTGGATGCTCCTGCACTGCCTTTAGAATTGTATGCCCTATTTAATTGATGGCCATAGGTCTGTGAAATTTGGATCAACAATCTAACCTTCTGACTGTTGTTTCTCAAATCAAGGTACAAAGCCAAATTAAATGACATTGATGCTTCTTAGTTTCTGAATGGAAATTTAGCTACAGAAGAATCTTTTATCCGTTATGTAACATTTATGTAAATTCTCTTAAATTGTAAAGATCCTGTTGCAAACTGACGCAATTCAGACTCTGAATTGTGAGATGACTGCCTAATTGAACAAACCGGTGTATTACTTGGTTCTTTCTGTCTTCTTTTGGCCGTGTCGTTACTATTTCCTTGGATGGCAAAATCTGGTTAAGTACATGGACATGCACAGATCTATAATTTAATGAAATTCAACAGAATGCAAATATTGTAGATTAACATTAAGTCATATAAATTCCTACTTTCTTTCAATCAATTATAAATCTTCACTCATTTTTAAAATTAATGTCCAATAAGGCCATATGAAGATATGGTCAACAATAATGTAAACACTTTGCTGCAACACAACTGAATTTCACTAATACTTTATTACGACCATCTTGTAACTTAAAACATGTACACTTACATTTCTTAAAAACAACACACAAACAGGTCATTTACACACAGCTTTTCTTAAATTTGGAGTTAGACATTTATCAAAACGAATTGCTTGATGCGGTCATTAAATAATAATTCTTTGAGACAGGTTATCAAGCACATGTCAAGTAGAAAGTCCATTTCTGTTTTTTTTGTATTATTTAAAATGCAAAAAGTGAAAAAGTTGCATCATGATTAAGTTCAATTGATTATAAATATTTCTGCACTGTTTGAGCTGATAGGAATGCTTTGTGTACTTTATATAGTGAGAACATGTAAAGATTTTAGCCTGTGCGGGCTGACAAGGTTATTTACATTCCACCTGAAGTTCTTTGACAAGCTGCATGGGTCTTTGGTCAGATCCTGAAATGTATCTTGTACACTCCAAGCATTAATTCATTCACTGCATATGCTATTGTTACCACTTGCTATAGCTCACATCCATTCTGCACAGCTGAAATAACAATGCCATCTGGCATTTTCACAGAATCACAAATTAAACTAGAGATTATGTCCATGCTGCTTCTAGTAGTATACAAAATAAAGTTTGAACAAACTGATCAACTTGTTCCTAACTAGTTCAAAATCAAAACAAGTGTAACCAATGATGCCTTAATGCTAATAATTCTTCCAGTCAATTAAAGTTCACAGAATTTATAAATTTGAACTGTTTATACAACATTTTTTTCAACAAATTTACAACAAATTTTCCAATGAATGAATTTTGCTTTTTTCTCCCCTGCATACAACGATAGAATGCCATTTAGAAATTCAGCTTTTACTTGTGTGAGTGACAAATTATGGCACAGTTGTCAGTCAGAAAAGTATTTTAAAACTATCACACTCTATGCTTTAATCATATATATTTTGTTACAAAATCTGATGTCAAGCTGACCTGTGACTTGCATATGGAACCAAGGTTACTAGCTTAAAATTAGAGCTTCTAAAAAAATTGATTTTTTTTTATACAACCTTTGGGAATGAAGCAAGCCAAAAACTGTTATAAATTTACAAAGAAGTGTTTGAGAAAACTTGAAGGCACCTTTTACAAAGGCAACAAATGAAACTTCATAACAACCTTCACATGTCCAAACATTAAACTATGAACCATACAAACCCCTAACTAACCCTTGACCCTACTTTCCTTAATACTATTCTGGCAGTCTTTTGAAGTGTGTTTGCTTAAGAGATGAGCTATTCCATGTCCTAATTCATTATTTTTCTGATCTTGTCATGAATATTCTCATAATCCCCTAACCCATACAGCAGAATCTCCTTCATGCATATTATGCATACATGATTACATTCAAATATTGAGGGAATGCGACTCAATGCCATTCTCCTCATCTTCATTTGCTATTAAATTTTATCACTTCATCCCTAAGCTTCTGGTACTCGGCTCAAAGTGGTTGGAAGGTATCTAAGTGGTCTGTAATTAGAGTTGGGAAATACCTTCAGCAGCATTAAACTACAATACATCGAAGAGGTTAATGACGACTCTCAAAAGGAACAGAGTGATAAAAATGAAAATGTACTTTCATACGTTGGTACAAATGAACGAAAGTTAAGTCATTCATTTTAAAAGAATACATAATTTACATCTATATAAAAATACAAGATTAGCTAATGATGAAAATTACATAAAAATAATTATTGCAGCACATACTCGCCTTGCTAGCTCCTTTCTCTATACCATTGTTAACCAGCATGATTATGACCCCTCTACAATTATCTACTTCAACTTCCTCTTCCATTGTCTTGTCGACATTTTTTCTTTCTGGCTTTCTACATTGCTCCAAATTATTCAAAACAAATTTCAAGTACAGTAGGAGCAACTTTCCAACATGATGTTTCCAATGGGAAATAATGCCCGCCAATTAGAAATTAGAATTTCATACAAATTTTTCTAATACAAATTAGAAATTTTGGGAATACAAATTGTCAAAATCATGATCAAGTTATGGGGTCAAAGTTATTCCTGAATTATTATCTCACCTTCTTCAGGCCTCTAGTCTCAATATTCATTTTAACTGTTTCTCCATCTTTCTGCAAGTTTCTCTCATTCACACACTATTCTCTTCCAGTTTGTTGCGATTGTATTAATCTTTACTCGGTCTGAAAAACCTTTGGATTTTGATCTTTTTCCAGCTTTATTTTAAAGTGTAATGGCTTTTTAAATCTATTAGATGCCTCTGCAATTAAAGTTAATTCTACTTGTTCTCAGTCTTGCATTTCATTTACTCTATAATCATTATTAGCTCTGAACTTATCTGATACCAAATTAAGGTATGCAAATACCTGAGAGATTTTGTGCTGAGTTTATACCTGTTACTGGAATTGTTATTGTAAACAATTTTGCATTCTATCAAGACGTCCCAAAAGTTATTAATTCAATTAAGGAGGAGAATTAACTTTTTTCCTACTTTAACATTCAGTTAATTTGCAAGAATTAACACATTCTCATTTAACAGAGATATGCGATTTGCATTTGTACTTTAGGGAATTGTCACGGTCACAGTTTTGCACATTTAAAGAATTAGGTTTTCTTCTGAACATAGACTTGACTCACAAATAGAAAAATCAAAACTATAAGCTGCCTTTAACTGCTTTAAGCAGTCTTCAAGTATCTAATCTGGCCTCTATTCTGGAACTGTTGGTGAGCTATCCTCTTGAACTTTTATAGTTGATGGGGAATAGGTACACCCACAATTTGCGCAGGAAGGGGTTTCAGGTTTGAAAATCTACTTTAAGTCCTCATTTTAACTTTCTCAACTCCTTCTACAAAATAGGAGCAGTACGCCATTTTGCCCCTCAGGTCTGCTCTATTATTCAATTAGACCACGTTTGTGATTTGAATTCAATATTCCCGTCTAATTTCAATAGCATTTGATTCCCTTGCCATCAAGAATCTATCTCTGCCTTAAAAATATTTAATAATCTTGCTTGAACAGCCTTATGGAACAGACAGTTCCAAACAAAGTTCCTTACAGAAAAAATTACCATCTCTGTCCCAAAGGATGACCCCTAATTTTGAAACTGTGCACCCTTAGTTCTCTGGACTGATCTGCAAGCAGGAATATCCTTCCCACATCTATTTCTAAACTCCAGTGGGTAGAAAGCCAGACTGTCCAACTTCTTCTCTTGAGACAAACCATTCATTGTAATAAACTACCTGCAATGAATTTATGTCATTCCTTAAATAAGGAGATCAAAACTGCAACAATATTCAAGATGTGGTCTCACCATTGGCTTGTATCATTGAAACTTAACATCCTTGTTTTTATGTTCAATTCTTCTCAAAATAAAGGATAGCTTTCCATTTTACTTCTATTTTCCAGGTTCAGCATTTTTCCAACTATCACAAGAAATCACATCAGTTTCCAAATCAGAGGACAAGTTGGGGATGGATTGGTGGCTCACTCAGTTAACTAGATGACTAGCATGTGGATCAGATTAAGGCTAACAGCACCAGCTTCAAGCCTTGGACAGCCAAGTTGGACTCAGGGTCTGCCTTACTCTCCTTACAGAAAAATAATCATGGTATTTCACTGCTGTTACACAAATTATTGATGAGGAACAATCTTCAGTCAGGAAATTCAAGAAAAATGATACAATATTGGACAGCCTTGAAACTTATTATTAAAGGCAAGTAATCTTTCATTTTTAACTTTGTGGTTTTTACAAACTATTGACAGGATCTTAAATTTTCTCTGGAATAGTGTGATTTTGATAAAAGCTTGTTAGAAAATTTAGACAATATTCAGTTAAGATTCTTTTGCATGGGTGGAGCATCGAATGATTTTCAATGACCTCAAAGCTAGTTTCACAACCAGTAGGTTAGTCTAACTGTTAAATGTCAATCACTGTTAGCCTACATCTGCTTGTAGAGATAATTACTCAATGTAATTGAAAGAAATTGCAAAGTTACTACAGCTACTAAAGATAATTCGCATTTGCAAATGTCATTCAGCACACTCAGTATAAATTTTAATGGGGGCCATGGTCAATGGCACTCACATTACTAGATCAGGTTGCAAGTCAGATACTGAACGAACGACTTTTCTAACTTTACCTGTAACTGTCCCATCCTTTCCAAAAAACAGTCGTGTGACAATCCTTGTCAAATCTCTAACTATACTTAAAACAGTCCTGACAAATTTAACTGCTATCCAAAATAAGGATAAATCTGAAATTTTGCAGAGAGACATCACATGCATAGTAAAACTGTTGTAATAAGTGGAAGCTTCAAGACTCAGCAGACAGATTTCACGAAATGGCAAAAGAAGCTACACTGTCATGAGGAAATACTCTTTCATATAGCGTGTGCTTAGGATCTGGAATGCACTGCTCAAGAGTGTGGTGGAGACAGGGTCAACTGAGATACACAAGGGACAATGGATTATTCTTTGAAAAGGAAAGATTGCAGGTCTCCATGGGGGGACAAGCAAGGGAGTGGTATTGGTGAATCAATTGTATAGGGCCTTCACAGACATGAGGTGAGTGGCCTCTTCATGTACTGAAACCATTCTTTTACTTGGAGAACATATCCATTTGTTTCTCATGAAACATTTTAGAAATTAACTTTTACTGGACATGACTGGTGCTGATGAGCCAAAAGGTAGCATCCAATTTAAGGGAGATGTCCTACCACCTGCAAGGTTTGCTTTGCACCAAATGAGAAAGGCTCACGTTCATTGTCAAAATTGATCAGAGGTTGCTGTTAAAGTCGTAGGGATTGTACAGCACGGAAATAGACTCTTCAGTTCAAATTGCCCATGCTGGCCAGATATCGTAAATAAATCTAGTCCCATTTGCCAGTGTTTGTCCCATTTCCCTCGAAACCCTTCCTATTCATATACCCATCCAGATGCCTTTTAAATGTTGTAATCATACCAGCCTCCACCACTACTTCTGGCAGCTCATTCCATAAACTCACCACCCTCTGCATGAAAATGTTACCCCTTAGGTCCCTTTTAAATCTCTCCTCTCTCACCGTAAACATACACCCTCTAGTTTTGGTCTCCCCCCACTCCAGGGAAAAGGCCTTGTCTATTTGCCCTATCCATGCCCCTCATGATTTTATAAACCTCTATAAAGGTCACTCCTCAGCCTCCGACGCTCCATGGAAAATAACTCCAGCCTATTCAGCCTCTCCCTATAGCTCAAATCTTTCAACCCTAGCAACATCCCTCTAAATAGTTCTGAGCCCTTTCAAGTTTCACAACATTCTTCCTATAGCAGGGAGACAGAATTGAACACAGTATTCCAAAAGTGACCTAACCCATATCCTGTACAACCACAACATGACCCCCCCCCCCCAACTCCTATCCTCAGTGCACTGACCAATAAAGGCAAGCGTACCAAAAACCACCTTCACTATCCTATCTATCTGTGACTCCACTTTCAATGAACAATGAACCTGCACTCCAAGGTCTCTTTGTTCAGCAACACTCCCCAGGACCTTACCATTAAGTGTACAAGTCCTGCCGTGATTTGCCTTTCCCAAAATGCAGCACCTCACATTATCTAAATTAAACTTTATCTGCCACTCCTCGGTCCTGTGACCCATCTGGTCAAGATCTCGTTGTATTCTGAGGTAACTTTCTTTGTTGTCCACTACACCACCAATTTTAGTATCTGCAAACTTACTAATCACACCTCCTACGTTTGCATCCAAATCAATTATATAAATGACAAAAGTCAATGAACCCAGCACAGATCCTTGTGGCACACCACTGGTCACGTGCCTCCAGTCTGAAAATCAACCCTCTACCACCTTTTCCTTACCAATTTTCTTAAATAGTGGCACCACGTTAGCAAACTTCAAGTCGTCTGGCACCTCACCAGCGGCTATCGTTGATACAAATATCTCAGCAGGGTGCCCAGAAATCACTTCCCTAGCTTCGCACAGAGTTCTAGGATATACCTGATCAGGTCCCAGGGATTTATCCACCTTCATGAATTTTAAGATGTCCTGCATCACCTCCTCTGTGATATGGGCATTTTTCAGAATGTCGCTATTTATTTCCCCACATTCTCTATCTTCTATATCCTTCTCCATAGTAAATGCTGATGCAAAATACTCATTTAGTATCCTCCCTATCTATTGCAGTCCCACACAAGTGGCCTTGCTGATCTTTAAGGGGCCCTATTCTCTCCTTAGTTATCCTTCTGTCTTTAATGTATTTGTAGAATCGCTTTGGATTCTCCTTAATCCTATTTGCCAAAGCTATCTCATGTCCCCTTTTGCCCTCCTGATTTCCCTCTTAAGTACACCTCTCCAGCCTTTATACCCTTCCAGGGATTCACTCGACCCTGACCAAAACCTCAATTTCTCAAGTCGCCCAGCATTCCCCACACCTTACCAGCCTTGCCCTTCACCCGAACATGAATATATTGTCTCAGGACTCTTGTTATCTCATTTTTGAAGGCTTCCCCTTTTCCAGCCAGCCCTTTACTTGCAAACATCCACCTCCAATCAACTTTTGAAAGTTCTTGCCTAATACTGTCTAAATTGGCTTTCTGCAATTTAGAACTTTAACTTTTAGATCCAGTCTATCTTTTTCCATTACTATTTTAAAAGTAATACAATTATGGTCACTGGCTCCAAAGTGTTACCCGTCCTGCCTTATTTCCCAAGAGTAGGTCAAGTTTTGCACCTTCTCTAATAGGTATATCCACATACTCAATCAGAAAATTTTCTTGTACACATTTAACAAATTCATCTCCATCCAAGCCCTTAACACTATGGCAGTCCCAGTCTATGTCTGCAAAGTTAAAATCCCCTATCATAACCACCCTAATATTCTTACAGATAACTGAGATCCCTTTACAACTTTGTTTCTCAATTTCTCACTGACTATTGGGAGGTCTACAAACCCAATAAAAGTGATCACCCGTTTCTTATTTCTCAGTTCCACCCAAACAACTTCCCTGGGCATATTCCCAGGAATATCCTCCCTAAGTACAGCTGTAGTGTTATCCCTAATCAAAAACGTCACTCCCCCTCCTCTCTCACCACCCTTCCCCTTTTTCTGTCCTTGCTAAGCTGCCTGTCCTGTCCATCTCTGAGCCATGTCTCTGCAACTGCTTTGATATCCCAGTCCCATGTTCCCAAACATGCCGAGTTAATCTGCCTTATCTGTTAGGCCTCTTGCATTGAAATAAATGCAGTTTAATTTATCAGCCCTATCTCGTTCTCTGCTTTGTTCCTGCCTGCCCTGACTGTTTGACTTGCTCCTTTTCTCAACTGTACCAGTGCCAGACTGATCGCTTTCCTCACTATCTCCCTGGGTTCCCCCGACCCCGCTTACTAGTTAAAATCCTCCCAGGCAGCTCTAGCAAATCTCCCAGACAGTATATTAGTCCCCTTCCAATTCAGGTTCAATCCATCCTTCTTATACAGGTCACTTGTACCCCAGTTGAGATTCTAATAATCCAAAAACGTGAATCCTCCTCTCCTTCAAAGCTAAAATTTCATTTGAATGCCTCTAGTCAGTTATAGTGAAATATAATGCATACAGAAAAATGCTTAAAATGGGAAATTACTAATGACTTTAATGAGAAGATTTCTCACAATAATCAGGTCTGGTAGTTAAAGCTCAGTTTGCCATCAGCTGCACGTGCAATTGTCATATTAAGTCTATTCAATGTCGAAAACACTCAATTACAGATTTTTTACTCACAAACTTCAGTTCTGCTTGGAAAAAACTATACAGTAAAATCGATAAAGATAAAATGAACTAATGAAAAACGAGTGGCACACAACATTTAAAGCTGAAGTGTATAACTTCCAATGGTGTGTTTATGCCAATACACTGAACAAATTTGAATCAAAAATCAGAAATTGCTGGGAAAACTCAGCAGGTCTAGCAGCATCTGTGGAAAGAAAGCAGAGTTAACATTTCAGGTCTAGTGACTCTTCAGAACTGACTCTACTCTGCATTTAATTCTGTTTTCCCAGTACAGATGCGGCCAGACCTGCTGAGTTTCTTCAGCAATTTCTGCTTTTGTTTCAGACCTTCAGTATTCACAGCTCTTTGTTTCATGGCATTAAATAATTTTTGTGCCAACACTGCAGCTTTTTAATTGAACTTTGAGCCAAATAGTTCAGATTCACTGCAGAATGGGACATAAATCGCCAGGTATAAACATAATAACCACAAAGCATTTATCATCTTCTTTCATCTACAATTTTCAGCATGCGAAATGCAAGTCTGATATCACCCAGCATTACCTTCTGATTCATCATAGTTTCTTTTTCACTTCCTTCAACCTTGTTGTGCCTCAATGTTCCTGACTCTTTACCTTGTTTCTCATAAATCAATTCAGATGGGTGCCATTAGTTAATTGAGATAGTTCAACAGAATGCCATGTATGTAATCTATTACCCTCTAAACGTAACTTCTTACAGGCATTCATTAATAACTGCAGTGCCACAAAAATTTTAACTGCAGAGAAAAATGTCAGCCAGCCTTACAAAAAGAGAGTAAGAACGTTTTTCTAATTTCCCCATTATCACCAGGAAAAGAAATTTGGTGCAGATACTCAAGAAATAAAAATTCAAGCCAGTAAGTTTGTGAACGATACCAAGATTGGTGGTGTAGTGGACGGTGAAGAAGGCTATCTAAGATTACAGAGATCTTGATCAATTGTGTCAATGGGCTGAAGAGTGGCAGACGGAGTTTAATTTGGACAAATGAGGGATATTGCATTTGGGTAAAACAAACAAGGGCAGTACTCATACAACTAAAGGTAGGGCCTTAGGTAGTGTTGTAGAACAGAGAGACCTAGAGGTTCAGGTACATAATTCTTTGAGGTTCGCATCACATGTAGGTAGGGTAGTTAAGAAGGTGTTTAGCATGTTTGCCTTCATTGCTCAGACCTTTGAGTACAGGATTTGGGATGTTATGTTGAGATGGTACAGGATGTTGGTGAGACCTCTTCTGGAGTACTGTGGAACCCCACTGTCATAGGTCACCAACCTGGAAAAGAACCCTTATGCCCACTTACTGTTTCCTGCCCATGTGCTGATTCTCTATCCATGCCAAAATAAAACTTCCAACACTGTGTGGTCTTAACTTATGGTTTAGTCTTTTGTGAGATACCTTGTAAACGCCTTCTGGAAGTCCAAATACAACACATCTACTGGCTCCCCTTTATCCACTCAGTGATGGAACAATATTATAACAATACAGGTGGAACACAACTTCTGTTCAGTTCAAGTCGCACGAAGGCCACTAATTCCATTTTATCTGATGGCATACATGTAGTTTGCAAAAACACCGATCAACTAATAAAAGCAAAAACATATAGCCTCAGATGATACCCCAATCACACAATCCAAATTTGTACAAACTAATTTCTATATAACAGAAATAAATCAATTCTTTTGATATGTACCTTTTTTTACATATGGCTACAGAAGTAATTTCTCTGCTGAGCTAATACAAACAGCTGATGAGTAGTGTTATGCTGTGTATTTTGTATTCTGAATAAAAGTATTTTTTTTTATTTTGGTGCCCTTCAGAACACAGTTATTGCTAGGATAACTTTTCTATGTAGAGTTTGTTTTTGTCATAAAGGTAATGCACATTTTTTTTCCTTTATATATAAAGTGAATAACAAAGCAAATAGAATTGCATCTTGGATCTCTGTTGAACATTATACACTGTTTATTTTATAATCAATTAATATTGATTTTTAAGAAAAATGTGAATAATATTTTTTAGCACTGCAGCATGCAATGTTGTCTAACACTTTTCTCAGTGCAGAAAATAAAATGTTCACCTTTTACTCAGCAGTTCTTCCTCTAAAATTTGTCCAATGGTTTCATTGCAAAGTGAATCAGGCTATGGTTTATTGACAAAGACAAAGAGTCCTTTATGAAAATAAAAGCTTATGCACAAACTCGGAGATACCCACCGTTTTCTCTCTGCTTCTAACACCTACTTCATAAGGCAGAGTTTTCAAGTAGATGTGGCCCAAAGGAAAACTAGCAAGCTTTTAAAAAGGGAAACCACCCAATGTGCTGCCCTTTAAGATCCAGAACATCATTTATCTCTAGAGAAGAAAGATTTATATCAACCCATTCCTTGTGGGCAGAAAAACAGATGGGAAGTGAATGGACAGTCAGAGGTCAAGAAAACACAAGGGAGGTGCTATTTATCTTCTGGCTGTACATTCCCAGCATATGAAAGGGGTCAAGACTACAAACACATTGCTGGAAGCTGGAAAAGCCCTTTTTCTCTCTTTGGCTGCTATAAAAGGGAACGTGGTTCCCATCCTGCTGTCAAATAGCATAAATCTCCATTTGTCAAATCTTTAATTAGAAGTGCAACTCAAAGAAATGCATTGGTAAAACTATAATAAATCAAAAGGTAACAATCACTGTTTGTAGGGAACCAAACACAAACTGTGGCATTGTTTATCAGAAGAACCATTGGATGGTCCCACTATTTTGGAGTTTACACCGATTGGTCTTATCAACAAACAGCTCATTTAGAGGAAGACGGAAAAGAGCAGTAAATGAACAGAGGATATCTGATTGCAAAAAGGTGTAATGTAGAAGTATATTAAAACAAAACCGGGTGGTTAAAATTAAAGCAAAATAAAATTCCGAATGTAGCAAGTAAATGATCTCCATCCTTAGGGCAGCAATTACTTGGAGGGAAATAAAATTAAAGATAAAATTTAAGAAAAAACAGAAATATGTGACATGGAGACAAAATACGGCTTGGAACTTCAGTTGTAATTAAAAGCTCAGATTGGCTTAAAATGGGAGCACAACAGGGTTGCAAGGTGCATTACTTAATTTAAAATAAAGCATTTAAAATAAGAGAAATGGTTAAGTTTTCTGTGCTTCATGATGACTGTAAAACTTATAAAAATAAAGTGAAGACAACTAATCCCTTAACTTTGCATTTTGAAAAAAAACCGTTAATGTTAAATCAAACCTGTTCAAGAATGCTGCAAGCTTTAGAAACTAATAATGTCAAACATAATTTGAAGCAAAGCATTGACTGATCAGTCTTTAAAGTTTGTTTGCCAAAACTCTAATTAGCTATGCTAATATATTAACATGCTGGGATTATAAACCATCTCAAAGTATAAACATGACTTCAACTTACACCATCAAATCAAAAACTGCGCCCATTTAGGCCAGTTTTTTTTGTAAAAAACTGTTAGCACAAAATAGTTGCCTACAACCTAACAGTTGCTCCATTTTAAGAGTCGATTAGGTTCCGATACACTTTGCAATGCTCGGATATAATATATTGTATAAATATTAGGGTTTTGTTTCATTTGCTGAACCAGATCACCTTTCCATTGGTTATTTCTAATTCTGTCGCTAAGCTGAGCTCCCTAACTCATGTGAGTTAATATTAAGTTCGAAGATCCTGTACTATCAGAACTCTTATTTAATTTACATCAGGTCAGGTCATTTGATTACTGCTCTGGTATCCAACATATCTTCTAAAATGTACAAATAATGCATGGGGCCAAAAGCATCAAAGCTTTGGAAGCCAGTAGTCCAGGTTCAGACTAATGATCAGTAAACAGGCTTTCAGTCATGTAACAATTCATCATTTCTTTCCATCCATGACTTTAAATAATGTGACTGGGTTCTAAAGACTGAGCCTGGCTGTGTGATGTTCTGTTTCTTGCCTGCTATTCCATGACAGACTCCTCATCAATTACTTCAAGATTTCGGCACAAGATCCTTCATCTTCAGCAACTTAAGCTGAATACACCACTGTCTGCGAGGTAAGCAGAGTGTTTTGAAGACATCAGCTGCTATGAAACACGTCATCTACAAAAAAGTATTTTCTCAAACTACAACAGACTCAATTTTCCTGAAATTACAAAAGATTACTGCAACTCAAAATAAGGCATTGTTGTTTCTCGACTTGATTTAACTGGCAAGAGACTGATTTCCACATTATTTTTAAAATTTTTATTGATGTGCAGTTTAATATCGAGACGAATGTGAGAGAAAATTTTAAGCAAAGGAGATGTAGTTTGAGAGGGGAATAGAGGCGGGACTTGTGTTGCAGTTTAGAAAATATTTTATTGTTGGAAAAGCAGTTTATGTTTACGAGATGTGGAATTTATATGCAAGTGTTTGAACGGTTGTGAAATAGATGGATTCTTTTGCAGACAACAATCATACACTAGGCCTTGGTTCTCGTCAAAGCAACTGTTTTCATTTCATAGTTGTGATAACATAAACAGAAGACTGCTGCCATATGTAGTTGTTCTTTGATAGACCGCTATCCAAGTTATAGCTAGTTACTTTGTGAGGCACTTGCTCAGAACTACTGTGGACTCAACTGTAAAAGTTAAGAAACTCCTAGAGGTGACTCCTTTGGTGAGAATCAGAGATTTTACAAAATTTCATGGCTGAATCTTTGGAGCTTTGTAATTTTTTTTTGTCATTTTCAACACAACTAAGGTTCTAATGGTGATTAGGGTATGAGGAGTTCAGAGGAAAGTCCTTCCTAAGTGATATAATTTTGGTAGCCAAAGATTCTTCAATTTTTTTTCAAAAACAAAAAAATCATTTCAAACTTAGTGCTTTATCAATGTACAAAGATAGCAGGCTGCTTTTCTGTAGGATTAAGATTTAGCACATACAGAGCATTGCAGCAAGGGGAAGAACAAGTGTGCATTCAAACAAATTGTCCTTTTCTGTGCATGGAAGGATCACTTGATGTGTCTGATCCAACTTCTAGTAAAACTTTCTACGATCCAAGGAAGTGGCTGAGATCAGCTACAAAGACTTGTCCCTGCTGTCCAGATAACTTAGCTTTGTGTCACTAGTGTCAATGAATTACCACATTTAGGAGAAGCTGCCCATTGTGTGAGAACACAAAGTACATCTTTAATGAGAATTTGAGGTTAAAGTGTATTCCCAGGATTCTGCTAATGCTCTTGATAAATAAAAGCACGAAAACTTACCAGGGATTAACTGAAATGTGGTGTAATCAGATCAGCTATGATCTTATTGAATAGCATAACAAACTTGAGGGGCTGAGTGGTCTACTTCTGTTCCTAACTGGTATGCTCCTAAATCACTGGAGATTCACTCTTGCAATGCATCATATAAACGGACCAACTTGCTTAAACTAACCTTGTAACTTGCTGCTCAGTATCCATTATTCAAATAAAGTTCAGAGTTCTAAATTTAATCCAGACAGCACTTATTACTCAGCAGCTGAAGTTGATCCATTTGCAGAAAAACATTTTCCGGCTTCTAGTGTTTCGTTGCTTAATTTTTGATAACTTCAAAAACACATAAAATGGTAAGTACTCCAAGCAATTTTAAATGGCACATAAATAATTAAGAAACATTCAGACTAGTTTAAAATTCTCTATCCCAAAACATTTTTTAATTTCAGTCTTAGAAGAGTAGCATCTGTAAACATGAACGTGGATTTAACAATTTCTTGTAAAGAAATCAGGACCATCAACTTAATATTGATTTGATTCCAAATTATCGGCAAGCTAAAGAGACCTTGTTGCAACTAAAAATGAACTAAGAATCCCAATATCATTAACTTAGAGCTCAGCAGTTAACATTTTTTCTAAATGGCTTTATTTCATGTAAATCTAAAATAATCAATTTAAACTTTACAATTTAAGCTATTCATCTGCGGCAGGCTGTGCTTTACAAATGTTATTTCTATGATCTCAGCGGCGTAGAAACATTAAAAGCATGAGAACATTTGATCGTTTAGGTTTATAGTTATTCTCATCAACTTTGACAACATTCTAAACTAAATATCCACCCACTCCCTCTTTGTTTGCAAGTTAGCTGTATAAAGTCACTGAAAAAGTAAAACAAAATTCTTAAGCCATTATCTTCACCTCTTGTTATTTTACGAGTTTGTTTTTTGCTGGAATACAGACTCCATTTCCACTTGGGACAAAATGGTCGCATTACTGATTTACTATGTAATCCATCAATTTAATTCATCACTTATGTGGAGTTTCCCACTGATTATTGCTAGCTTTATTACAAATTTACAGGTGGACAGTGTTTGCTCATTGGTCCAGTAGGTCAAGAAGTTATAGTACAGCATTGAATGAAATTGATCAAAAGGTCAGTTTTTTTTAATTTGAGGCATGTTGGGTTAATATGTCTCAGTTGAAGAACAGCTGGTATATTACAATTGCAGCTGAGTGAAAAATAATTATGATGGCCTCCACTCCAAATACTAATCCTGCTGGAAAGCATGTGCACATGGGCATTGGGTGGTGACAGGATAGGATAAAGTTGTACTGCGATGTTCTGAACTGTTGAATGGCCTGTGACTATTTACTGCCTATTGATAAACAAGAATTAATATGTTTAAAATATGCTTTTTAATTAATAATCTTTTCTTGAGGAGAGTTCATGTAGTTATACTCTATGGAGAAAACTGGTATTTAAATTCTTTAATCAAGGTGAATCCTATGTCATCAGTGAAATATTGCCCATTTACTCCAATATACTTGCTCCTATTATGTCCAGGACTCAAAATTTGAGGTGAGGCTGCAATTTTCTGCTTGTTGAAGTGAACTGGTGTAGAGCTAGACTTCCGATCAAAGAAGTAGAAAACCTGATGCCAGCGACTCAATAACAAAAGAACAATTTCTGTGAAGAAACTTAAGTTTCAGAATATTTGCTACTACTTTTTAGCAGAGCTTCGAATATTTTGCTTGCTGCATCAGTTCCTGGCAAGTTCATTAATGTTTTAGGTATTAAAGAATGCAAGCTGGAATTCAATTCTTTACTAATAAAAAATATTTTAACGGCATATGTCATTTTCTTTGGCACAACAGTTCTTTGTAACCTGCCTTCTGTGGGAAGTTTGCGTGCTAAGGGTACAAAGAAAATTCAGTACTGTGGAAGATAACTGCCACTACACTATATTCTGGTTTCGTACATGAGCAGCCTTTCGTTAATAACCCCTCCTTTAAATCATCAACAAAAGCTGTTGCTAAGAGTCTTTGAAATCTAAACACTTCGAATAGTATCAATGGAAATGCAAGTCAAACAAAAAGAGAATGAACAAGTCTGGTCATGTTACTTAAACTACCCAGTTAGAGAGCACCCAGTGAGGGATACAATAGAGACATAAAAACAATTGCTGCCTGTGTGATGCAGTGCAACAAACAGTAAACAAAGGTAGAGAAGCCTGACGTGCTGCTCTGCACTTCTCTGATCCTACAACAAAGGAAAACTTGGTTGCCACCTTGTGCTAGAAATCTGCTGACAAGCTGCAACCAAGTTGCAAGAAGAATGTATTTAATAGAACTCTTATTTAAATCATTTCTTAATTTAAATAAACTATAATTTAGTGTAAAGCAAGGACTCTAGGTAAATCATAAGCTCAAGAAATCAAGATCTTATTTAAATGACATAAGCACAGGCTGTGTTTAATGCAGATGTTTTGTGAAACCTTTCGTTTCAATAGCCCGGTTTTAAAACAGGATGTTGTATGATGATTTTTTTTTTAAGAAAAAAAGTAAAATAATTAAGAATTGCTTGTGATATATCTCAAGCAGCAATACTAGGTCACCTTCAAAAAAAAATCAAGCAACGTTAATTGGATATAACAGATTCTTTATTATAAGCACATGAACAAAAACAATCCTTTGATCAAGCTGACTGTTCCGCCTGTGATGTGCAGTTGAATGTCTTGTGTATTTTATGTGGGTAGCAACCACTACTCAGCTATGAGATTCCAACCATCACCAAGTCCAGACATGCCAACATTATCAGCAACGAAAAAGGACAGTCATTATAATACCAACGGTGCTTACAGCAGGGCAGAAACAATTATTCCCCATTTGTTGATAAGATTAGGAAAACACTAACACAACTGACGTCAAAGCAAGAGGGGTTTGGTTTCTCCTTTCAGAATCATTCCCAAATCCTGTTAGTAAAATGGAGGTTTTAATTTTGTTATCTTTTTACAACTTATTCTGTACAACTTAAGTGAATGAGACTTGTTGCGGCAAAGTTGCCAAGATGCAGTAACATTAATGCAGATACAAAATAGGAACGAGCCTGGACATGCAAGTCAATTTGTTAAAAATTCTTAAATCAGAGAAGTCTTTTAAAAGGCTTTATGCTTTATAGAACAGTAGCACAAGTTTCTGTTTATATCCTCTTCCATTTTTTAACCATATTAATTCTTCTACAAGGACCCTTCTTTGCAACATATTATTCTCTAAGAGATCAAGCAATCTGTTCTCAGGTTTCTCCTGCTTTAAAACACGTTAGTACAGGGAATCAGTGTATGAGTGTGATCTTAATGGAAATGCAGTGGTGGATTAATAAGGAGATATTTCAGCATATACAGAATAGATAAAATTCCAACAAGACATAAAGATTCCAAAGGACAAACCCATGTTCAATACAATAACAACCTTAAAGATAAACATAAATTGTGCAAAAATTGGACAGAATATTAACAAAGAGTGAAAAAAGGGGAAAATTAAAGTATGAGAGAAAGCTAGTTGGAAATATAAAAAATACATACTAAATATTTCTGCAACAATTTTAAAAAGAACAGAGTTGACAAAGAAAGATTTGGGTCCTATAGAAAGCAAGTCTAGAGAATTGACCATAAAAAATAAAGAGATGGCAGATGATGCCGTCTTCACTATACAGGATATAAGTAACATCAAGAAGCAGCTATAAAATCAGGAAATGGAACGGAGGAACTGAGGCAAATTAGGTCGGAACTGGAGCTGACAGATGCCCAGATCCTGATGGACTTCATCCTGGAGTCTTAAAAGAAGTGGCTAGTAAGGTAGTTAATGCATTGGTTTGAATTTTCTAAAACTTCCCAAATTGGGAATGTTGCTTTGGATTGAAAGATATGCAAAAAGGGAGAAATACAGAGGCAAGGAGCTATAGGTCAGTTAGCTTAACAATTGTCATAGGTAAGTCATTAGGACACAAAGTAGTGAAGCAGAGTCAACCAATCTAACAGTGTTATTTGAGGAAGTGACATATACTGTGGATAAAGGAGAAACCGATGGATATACTGTACTTCGATGTCCAGAAGACGTTTGATAAAAAGCGTCACAAGGATTATTGCAAAAAAAAAAAGCTCATGGTTTCTGCGTAGTATATTGGCATGGAGATAAAATCGGCTAGCAAAATAGGAAGCCGAGAGAAGGTATGCTGTGGTCTCAATGGTTTACAATTTATACAGGGCTTGGATGAGGGTTGGGAGGTATGGTTGCAAGATTAGTTGATGATACAGAGTTAGGTAAGAAAATAAGTTGTGAAGAGAACATAGGGAAACCACAAAGGGAGATAAATAGATTGTGACCGGCAAAGATTTGGCAAATGGATTACAATGTGGAAGAATGTGAAATTTTCTGTTTTGATAGGCAAAATCAAAAAGGAAACATCATTTAAACGGCAATAGATTGCCTAGCTCTGGGATACAGAGAGATCTGGGTATCTGAAAGCATGAAGCACAAAGGGCTAGTACGTAGGCATAGCAAGTAGTGAGGAAAGCTGACAATACTCTCATTTATTCCAAAGAGAGTTAGTAGGAAAGTAGGAAATAGTAGGAAAGTAAAAAATGCTGGAAATCACATTGGATTATCCATTGGCAGCATCCATGGAGAGAGAGAGAAGCTAACGTTTCGAGTCTAGATGACTCTTCATCAGAGCTGACATGAAGTGTGGAGGGATGCATTTGTGCAATGATGGAGCGGTGGAGTTCTGGGTGAAAAAGGGTATTGATAGAGTAGATCAAGTGATCAGAATGTGAGAATCACAGAACAATGGTGTGTCTAACTGCCAAACTGGAAAGAACAGTCCCACTGGAGTGAGGGAAGGGGAGAGAGGACATGGTAACAAGAGAATGTAACAAGTAACGCTAAAATAAAGGGAAGAAATGGGAATGGGTTCACAATTTAAATATTAAGTCCAGAATGTTGTAATGTGACAAGTCTGAAGATGAGATGTTGTTCCTCCAGCTTGCGCTGATTTGCTGAGAAACTGGAGGATCAACTGAAGTTTAAGCCAACTTGATTGAAACATGCAAGATTCTGAGAGGTCTTGACAATGCAGATTAGAAGCTATGTTTTTCCACTTCCAGATAATCTAGAACTCTGGGCCATTGTTTAAAAATCAGGAATTGCCCTGATGAGAGACAGAATGAGATGAATTTTTATATCACAGAGGGTCATGAGTCTTTTCAACTGTTCCTAAAAAGACAGTAGAAGTAGAGTCTTTGAATATTTTCAAGGCAGAGGTCATTAAATTCTTAGTAAGGGGAGGCGATGGCCTAGTGGTATTATCGCTGAACTGTTAATCCAGAGACCCAGATCGCATTCTGGGGACATGGGTTCAAATCCAGCCATGGCAGATGGTGAAATTTGAATTCAATAATCTGGAATTAAGAATCTAATGATGAACATGAATCCATTGTCAATTGTCAGAAATCCCATCTGCTTCACTAATGTCCTTTAGGGAAGGAAACTGCCATCCTTATCTAGTCTGGCATAAATGTGACTCCAGACCCACAGCAATGTGGTTGACTCTGAACTAGGCAGGAGTGTGGAACTGAGGTTATGATCAAATTAACAATGATCTTATTAAATGGCAGAGCAAACTCAAGCGATTGAATGGCCTTCTCATGCTCGTTTATGTATCCCTAAACAACCCAGTATGAAGTAAATAGTGAGGCAACTCTCAAAGATCCTCACTCTAGGTTGAGGAGGGGGGAAAGAAAAAAAAAAAAAAAGAGTTCAAAACTAGGGCATATTTTTCAGGTGAGAGGAGGAAGATTTAAAAAGGACATGAGCGACAACTTTTTTTACACAGAGTGGGTCATACTTGGAATGAACTGCCAGGAGGAAGTGGTGGATGTAGGTACAGTGACAACATTTAAAAGTCATTTGGTTAAGTACATGAATAGGAAAGGCTTGTTGGGATAAGGGCCAAAAGCTAGCAAGTAGGACTAATTCAGCTTGGGAACATGGTCAGCGTGGACTAATTGAACCGAAAGGTCTGTTTCCATGTAGTATGACTCTATGGTTCTATGGTTCTAAGAGCTTCGCCACTAATGAATTACTTTGAACTGGAATGACAATTGTTAGGCAGGTGAATTCAGTGAATTTGCACAGCAGGTGTTCTACAGACATCGATGAAACAAAAACAAACAAACAGGTAATTCTTGGTGACGTTCCTAGAGGGGATAATTTTGACTACAATACCAGGACGATATCTGAAGGAGGGTCATTAGACCCAAAACATTAATTCCGCTTTGTCTCTATGAATACTGCCAGACCAGCTGAGTTTTTCCAACAATTTCTGTTAGTGTTTCAAGAGCACTCCACGTTCTTTGAAATAAGACAATGGGATTTTAACAACCACCTGAAGAAACACTGTCACTCTTTAAAAATCTCATCCTTGGAACAGCATCTGAAACAATGTGCTACTTTCTCAAAACGGCACGGTGCCAATCCAGATTGCGCACTCAGGTCTTGTGGTAGGAAATAAAAGCACATATTAATCTGAGATAATGAGATGTAGAGCTGGATGAACACAGCAGGCCAAGCAACATCAGAGCAGCAGGAAGGCTGACGTTTCAGGCCTGGACCCTTCTTCAGAAAAGGTTTTCTGAAGAAGGGTCTAGGCCCGAAACGTCAGCCTTCCTGCTTGGTCTGCTGTGTTCATCCAGCTCTACACCTTGTTATCTCAGATTCTCCAGCATCTGCAGTTCCTACTATCTCTGAAACATATTAATTTGATTCAGTTTTTCCCGTGTTTCTGGAAAGATGTGCCAAATAATTTACTACTTCATTGCTAATACAAATTACCTATGACTGGTGAGAAGTAGAAACGTAAGCTTTTACAGTTTAACAGTAATTTTTGCAGTCAGGAAGGAGAGATCACATCCAGAGTGAGACACAGCCTGTGTCAATGTATAGTTAGGGGGATTTGGAGGCAGCGTGGGAATTCAGTTTGTAAGTCTCTTTATAACATGGTAAATTGAAGCCCAGGATCAGGAGCCCAGCACAAAACAGTAACATCACAGGTAAACCACAAGTTCATAGCTACAACTTGACTATCACCAAGCATTGTACTATAGGTTACTTTCAGATTGAACGTCAGTAAGGGAACTGTTTACAGGATACAAATAACAAGTATGAAATTTTAAAAAATCTAATTAAGACTAAGAAATTAAAATAGAGATGCCGGGCCAGGAGATGTGTTGTAACTGCATGATATGAGAGCTGATGAACCTCATAGTGGCTCATAGTGACCACATCTGTAGCAAAGTGCTGGCTGCTTGAGAAACTCCAGCTGAGTTGACTTACAGGAATCTGGGCTTTGAAGATTGCAACACATCAGGGAGGGAGAGAGTTACCCGGACACTGTTTCAGGAGGCAGTCAAACCCCTTAGATTAACTACCTCGAATTTGGTCAGAGATCGAGGACAGGAGGACATGACTACAAGCGAGGCAGGCAGAGAGAGATCCAGGAGGTAGTGCTAAAGGAGCCTCAGCTCTTCAGCTTATTTAACAGATTTGAGATTCTTGGTCCCTGTGTGGATGACAGTGGGGGCTGTAGGGAGGACGAGCGAACTGACCATAGCATTGTGGTACAGGGAGCCATTAAGAAGTGGGGCAGGAAAGAGAAATGTAGTTGTCATCGGGGATAGTATAGACAGGGGAACAGACACTGCTCTGTGTCCAGGATTGAGAGCCCTGAAAGCTGCGTTGTCTGTCTGGTACCTGGGTTCAGGATAGCTCATCTGGGTCACAGAAGACTTTAGAATGAGAGGGAAAAGATCCAGTTGTCGTGGTCCACATAGGTACCGAACATATCGGGGAAAAAGATGAAAGGGGCTCTGCTGAGGGAATATGAGCAGCTCGGGGCCAAATTTAAAAGCAGAACCAAAACGGTAATAATTTTCAGACTGCCACCTAAGCCACAAGCAAACTGACAATGTTAATGAGATAAAGAGGTAAATGCATGGCTGAAAGATTGGCGCAGGAGAAATGGTTTCGAATTCATGGGACACTGGCACCAGTACCGGGGAAGGAGGGAGCAATTCCGATGGGACAAGCGACGCTTGACTCATGCTGGAACCAGACTCCTGGCAAACTGCATAATTAGGGTTGTAGGTAGGGCTTTAAACAAATGGAGGTGGTGTGGTGGTTCAGTTACATGGAAAATAATGGGAAAAATTAAGTGGGGTGGCTGCTCAGCAGAGGTCATTAAAGTTTCCAGAACAAGCAAAAGGACAGAGATTGGAAAGAGTCAGGAATCTAACTTCATGGGACAGCAGATGAGGGGACAACTACGAAAAGGGAGGCAGTCGATGTAGGACTGAGGTTTTATATAAAGGCACACACCTTGCTTTGTATACTAAGTGAGCTTGTAGCGCATATTGAAATTGGCAGGTATGATGTTGTGGGTATCACAGAGGCAAGGCTGCAAACTAAATATCCAAGGTATGCATCCTATTGAAAGGACAAGCAGATGGGTAGAAGGGGTGGAGTTGGGTTACAGTAAGAAATGAAATTAAATTGATAGCAAGAAGTGATATAGACTCACAAGGTGTGAAGTCTGTATGGGTAGAGTTGAGGAACCATCAAGGAAAAAAAGACCCTGATGGGGGTTGCGTGTAGGCCTCCAAGCAGTAGTCAGGATTTTTTTTTCTTTATTCATTCACGGGATGACGGTGTCGCTGGCTAGGCAGCATTTATTGCTCGTCCCTAATTGCCCAGAGGGCAGTTGAGAGTCAACCACATTGTTGTGGGTCTGGAGTCACATGTAGGCCAGACCAGGTAACGATGGCAGTTTCCTTCCCTAAAAAACAGTGAACCAGATGGATTTTTCCGACAATCAATAATGGATTCACGGTCATCATTAGATTGTTAATTCCACATATTTATTGCATTAAAATTCCACCATCTGCCATTGCGGGATTTGAACCCGGGTCCCCAGAACATTATCTGGGTCTCTGGGTTAACAGTCCATCGATAATACCACTAGGTCATCGCCTCCCCTGGTTACTGTGGAGAAGAAAATAAATCAGGAGTTAGAAAGGGACAATCACAAAAGTCCTGGGAGACTTGAATATGCAGGTGAGCTGGGAAAATTAGGCTAGTAGTGGATCTGGAGATGAAGAAATTGTGGAATTTCTGCAAGATTTCTTTTGGAGCAGCTTGTGGTACAGCCCAATAGTGAACTGGCAATTTTGGGTTTGGCAATGTGTAATGAGGCAGACTTGATTAAGGAGCTTACGGTGAAGGAACCCCTCGCGGGAAGTGACCAAAACATGATAAAATTTACCCTCAGTTGAGGGGGAGAAGCTGGATTCAGATACACTGCAATTGAGTAAAGGTAATTGTAAAGACATGAGGGAGGAGCTGGCCAGAATTGATTGGAAGGGGAGCCGAGCAGGGAAGATGGCGGCGCAGCAACAGCAGGGCTTTCTGGGGATAATTCAGAAGACACAGCAGAAATTCAGAAGAAAAGACATTAAGGGGAGGAGGCAACCATGGCTGACTCCCAAGGGAAGTCAGGGACAATGCAAAAGAAAGGCTATGAAATATGGTGAAGATTAACGGGAAGCCAGAGTATTGGGAAGCCTTTAAAAACCAACAGAGGATAACTAAAAGCGCAATAAGAGGGGGGAAATGATGAAATGTAAGACTAAGCTAGCTAATAACATAAAAGAAGATGGCAAAAAAATTTTTTCAAATATCTAGAGGGTAAGAGAGCGGCAAAAGTGGACATTGGACCACTTGAGTAGTAGTAATGGGGAACAAAGAAATGGTGGAGGAATTGAACAGGTACTTTACATCAGTTTTCATTGTGGAAATGAAACAGCGTACTAGAACTTCAAGAAAGTCAGGGGCAGAGGTGAGTGTAGTGACCATTACTAAGAAGAAGGTACTAGGGAAGGTAAAAAGTCTAAAAGGTGGATAAATCATTCTGACGAGATAGACTACACCCCAGACTTCTGAAAGATATCGCTGAAGAGATTGTAGGGGCATTGATGGTGACCTTTCAACAAACAATGGAGTCAGGGAAGGTGCCAAATGACTGGAAAATGGCTAATGTGATATCCCTGTTTAAGAAGGAGAGACGCAGATGACATGAAATTGTAGGCTGGTTAGCCTGACACAGAGATGTAAATAAGATCAAAAAATAAGATGTAAACAAGAGTCCATTGTTAAGGAGGAGTTTGTGAAGTACTTGGAAAAGCATGGCAAAATAGCGCTGAGTTGGCTTTGTCAAGAGGAGGTTATGCCTGATGAATCTGTTGGAATTCTTTGAGGAGGTAACAAGCAGGTTAGACAAAGGATAGCCGTGGATAGGATTTCCAGAATGCCATTGACAAGGGGCCACTCAGGACTGCTAAATAAGATAAAAGACCCTAGCATTTGGAACACAGTACTGGCATGGAGAGGGGATTGGCTGACTGGCAGGAGGCCGAGAGTGGGGATAAAGGGGTTTTTTTCAGGGTGGCAGCCTGACTCATGGAGTTCTACAGGGGTGGATGTTGGGACCAAAACTATTTAAGTATATATATTAATGATCTGGACAAAAGAACAGAGGGCATTGTTTGTACATGACACAAAGATAGGTGGAAGAACAGGTAGCATTGAGGAAAGAGTTGACGTGGAGAAAATGTTTCCACCAGTAGGGGAGACTACGACCCGGCAGCACAGTCTCAGAGTGAAGGGACAAGCCTTCAGAACCGAGATGAGAAGGAATTTGTTCAGCCAGAGGGTGGTTAATCTGTGGAACTTATTGTCGCATAGGGCTGTGGAGGCCAAGTTACTAAATGTATTTAAGACAGACCTAGGTAGGTCTTTGACTGGTAAGGGGATCAAGGGTTACGGGGAGAAGGCACGAGAATGGGGTTGAGAAACATATCAGCCATGATCAAATGGCACAGCAGACTCGATGAGCCAAATGGATTATTTCTGTTCCTATATCTTATGGACTTACGGCTTAATAAATGAATGCACAGCAATGGATGAATTCATGGGACTGACATTGCCAATTCTGAATGGAGTTTGGGGATGGTCAAGTTCCTGCGAAAACCAGGATCAGACAATTCTGTTATGGCAATTAAAGCAGGTTTTGTTTTTCCCTTTTTCAGAGCGCTACTCTGGGTCTGAATCTTCGTCTTCACATGCTTTACATTCTACGAGTCTCATCACTGTATAATGGTGAAAGGAATAAAGTTTGATCATAATTCTCTGTGCTCCTAAACATGAAACTTCAGGGAAGAGTTGGGGTGAGCGCTAAGAGTGCTTTATATTAAACTTTTAAATGTAAAAGCCCATTATGTTCTACTGAAAGTAAAAAGCGGCGAAAAACACCAGACTGACCACATCCCTCTGAATGCTATCATCAAGTGTGATGAAAGGTTTAAACCTAAAGCATATATAACTGCAAACTTGATTAAAATTTATTTACTTTTTTTAGAAGTACCAAAACTATGAGAAATATTGTCTCACTTCTGGACTAGAAGATTGTGACTTCAAGGTCAATTCTGAAGACTTTAGCACATCATAACAAGCTAACACATCAGTACAATACTGAATAAGTGCAGGACAGAGTCTTTTGAATATGTTGGCAATTGGAGGTGATTTCTGCCATCTCAGGTTACGTTAAAAAAACCCGATGGTACAACTGATTTTGGGGGGGGGGGGGGGGGGGGTGGAGGAGGAAAGAGAGAGAGAGAGAGAAAGAAAAAAAAAATTAAATCGCTGACAATTATCTCTCAACTAAGATAACCGAAAATCATTTGGTTCTATGGCTCATCTTTGTCTGTAGGATCTTGCAGTGTGCAAATTAGAAACTGTACTTCACTGTGTTACATTAATTACTACACTTCAAAAGTACTTCAGTGGCTGTAAAAAGCTTTGAAAGTTCTGAGATTGTCAAAAGCACCATATAACAAACGTTTTAATATTTCCTTTCATTAAATGCTATGAAAACAAATGACAACAATATTAACCTTAAGAAAAGTGATAATCTGTTCGTGAATCAACTACTGACAGTTTTAAGTTTACTTAATAACATTCCATGCTATATCACCATGAAAATAAAGGTAAAATTGCCATAATCTTAACAGACCACTGGGCTGCTCTCTCAGAGAGAGACGACTGGTGGTTGTTCAATCTGAAGGTCGCCATACCTCAAGCAAGGGGCGTGATGTTGAGTCGGACTGACCCACTCACGTAACCTCAGCTGGTGCAGGAATTGAACCCAGGCTGTTGACATCACTCTGCATCACAAACCAACTGTCCAGTCAACTAAGCTAAGTAACCCCCTACCCATCACATAAGCTTTTAAGAAAGGGGTTTCACATTCTTCGCAATTTCTAAAAAAAAGTATTTCAAATATTCTATTATATTTTCCCAGAGACATTTTCATTCACTAATTTATAACACAAAGTATTTAAAACCTGGCTGAAGGGTTTTATTCTACACGTGCAAAAGCTTTCCGTTATCACTTTTGCATCTTTAATTCTGCATCCTCTCATAAATGGAAATTTTTCTCCTTATTTGTATATAAGAGAATTTCTTTTAAAAGGAACTTAGTTTTCCTACAGGTAAAGACACATTCAATAGCTTAAAAAAGGTGAATTCCCTTAAACATGCTGCACAGCCATCTGATCAAACCAACCTGAAAATAACATTATCTGTAAAATTACAGTTAACCAACGAACCACACCTGAAATCAGTCAAGCTACCAGATTAAATGAGGGCAATTTTAGAAAAAAGTCATATTCTACTACTCAGACACAAAGTTCTATCTGAACATAATCTCAGGGACTTTAATAATCTGTTGTTACCCAAACCAAAAAATAGATTATTTTTAATTCTATAATTGAAGAAATAAATAAAGGAATTTATCATACTATCTCTGTTTAGTAATCTCAGTCAGTCTGCTGACAGTTAATAATAAGATTGATTACCTCTCGACAAAATGTAACAGAGTATTGCTCCAACCAGCACGGAAAAACTTAGCAGTTCACCATCACAAGTGCCCTGAACAAACTGAATAACAGAAAATGGCTACAGTAACAAATAAGAATTTGTATTTACACAGTGTCTCGAAATGACTTAGTAAAATATTCTAAAGTACTCAATTGCTGGTCTGACCCACAACATATTGTTCAAGGAAACTCTCTCAAATACATTACATGAGCTCTTCCTTGTGACTACATCTACTAACTTGATTTCCCCAATCTTAAAAGAGTAAAATCATTCACAACTAACTGTCTTTTTACATGCCCTCATTATCTCCTGATTTATTCTCTGTCCTATTATTAGGGGATCCATGGACTATTCCCTTCGATGTCTTCCCCCCCCCCGTCATTCCTTATCTCCTTCCGTATGACTTCTACACCTTCCGATCTAAGATCATGTTTGCCAGCAGAGCCACCTTTTCATCTTTTACTGCTAAGAGTTACCTCACCACCCTTTCCTTTTGAAAAGTTACATACCCTTGTATATTCACTTTTGTGTTGTCTTTTTGCAACCATGTCTCCAAATTGGTTATAAGATAATACCCATTAACTTCTATTTGTGCTGTTAATTCATTTATTATGCCCATTTAGGTGGAGAGCCATTAATTTTGTCCTTTTTTTAAAATCATGTTCCCCCTTTTAACCCTATTTTCTATATTTGTACATCTTGCCCCCCAGTCCCTTCTGTGTGTTATCCAAATAGCTGCCCTGTAATGTTGTCGTATGCCTTTCCTTCATTCCCCTCCCACACACCACTCTCTCCCCTAAGTTAGTTTAAAACACTCTCCATGTCATTGGTTATTTGATTTGCCACGACAATCTCCCAGCACTGTTTAAATGAAGCCTAAACTACTGGAATAGTTCCCTTCAAGCCCAGTACTGGCACCAGTGCGCCATGAACTAATACCTATTCCTTTCACACCAATCTCTGAGCCACACGGAGTATCTCTGAGTCCTTGACTTCATCACCCTATGCCAGTACCCTTGTGGTTTAGGGAATAATCCCAAGATCATTGCCTTGGAGGTTCTGGTTGCTAATTTGTCTCTTAACTGTTCATATATTTCCAGGAGCTCCTTTCTAATCCATTCAACGTCGATTGTACTAATGTGGCCAACAACAATTGAATTTCACCCCTCCCACACCAAATCCTCTTCTGCCCAGAGGAGATGCTATCAATGCTCGCACCAGGAAGGAAACATAGCGTTCGGTAGAGAGGAGGTGTGCACGCACGCACGTGCACGAGTGTATGTATGTGAACATGCATGCATGCCTGTGGGATCATGTCTGCATGTTGATCGGTTTGTGTCCGTGTACACACTCACACAGACACATATACACTGCGTATGTGTCAGGGTGTGTATTTTGAGTAAGAGTCTGTGTATGTGCTGTTTCAGTGTGAATCGGTTTGTGTGTTGAGAGAGAGAGTGTCAGGGTGTGTGCACCAGAGTGTGTCATGTTTGTTGGTGCACGTTTGTTGTTGTGTATATGTGTCAGCATGTAGGGGTTTGTTATTGTGCATATGTCACAGGGGTGTGTGTGTGTTGGCATGTGAGCAGGTGTGTCCTGAGGTGCACATATGTGTCAGTGTATGTTGGTGCGTGAGAGACAGTGGGGGCATGTGGCACAAATATTTGCGTATGAATAAGAAGTGTTTAGAGGCATAAGGGCCAAATGCTGGGAAATGAGAGTTGATCAGTTTAGTATATCTGGTTGGCGTGGACGAGTTGGATCGAGGGGTGTGTTTCCAGGCTGTATAACTCTATGACTCTATAACTGTGTGTGGCAGTGCATGTGTACGTGTACGTGTTGATGCATGTACGCCCGTGGGGGGCTCTGGGGGCAATTTCAAAGCCTAAGCTCTTGTTGGCAGCAAAAGACACAGCCATCAATTGTCAAGTTACTTAAACTGGAATGTTCACAAGGCCAGAATTGGAACAGTGCAGGTATCCTGGCAAATAGTAAAACACGATAGAGATGGGAAGGGCAAGGTTGTGAAGTAATGTGAAAACAAGAAATGAATTTGAAGAATTCGGCAATCCTTAACCAAGAGCTGATATGAAACAGAAAGCACAGGGTGGTGGTTGAAAACTGCAAGTAACAGATGTTTGAAGAATTGTTCTATAATTGGCTAGTTCAATTATTTCAGTGGCAGTAACAAAACATGTTAAAGTATACAGGTAAGCTATCATTGCATTTCTATAGACATCAATTAAAGTTACTCAGGATATTAGCATATTCCTTAGCAACAAAGCCAAAACAAGTTTAGTTTCAAGCCTGGAAAATGTATGTTCGGTGCACTTACATGACAACTGACTGCATCATTTTAATTATAGTAAATGCTGCCACTTATTGATCAGAGACAGAACTGCACATTGCTTTCTTCATCCAGGCCAGTTGTGGGAATTCTGAACATCATGTGCTTACCACTAAGTACCTTTATATTTAAGAATGCTGTTTAATTATTTCAACAAAACACCATCCAAAAATTTCAGTAGAAAGCCATATTTTTAAATATTGGCCCATAATTCAGTGTCAACATGTCTAATGGCATGAGCCGTTATTTGTGCTCAAACACCACTGTAATTTCAAGCAAGGCCAGAAAAATAAAAGTCGATTGCAGAGACTAACAGTTGCTGTCCAAGATGCTTCATATAGCAGTATTCTACCGTCTGGGTCATCCCCAAATGCTTTTTCGAATGTGAAATGTTGTATACGTATGATAGAGATGATCAAAGCTCACCACTAATTACAACTGGTCTTAAGTGATGCAAGGAAACTCTTTTGTACCTATTTAAGGTTTGTATAATTTTATTTTATTCATTCATGGGATATTTGCATCGCTGACTGGGTCAGCATTTTCTGACCTTGAGAAGGTGGCAGTAAACTGCCTACTTGTAAAGCTGCAGTCTATTTGTTGTAGGTACAACCACAATGTTGTGAGGGAAGGAGTCCCAGGACTTTGACCCAGCCACACCGAAAAAAAGGCAATATATTTCCAAGTCAGGATGGTAAGTGGCTTGGAGCGGCACTTATGGCTGGCGGTATTGCGATGATTCTGCTGTTGTTGCTGTTCTAGATGGTGCGGTCATCAGTTTGGAAGGTTCTGTCAAAACAGTTCAGTGAATTTCTGCAGTGCACCTTATAGATAGTACACACTGCAACGATTATGTGTCAGTGGTGGAGGGAAGAATGTTTGTGAATGCGTTGCCAATTTAGTAGCCTGTTTTGTTTTGGAGGGTGTCAAACTTCTGAGTGTTGTTGGAGCTGTTCAAGGTTTGGGGAAGTCAGGATTCTTGACCTTCTCTTGTAACCACATTATTTCAAATAGCTACTCCAACTCAGCTGCTGGTCAATTGTAACCCTTAGAATGTTGACACTTGGGACCCAATGATAGCAATGGCATTGGATGTCAAGTGGCAATGGTTAAATGCTATCTTGTTGGAGATGGTCATTGCTTGGCACTTCTGTGGTTCAAATAATACCTGTCAGCCCAAGCCTGGATATTATCCAGGCCCTGCTGCATTTGGATTGCTTCAGTATCTGAGGCGTCACAAATGGTGCTGAACATAACGCAATCAGCAGCGAATATCCTCCCTTCTGACTTTATGATGGAGGAAAGGACAGTTGAAGATGACTGAGCCGAGGACACTATCCTGTGGAACTGTCCCTACCTCTGAGTCAGGAGACCCAGGTTCAAGTCCCACCTGCTCCAGAGGTGTGCACTAACATCTCTGAAAAGGTTGATTAGAAAATATTCTGTAAAATCCCTGCAGAAATGGTCTGCAGCAGAGATGACCGGCTTGTAACAACCATAATCTCTTTTCTTTGTGCAAGGTCTGACTCCAAACAGCAGTGACTGTTTCATTGATTTTGACACCAATTTTGCTCGGGCTCCTAGATGCCAAACTTGGTTACATGTGCTTTGATGTCAAGTTCAGATACTCTCACCTTTTCTCTGATGTTCAACTATGGGTTAAACCTAAAACAGTTTTCAAGAGATTCTGTTAGCATTGTGGTACTCATCCATTACTATCAACAAACCTATAGGGGCACTAAAAATTAACTTCTGAAAATGTGTAGGAACATTTTCTCTGGTTTCAGTTGTTGTTGGAGATTTTAATAATGTGAAATTATAAATAATGCATTTCTTTAAACTTCTTTCCCATTCTTAATCCAAAAACTTTCCTACCCTTGGTTCCTGCCTCTTTCTGCAACTTATTTGTCATTTCATTCATCTACCAAATATCACTCCCCGCTCAGTTTTTATACTGCTAATTTTACTTTTTTTAAACCTGATTAGTTAAGGTGATACACAGTTGCTTGCCTTGTTCACGCTTATTTCCCTTTATCAGCTTGTACCTCCAGTGAGATGAAAATAACACAGCAAGACTAACAACAGCCATCACTCATTGCTTTGCTATAGCAAATCATAGGCTGTCACATACAAAACAGGCATAAAGGGGTGAATAAAAGGACAGCTGTAGGCATTTTTAAAATTATTAAAATAAATGTCACCTATAGACTTGAATAAAGTATTCCAATTGAATATTATTTAACAAAAAAATTGCGTCAATCATTAAAGTAAAATTTTATAACTCAATGATAGTTAACAGCTATAAGTAATTTGAAACAAAACTAAACTAAAATGCAAGTTCATATTATCACCTAGCAAACATATCTGACTTGGTTACTGTTTACAGTCAAAAATGCAAATTCATGCTTTTAACAAATCAACTTATGAACTCTTATAAAATAGCTACTGCAAACTGAAAACTCTTTGCTTGAATCCAAAATAACCACACTGCAAGTCGAATGATTCTTATTTCTATAACAAGCATTCAGGAAAATCAGAAGTATGTTTGTATAAACGTTCATGTACTAGCTAGCTCTGAATCAGGTTAGTGGAAAATATATCAAACACTTTGAGATCATATTGAATTAATGAAACAATGTAGTCAGACAGCACAAGTAAGTATTACTCACTGAGGTCTTCTGCTAGTTGAACTCTTCTTCCTGTCAGCAGCTGAACCTTTTTAGCATCATCTTCAGCAAAGTCCTCCAACACTTCCTTTACATTCTTTTCAAGACGTCTCACTGGCATTGGTGGAAAGCATAGGTATTTAGATTTTAAGATCTTGATGAATGGTGATTTTTCAAAGAATTAGGTGTGCAACATCGTATCCATTAAACAGTTGCTATTGTGGTAGCAATGAATTACACTGAGTCAGTTTTAGATATGGGCTCTATGCTGCCAGCTAGGTAATCAGCAATATATATCCGCAGATACTTAACCTACCACAGAATGTTGCCAGTCACGTGAGAATTAAATCAGCTATTACTTATTGTACAACAAATATATGTACATAATAGGCTTTCACTAATAGAGTCATAGTCATAGAGTCATACAGCACGGAAACAGACTCTTCAGTCCAACAAGTCCATGCTGAACATAACCCCAAACTAAACTAGTCCCACATACATGCTCCTGGCCTGTATCCCTCCAAACCTTTCCTATTCACATATCCAACTAAACGTCTGTTAAATGTTGTAATTGTAATCATATCCACCACTTCATCAGAAAGTTCATTCCACATGTGAACCACCCTCTGTGTAAAAAAAATTGCCTTATATCTTTTGTAAATCTCTCTCCTCTCACATTAAAAACGTGTCCCCTAGTCTTGAAATTCCCCATCCCACGGAAAGGACAACTACCATCAACTCTATCTATACCTCTCATTATTTTATAAACTTCTATCAGGTCACCTCGCAAGCTCCTATGCTGTAGTGATAAAATCCCAGCCTATCCTTATAACTCCACCCTTCCATTCCTGGCAATATCCTGATACATCTCTTCTGAACCCTCTCCAGCTTGGTAATATCCTTCCTATAACTGGGTGGCCAGAACTGGACACAGCATTCCAGAAGAGGCCTCACCAATGTCCTGTACCATCTCAACATAATGTGCCAACTCCTTTACTCAAAAGTCTGAGCAATGAAGGCAAGTGCGCCAAATGTCTTCTTAACCTTCCTGTCAATACAAGATGCAAACTTTAAAGAATTATGTACCTGCACCCCAGGTGCCTCTGCTCCGCAACACTACCCAAGGCCCTACCATTAATTGTATAAGCCCTACCCTTGTTTGTTGTACCAAAATGCAATACCTTGCCCGTATTCAAACTGAAATTCATCTGCCATTTTTCAGCTATTGACCCATTTGATTAAGATCCTTTTGGATTCTTAGAAAACCTTCTTCACTGTCTACAATGCCATCAATTTTGGTGTCATCCGCAAACTTCCTAACCATGCCTTCTGTATTTTCATCCAAATCATTTTTACAAGAAACTTTTCAAAAATTATCTTACATATTTTACACGTTTTTGATTTCTTTAAAAACACTAAGTTCTGTATATACAAAATAAATTCCTTTTAAAATTAAGAGTACGTGTTGTGAAAATCAGTTGTGTACAGTACTTTCCCTGGATTACTATTTTCTATCATGCATCTTTAGCAACATTGCAAAATTACAATCAGGGCCACTGTAAGATACAGACAACAGATGAGTGTATTGAGAATAGGAGTTAGGAAGTCATGTTGCAGAAGTACAAGACATTGGTTAGGCCACTTTTGGAATACTGCATTCAATTCTGGTCTCCGTGCTGTAAGAAGGATGCTGTGAAACTTGAAATGGTTCAGAAAAGATTCACAAGAATATTGCCAGGATTGGATGGTTTGTGCTATAGGGACAGGCTGAATAGGCTGGAGCTATTTTCCCTGGAGTGTCGGAGGTGGACGGGTGACCTTATAGAGGCTTATAAAATTATGAGGTGCATGGACAGGATGAATAGTCAAGGTCTTTTCCCTCAGGTGGGGGGGGTCCAAAACTAGAGGGCACAGGTTTAAGATGAGAGGAGAAAGATGTAAAAGGGACCTAAGGAGCAACTTTTTGACGCAAAGGGTGCTGCATGTATAGAATGGGCTGCTAGAGGAAGCAGTGAAGACTAGTAAAATTACAACATTTAAAAGGCAGCAGGATGGGTACACGAATAAGAAGGGTTTAGATGGATATGGGCCAAATGCTGGCAAACAGGACTCGATTAATTTAGGATATCTTGTCAGCATAGACGAGTTGGACCAAAGAGTCTGTTTCTGTGCTGTACAAGTCTATAAGTGGCAGATGAAAGCTTTCACTGGGCAGTTCATTTCTAAAATAACCTAAATAACACATTACCAACATGGAGTCTATGCTAAGTCATGAATCTTGAAAGCAAATAGGGCCAAGGTAATACAAAAGAACTCCACTGACACTACCAACAGCATTTTCTTGTAATCCTGTCCACTGTCTCATACAATATCACCATGACAAAATGCAAGAATGAAATTCACAGCGTTAATAGCTTGATCAACTAGTACAGTTTCATGTGGGTGAAGTCAGAAAATTGATACGTCAAAACTTATCCAAGTGCATACTGGATCACACTTCAAAAGACAACACAGTAAGCAACTCCAATTATTTTCCACTTCTACTTTTCAGAGGATGAATACACACAAATTACTTATAATCTTGAGTGAACATTTATGCAAGAAATATCTAATCATGATCACAAATTGCTGTTACTAAATTGAAAAATAATTGGTGTCCAACTTGAAAGTTGAACACTTTTCACAAGATTATGACAGCCTATGCACCAACTTCACAGCATTATATTTGCACACCTACAAGTAATAACAAGCGAATAATTAATCTTTTCATTTCAGATTCTCAGTTTATTTAGGTGTAAATTCCAAATTAATTGTATTTTTCACAGATCTGAAACATAGCAGTAGAGTTATTTTTCCTGGCTCCCTGGTTAGCTGATATTGTTAACTTGCCTCTTTCCTCAGATACTCCACTCTCTTATAAATTTATTTTCACCCCACTCTGTAAATCACCAACCCTTAGCATATCATGACCTTTGCAAACTATCATACCATCTCCAATCTTTGCTTTTCACAGAGCCTGCGCATGTTTTTACCTCCCAAAGTGCAAGGCCCCTTCGATCGTGTTTCTGTCACTACCTCAGTAATAAAATGGCTATCACTAAAGTCACACTCTATGTGATTGCGATATGGGTAAATTATCCCACCTTTTTCTTCTAAACCTAACTGCAGACTTTGACACAGTTGACCACACCGTCCTCATGTGAAGCTTTCCAATGACATTCAATGTGGGGAAGCTGCATTCATCTGGCTCCAAGGGTTTCCATATAACCTTGAGAAAAGAATCATCCAGCTTGCACACCATTACCTCTGGTATCATTAAAGGTTCAACTCCTTGTTAGTGATCATCGCCAATATGCCCCTCAGTGACAGGAGTTGAAAGTACAGCATCAGGTTTCTCATATATGCTGATAAGATCCAACTCTACATCACCACCACTGGTCTCGATTTCTCCGAACAGCTCTAAATTATTGGTTTGCTTTCCTAACACCTCATACTAGATGAGCAAAATTTCAACCACTTAAGAATTGGGACAATCAAAGCCATTGTCTTCAGTGTTTAAATAAAACTATTCCTTAGCTATCCAAATCATCTATCACTTTCTAACTATCTCAGGCTGAACTTTGTTTGTAATCTTGCTTCATATATGACTACTTGAGGAGTTTTTGACCACATATTTACACCATCTCGAAGACTGCCCATTTCCACTTCATAACATTGCCAGACTCTGTCTCACGTATTGCTGAATACCTCAACTATGCTACTTCTAGGTGACTGTCCCAGTGTGCCAATGGCCAATTTCCCACGTCCGCCTTCTTAAACTGGAGGTCACCCAAAACTCTGCTGTGTGTGTTGTTAGCCACACCAAGTCACCCAGCACATCTTTTCTAAAAATCTATATTGGATCCCAGTTAAGCAACATTTCTATTTTAAAATTCTCACTTTTGTTTTAAAATCATTCCACAGCTTTAACTATCCTTAGCTCTATAATTTCCTCCAGCCCCACAACCTTCCAAAGTATCTATGTTCCTCTATTCTGGCCTCCTAATCATCCCAGATTTTAATTGTTTCACTATTAGCAGCTGTACATGCAGCTAGCTATGCACTATGCTCTAGAATTTTATTCCTAACCCTCTGTCTTGCCTTTTTGTTTATTTCAAGATGTTTATCTGCCTAAATTTATTTACCTTAATTTATTACATTATTTGACTTAGCATCAAACTTTGTTTTTGTTTTTAAACGCTCCTGTAAAGTGACTTGGGACATTTCAGTACATTAAAAGATGCAATATAAATACCAATTGTTGTTCCTGATGCATATTTCATCATAAGCAGGATCTTAACTAACCTTCAGTATTTGTTAGCTGTTGGCGGAGTGTGTTTGCTGTAATAGCTAGCATTCGTTGAATACGCCAGAACAGGATAACATTATTGCAATCCAGCTGTGGAGCCATGGAAGGGGAAGAGAAGAGAGACAGTATGACAATCCTTAATTCACCTATGTTTCACTTCAGTCTTTGTGATTATAGCCACGGATTTTAGTGGTGGAAAATGAAACTGTTTCCGCTTTTGGCAGTGAGTCAAATATCAAGCAGGTTAGGTATAACATTGCCGACGTAACATCAAAGTCTTGCCACTCTGCTCCATCATCATTAAACAAATGCTTTCTGCACCAGCAGAAACTTTTCCATTTCGGACATTAACTCTGAAATCAAAGTTGCTCCCTCAGTGTCAATTTGTGAGCAGTTAAAATTGTGTTGTAGCACCTCTTTGTCAGTAGTTTAAAACTATATATCGGAACCCAAGGCTCCCACTCAGCAACCTAAACCTCATCAGTACAGAGAAAATTTAATGCAGATCCTCAGTGAGAAGACAATATGCATTCATAAATTACAGAAAAAAAACAAGAGATACCTGCAGAAATACGAGCAAATTGAATTCTCCAACATATATTGGTTTTCAACAAACTCTATGCACAAATTAAGACTTGTGAACATTTAAACTCAAATTTAAGTGCTTGTTTAAAACTGTCTATCTCATAGTGTATCTGAGTACTTTAACATTTTATTGCCCTTTGAAACATGCTTCACTATAGCAGAGACTCTAGTTAAAGACCATTAATAGATCTCAATTATCGGTCACTTTTGCCTTCAAATGGAATGTAGCAGTTTTAATTAGAATAATCTGTCCTGAGATATTATGCATTTGAAGTCTTCAGAAAATATCTAATTGTAAATGCCGTTAATGTCCCATAAAACACAATAGTCATTTAAAAAAAAAAAGCGATGCCAATTAGCACTTCTAAGCTTTCAAGTTTGCTTTTACTACTATAATCTGCCATGGCTGGTGCTGGATCTCGATCCACTGTAATCATTGTTATTTTGACAAACATGATCCATGAGGCAACATAAAATGAGATAAAGAGATGTTAGAGAAAATAAAGGCTGCACTTTTTTGCTACAACTGCAAGAGGCACACTCACCTCACTTGCAATCAGAGAGACAGTGATGTTACTGTTAGTGATGCCACAATTAGGTTCTGACAGCAAAAACTATGGCCATCCATGATAGTAAGCAATGTAAAGTATTTTAAAAAGTCAGCACCAGTAAAACACATTTATTCCAAATTGTTCTCCGATATGCAAAGTCTTAATGTTGTTGATCTCAGCCTGACAGCATAATATTGCAGTTTATACTGTAATGAACACAAAAACATCAGTTAAAAATCTTAGGATCATAACTGCAATTTGCTTCCAACGTTTGGCTGCCCTCAACAGAACTGTTTTGAGGACATTCATGTTTCCTTTGTGTTATCTTTTTTCATACCTCAGAGTCAACAAAATGCCTTTGGTAATAGTGGAAACCTCTTCTACAAAGATTACAATGATTCAGTGATTTCTTCAAGAAGTGTTTTCGGTAAACTTGGTGCCAAGTATCTTTAATCTATAAAAGAATGAAAACGTAAGGCATTTGTTGATATCAGTTATGTTTCGCAACAAGAAAATGTGGTTCTTCAAGAACAATAATCAGTTTAAGAACATTACATACATTGTTTAATTGTAATTATCCTATCACATCTGGCTTCCTAAAAAGATTTCCACACAAATTGTCGTTCATAAGCAAAAATTGAAGCTAAAGTACATGCTCTTTCAAATTGTACCACTGGTTCAAAAAAAGCCTCACCTTCAAAATAACTAATAAATTTTCAACAAAGTGTGGTATTGAATGAAACAAATAGTAAAGCATATCAGCTCATGAATATTTTGTTCGACATGGAAACTAAATGAAACGTTTAAAGATTTGTTGACCTTCACTTACCAGAATGGTATCCACATCTACATTTTTTGCTTCCAGATTTTTACGAACTGTCGTGACTTCATCGTTGGCAAGATAAGCTGTGTGATCTTCATTAATCTTTAACAATCGCTCCAATTCACTTTTGGTTTCATTTCTAATGTGCTAGAGGAGAGGATGTATTCTGTTAAATGTCATTCAAGTGTCGGAATAGAACCACACAGCATGGAAGCATAACCTTCACTCCAACTAGTCCACACCTACCAACTGAACTAGCAAACTAAATCCATTTGCCTGTTTTTGGCCCAGATCCCTCCGAACCTTTCGTATTCATGTATTGATCCAAATGTTTTTTAGATGTTGTAACTTTTTCTGTCAATTCACTCCACACATGAATCACTGTGTTTAAACAAAAGAGTTGCCTCATGTCCTTTTTAAAAACTCAATCCCCCACCCTAAAAATATGCCCCATAGTTTTGAACTTCCCCACACAGGGAAAAGACCCTTGCTAATCACCTTATCTATGTCCCTCATGATTTTATAAACCTCTGAGGTCATCCCTCAATCTCCTACACTCCAGCTAAAAGAAGTCCCAGCCCATCCAGCCAAATTTTATAATTCAAACCCTCCATTCCTGGCACCATCCTGGTAACTTTTTTCTGAACCCGCTCCAATTTAATAATGTCCTTCCTCTAGCAGGACACCCAGAAGTGCGAACGGTACTCCAGAAGAGGGCCCCCCCAAGCATTGTACAACCTCAACATGACGTTCCGACTCCTATACTCAAAGGTCTGGGCAATGAAGGCAAAGGTGCTAAGTGTCTTCATAACCACCCTGTCTACCTGTGATGCAAATTTCAAAGAATTATGTACTTGAGCACCCAAGTCTCTCTGTTCCACACTACTATGCGGGGCCCTACCATTATCCGTATAAGCCCTGCCCTCGTTTGGTTTTTCAGAAATGCATTACCTCGCATTTATCCAAACTAAACACCATCTGCCACTCCTAAGCCCATTAACCCAAATGATCAAGATCAGTTTGTATTCTTAAATACCTTTCTTCATTGTCCACTATACCACCAATTCTGGTGTCATCCACAAACTTACTAACCATGCCTCTTAAATTCTCATCCAAGTCATTTATATAAATGACAAACAAAAGTGGACCCAGCACCGATCCCTGTAGACTACTGCTGGTCACAGGCCTCCAGTCTGAAAATAAACCCTATGCCTCCTACTGTGAAGCTAATTTTCTATCCAATTGGCAAACTCACCCTGAATCCTATGTGATCTAACTTTACTAATTAGTCTACGCGAAACCTTGTCAAAGGCTTTCTTCAAGTCCACATAAACAATGTCTACTGCTCTGCTCTCAAACATTTTGGTTACTTCCTCAGAAAACTCAATCAAGTTTGTGAGATACCCTTTCCCTTGGACAAAACCATGCTGACTATCCCCTAATCAGTCCTTGCCTTTCCAAAAGCATGTAAATCCTATCTTACAATATATTTACGTTCTTCACTGATGGGTATCACTTAAGAGGCAACTCAAGTTACATGATAAATTTGAAGCAGTTTAAGACTGTATAATTATCCCACGAGGTCATCCACATAGCAGTAAATGTGCTACACTTTTGTGATCAGGGTGTCCTGGTACATGAATCAAAGAAGTGAGTACGCAGGTGCAGTACGTGATAAGGGCTACTCGTGAAATGCTGCTATTTATTGAAAGGAGAATGGAGTACAAAATAGGGAATAAAAACTGAACAAACTGTGGATGCTGTAAATCATAAACAGAGACAGAAAATGCTTGAAAAGAGAAGCAGGTCTGGCAGCATCTATGAAGAAAAGTCCAAGTTAACGTTTTGGGTCTGGTGACCCTTCCTCATAACTACAAAATAGGGAGGTTTTGTTACAGGTATCCAGGACTTTTGGTGTAATGCCTAAGGGATATCTACAGTTTTGTCCTCCTTACTTAATAAAACGCATAAATGAATTGGGAGCAGTTCAGAGAAGTATCATTCGATTCACTCTTGGGATGAAAAGGTTACCTTCCCATTTTACAAAGGAGAAAACGTTACACAAGTTGGTACTGTACCCAGTGGAATTTAAAGAGAGAAATTATATTATTGAAACACAAATCTTTTGAGGGGACTTGATAAGGCTGATGTTGAAATTACTTTCATCATTCCTATGGGAGGAACAATAACCAGGGGACACAGTTTTATGTGGACTTCAACTTAAGACTGAGATGAGAATGTTTCTTTTTCTCTCAGATTTGCATTTTTGTGAATTTTCTTGCCTGAAAGCAATGGAGACATGGTTCTTGAGTATGGGTAAACTCTGAGTTAGAGTGACTCTTTTGTTGAAGAGTCTAAGGGTAGACAGGACAGTGGAATTGATCCTCCAATCAAATCAGCGGTGACCTTATCAAATGGCAAAGTAGGCTCGATGGGGCAAATGCTTTACTCCTACTCCTATTTCATATATTCATACATTTGGCATGAAATACTCAGCAACTCTCAAGGTAACAGCTGTATTGAAGTGAAATGCCTCAAATTTATCCCAGCAGATTTTGGAGTAACGTCACACAAATCTATCCAAATGCATGTCATCCATTAATATAATTGCTGGTTTCTTTTAAAATTGGAAATCATTTTATAAAGTATTGCGATTGAAAGTTCATCACTTTTACCTTTAAATATCTTATGGGCATCTAGTGTAAAGATGGTACCTTTCTAATTTTCTGTATTTTGATTATGTATTGAAATGGGAAAATTGATTTTTAAAAAAGGATTATTGAAGAATTGGTGCACACTTTAAAAACAAGTAACCTGAACTCATTGCAAACATTGTTTAGACAGTTGCCTATTCGTGTGGGAGTTAAGGCCTAATTTACAGACACGCTAGAGCCAAGGGGTGCATGCACATGGAGATTTGGCTGGCAACAACTAACTGATTGGTCTGTGGATGACAAAAGCCTTCAGCCTGTTAATAATAGAGTAGCACCAGGTAGCTGAACAGCTTTGAGTGTAAACGTTCTGGCAGAAGCAAAGACAGCTTTCAAGGAAACAAACTGGCTGTGACATTTTAGTCAGAAGTGGGAACCTATACCCTGCACCTCCTACAAAACAAGAGAAAGTATCTGGAGAATAAAACTAGACAGCATCATTTCAGCAAACATTTGGACAGCGGCCACTGAACTGCCTTCCCAGTCTCTCCCCTTGCCCATAATAACCATGTTTTTTTCCATGTACATGCAAGTACAGAGGGAGCTTATAAAGGGATTAGAATTTTAACCGGTAGAGTTATAGGTCGACAGTTCATAATTGACCATGTGTAGCTAAAATCTCCTTGTAATAAAACAGTCAGTCAGTCATTGGTTTTTCTAACCTGGGTCTGAAAGACAATTGGGAAATTCTGCTGACTTTTAAAAAAACTCTAATTTTTGTGACAACTTCAGGAACAGCAGGGCCTGATTGCGTGCTACCCCACAAGTACGAGAACAGACCAGCATATTCCTTGATGAAACTTTGCATCAGCATTGTAACACAATATTACATATTATGTTCCAATCTTTTCATGTTCAGAGAATCAAGTTTAGTCTAACAGCCGCCACAAGAGGTCAGTAACTTGATGAAAGCCAATGGTACACAATGCTGCAAGTTCTAGAAAAGACAAGAACTATTACTGTTTCTGTTTCCAGTTGGAGAGATTCATTTGATTCTCTGGATTTTTGAGAATGCCAGCAACGAAGCTATCCATTTGGATCAAAATAAGAATTACGCACTCACCCTGTTACCATCCATGAAACACTTGCACTGTGCATATCCAAAATGGTTGCCAGTATGACACAGACACAGGCCAAGCTGCACATGTGCAAGCCGCAAGCCCGGTACCCCTCAGATCTCCATCACGAATTCCCTTCCACCCAATACGGTGTCCCCTCTCTCCTATCACCAACTCCCTCTCCACCACACCATACCCCCAGTTAACTTCAACTGATGGATAATCTTCTTGGAGGGAACCAGCTTCCTCCTCGACACACACTACAACAAACAACTTGCCACAAGTGATCAGCAGACACACTCAGCTGACATCCTCTCCTTTGACAGTCAGATTTTTCAGCTAAGTAAATGGGTAATGATACTTCTCCCGACCAATTAGAATGCATGGTTTCAGCTCTCTCTCCATCTTCAAGAACGTGTCACGTTGTGCTGATTTGATTGCCTCCATTTCTTTTTACTTACAGCCTATAACTGTCAGTGCATTTGCACAGACTTTCAGACAAAGGCTAATGAACATGCTCTGCAGTGTCAGCAAGCAAAGCCTTCTCAATCAAAGCAAAACAGAGTGCTGTACATTGGTGGAATTCAAAAAATGCTGTTTGCCGACATCTATGAAACATTTGCACTGTCATGTGCAGAATAGTTGTCGGTTTCTCACAGGCCAGGACGTGCAGAGGCAGATCCTGGACAGTTGGCATCACCATGCTTGTGTCAGGACATCATCGGAACCATGCATGCACAGAATGGAAGACTCTCTCATTACTTACATTCTTCTTGCTTTCAGGGATGTTGTTATTTGCACTTAATAAATGTATGCAACACAAACTATATTCTGTTTGATTGTGGCTAGTTACAAAATACTTCCTTTGAGGAAGAAAGTCAAACGGCTCATGGCAGAAGTAAGATCTTGGGTTTATTGTTGCTTTTATGGTCAAGCCAACGTAAATTTAGGTCAACAAACGTGAAAATGTTTTGAGGTAAAATGCTGTTATTCAAGGACACAATAACATTTTCACCAAGAGTGGCTTGATAGCACCACCATTCCTTCAGGAGGCTGAGTCCTGAAGGATACAGCTGTCAGAGAGTGGTAGGAAAAATAAAGTTGGCCTCATCCTCACTAATTCGCCAGTCGCAGATACACTTGTCCGTATGAGATTTTAAGGCTGTTAGAGTGACCACTGTACAGATCTTGTGGAGATCAAGCTCTGTCTTCGTGTGGAGAGTGTCCTTCACAAGCTGTATCATGGGCGATCATCTGCCTCAACTCTTGTCCTTGAATAGCTCCTAATTGCTTGGTTCCCTTAAAATCCAAATCAATCTCCACATTGAACATGCTGAACCGTTCTTCTGAGTGGGCCCTGCATTCTAGATGTGTCATGCGTGGGCAACAGCCTCCCAGCTTCAACACTGTGAAGTCCCTTAAGAATTCTATGTTTCAATAAGAGAACCTCTCATCATAGGAATACAAAACGGATGATCTGATAAAGTGATGGCAAAGAATGACTCAGCAGTCTGTAGGAAGTGACAGCACTAAAATTGTGATTACTTTTAAAGAAACTAATTAAGAATTAAGCAGATGTTAATAAATTAATCAAAGATTTACTATTAACTGTTCATGCACTAATAAGCCAATTAAAGTTCACAATACCTGCTGTGCATGATCAAAGGAAGTGGTAACCAAGGATAAATAAGCAACAAAAGTTAGCCGTTCGATGTACAAGAATGGAAGAACTTCAGACAACAGCACAAGTGTACCCAGTCAACCAGCACTGCAAAGTGGCGTCTTGAATCAGATCAACTGAAAACAAAACTGCTTTTCCAATGTATAATTTCTTTCAGGCTTGTTATGATAAACTGAACAAGTTCTGTACAATTTGCATAAACAGATTTGTACATCGATGGGTCTTGTAAACCTTTAGATTCCTTCTCTCAAGCTCAATCTATAACTGTAATCATCTCAGGTCTTTCAACTAAAATTAAAGTGAACTTCAAAATCTTAGTTGGGATCCTGTGATTATATGCAGAAAAATCTTATTCATTGCATAATTTTTGCAATCATTAACTTAACTCTTTTTGATACTTGGATAATACATACGTGCTCAAAACAGTTAAAGAAATGCATGCATTCTCAAGCGACCAAAACTGTGTCATTCTTCAGATGGGGTGACCAAAGCTGGACAGTGCAATAATTTGCTTTGTGTTCTATTTCCTTAATAAGGAAATTCAGGACCTATCCAAAACCAAATAATTTGACTCAAAATCTGCAGTTATTGTTTTACCAGTCACTTAGTTTAATTCACTCTTTTGCTTTCTCTTCAAACCAACACTGACATTTGCCTGGCAGAAATGGAAAATTGCCTTATCAACAAAAGCAGAACAAGTCAGATGAACTGCCAGAGGCAGTGGTAGATGCAAGTACAGTTACAAAAATTGAACAGGTACATGAATAGGAAAGGCTTAGAGGGACATGGGCCAAATGCTGGCAAGTGGGACTAGTTTAGTTTGGGAAACCTGGTTCAGCATGGATGAGTTGGACTGAAGGGTCTGTTTCCATGCTATATGGCTATGACTAAGTCTAAGCTGGCCAAATAAGACATGAACTACAGGGTGGACAATACTGTCTTTGTTGTTGTCATTTTCAGTGCCAAGTCGTTAATCAAGTTACATTCTTTTCTTTAGGCTTCGTAGCAGTTTGATGCAATTGGGTGGCATGCTAGGCCACTTCAGAGATAGTTAGAAGTTGACCAGGTTGCTGTGGGTCCAGAGTTACATGTATATCAGACCAAGTGAGGATGGCAGATTTCCTTCTCTAAAGGACGAGTGAATTATCAGTGATATGAAATTCTTGGTTAATGTTGACCCCAAATTTCTTTTTACAACTTTTAATTATCATTGGACAACTTTACAAATAACTTTTTTCATCTGTCTTTATCCCATCTTTGTCTTTTTTTTCCTCTTGTTTGCTGGACATGGTTCACATTGCATTAAATATCCTAATCTTGAATGTTTGGTTTGGACCCTTCACTTGCATCACTATCACTGAGCCCCCATTGTGAATATTCTGTTGATTACCGTGTGACTGATTCAATTTCTGGTCCACAAGTATTGCAGCTACAAGAGCAGGTCAGAAGCTAGGAGTCTCACAGCGAGCAATTTACCTCCTGACCATCCAAAGTCTGTACACAGTCTACAAGGTGCAAGTCAGGAATGCGATGGAATACTCCCCACTTGCCTGGATAAGTGCAGCTCCAACAACACTCAAGCAGCTTAACACCATTGAGGACAAAGCAGTCTTCTTGATTAGCACTACATCCAAAACCATTCACTCCTTCCCACCTCACTAGAAATTCACTAAGGCTCCTGCACCTTCCAAATCCATCACCACTACTATCTAGGACAGGGTCAGCCAATACATGGGAATACCTCCATCATTCGGAAGCTCTCCTCCAAGTCAGTCATTGTTCTCACTTGGAACTATACTTCTATCAGTTCAATGTCACTGGGTTAAAATGCTGGAAACTCCCTCCCTAATGGCATTGTGCGCGCACACACACCAAATGGACCGTTGCAGTTCAAGAAGGCAGCTCACTGTCGCCTTCTTGAGGTTAACGGACATAATGGCACAGCCAGTGATGCCCACATTTTGTGAATTAATTTAGAAATAGATTCTGTATGCCTCAGGAAGGTTTCTTTAATCTGCTGACCTGCACTTTTTACATAGTTCTGGCTGTTCCGTAACTGTCCAGCAGATGGCATTAGTAGCATGCTCATGATATGCACGTTTTGACACCATTTTTCCTTAATCTCCTTTTGTAATTTCTGGAACTTTCTGCAGAACATGGGAGCTTATTCTTTCCCAAGTAATTTGTTCTCTTTTTCTCACTATTTCTGCCTTGAGTCACCACCCCCTTTTTTCCTTCTACATATCCCCAACGCACCCACATAAAATTCAACCAAATAGTGAAGCAAACCAAGTACTACAGCCACGTTAACAAGATGTAGAGCTGGATGAACACAGCAGGCCACGTAGCATCATAGGAGCAGGAAAGCTTGACGTTCTGGGCCTAGACCCTTCATCAGAAATGGGG